>CM053594.1:138417627-138440664 GCA_028646575.1 Pseudocheirus occidentalis | reverse complement strand
TGTGTGTGTGTGTGTGTGTGTGTGTGTGTGTTGCAGTTAGGTGATGAGATGGATAGAGCTCTGGGCCTAGAGTCAGGAATACCTGAGTTCAAATCTGGCCTCAAATGTGTGACTTTATGTGTACTCAGGTGTATCACGTATGTAACCCTGGGAAGTCACTTCACCCTGTTTGCTTCAGTTTTTTCATCTATACAATAAGCTGTAGAAGAAAATGTCAAACCCTTCTAGTACCTTAGCCAAGTTAAACCAAATGGAGTCACAAAGAGTTGGACCTGACTGAAACAACTCAATAAACAAATAAACAAACAAACAAATAAAATAAAATAAAATAAATCATGCCCTGCTTTATATTTGTACATTTTTGAGGTATAAATGTTCACATAGAAATTTTAACAATCACCTCTCTTTTGAGCTAGCTCCAGAACACCCTTGGCTGTAATTATTAGGATTTTTTCCCCTTACATCGTCTAAATATGCTTCTTTGTAACTTCTACCCAATTCTGCCTTCTGGTCTGAACGTGTTTAGTTCATGTTCCAAGCGACAGTTCCTCAAATACTTGATGACTATGGTGTCTTCTCTCCCCACCCACCTCCAAAGTCTTCTCTTCCCCAAGTCAAAAACCCATAGTTCCTCTAGCTCAAGAATCCTTAACCTTTTCTCTGTCATGGACCTTGGCAGCTTGGTGAAGCCTATGAACTTCTTCCCAGGATAATGCTCCCAAGCAATTGCAGGGCCTACTGAATTTCAGTTAGAAGTGAATGAAAATAAAATGTTATTTTTTATTTCTGTCTACACACCTGAGATCCATAGGCCCCAGATTAGGTACTCAGCTTTAGTCAGTCCTCATATGGCATGGCAACTTAGTGTTCGTTTTAAGGGGCAATCATGTATTGAGAAAATAAGGAAATAGATAAGTCCAGATTGCTTCCAGATATCACACACAAAGTAATTTTGGAAAAGCCACTTTACTGATCTACACATCAGTTTCTCATTCCTAAAATTAGAGTATTGGACAAGGGTGGGACCTGCAGCCTTGAAGCCACATGCAGCCTCTAGGTCCTTAGGTACAGTCCTCTGACTGAATTCAAATAAATCCCAAAAGGATTTGCTCTGTGAAGTTTGGATTTAGTCAGTGTGCTGCCCTTGAGGGTCTAGAGGTCACATATAGCCTCAGGGCTGCAGGTCTCCCATACCTGGTAGACTATCTTAATGGAACCTTCTAGTTCTAACATTCTTAGGTCCTAATTATGGCTAATAATTCCAAATAACCTAGTTACCTTGTCCATCCAAGTAGGCTGCTCCAGAAAAGATACTCTAAAAATTCACAAATCTTGTTCAAATTACTAAAATGAAATGGTCCAATCGGTTTGACTACTTTCTAGATACCTCAACTTGAGATTTTAAAATCTGATTATAATATTCAATATAAATGGTGACATAAACAATTCTATTCTGATTATGAGATAGCTTTTCATAAATTATGAAACAGTTTTTCTCATAATACCCAAGGCAATGTTGATTTGAGATTTATGGGTCAACTGATAATTAGACTACCTGCAAAATCACAGAAAGAAGCTATAAATCACCATAATTCTATTTCAATTCCATTATATTAGATTTGATACAATTTATTAAATAAATAAATCAGACTTTATTGGATATCTGTTCCATGCAAGATATTATGACAGGGATAGGAGATGGATATAAAAATGAAAAAGCAAAACAGGATGCTTATACTCTAGTAAAGAAGAAAGTTGTAAGCATGATGTAAGGCACTGGTTCTCAACCTTCCTAATGCCATGACCCTTTAATACTCTATGTGGGTGTATCTGCATGTAGGTGGACTGGCCTGGAACTGGATAGAGGGGCGGTATCTCAGTTCCTAAAACCATGGGAAATATGCGTTTTCCAATGGTCTTAGGCGACCCCTGTGACCCTGTGAAAGGGTTGTTCGAACCCCAAAGGGGTTGTGACCCACAGGTTGAGAACCACCGACATTGTAAGGTAAAGTGTAGCAAGGGCAAAAGATATAAAACAAAGACTCTAAGAACATTTCAAGAAATAATAAATGAGATTTTCATTTTTTATCTTTGTGTTCCCATAGCTTCACCACAATGCTTAGCACACAATAGGCACTTAAGAAATATTTGTCAATTGATGGATAGATTGATAACTTTGGGCAAAACTTTTATACTTCTAAATATTTATGAAACATTTCCCCCCAAAGTCAGCAAATTCCATAGAATTAGAGGATCATAGAAGCATAGATTTTGGGGACTAGAACTTCAGTCTAGTCCCTTCATTTTATAATAAGGAAACTGAGGCTCAACAAGGTTAAGTGACTGGTCCAAGTTCACATAGCTAATAAGTATCTTAGGTGGGATTCACACCCAGGTCTTCCAGACTGTACTACACCATACTACCTCTCTTTGGAATGCATTTTTCTCAGTTATTCTCATTTCAAAGAAGACAAATCTAGAGATAGAGGGGCCAAGAGGCTGACTGAGGTTTCATAGAATGTCAATGGCAAAGTCACCAAGGTATTTACGACTCTGAAAGATCACATCCTTCAGGGCTTGCTGACTCATTACAGGTAATACCATCAGTACATCTGGAGAAGTGGAGCCAAGTCCTCTACATTGTAGTTCAAGCATGGAGGTTCTAGCAAGACCAAACCAATCTAGTATTCTAATTACTATTTTTACCTTTACTCAACGAACCCACCACACCACTGTATACCAAGAGGAAAGTATCATCTTATATTCTCACTCTTTCACTGCCAACCTCCCAAAGTCGCCTACTCTCATTTACTATATTTCTTCACAATGCACTCAGTTCTCAGTCCTTTACAAGCAGATTTGTGATTCAAATACTTCAGAAATTGCCCTGCTCAAGGCTATCAGATCTCTTAAAAGCCAGCATTTACACTGGTAAATAGGGGGTGGGATATGAAAGCTATATTGAATGCCATATGCCTACATCTCAAATTGTCATCCAGAAGCCCTATTAATAACCAAGAATCAGTCTAGTAAACTATTGTTTCTGATGGAAAGTTGAAATACTTTGTGTCCAAGCTCCTTGGGATTTGATCTTTGGTTTTCTGGCCAAATGCCCACTCAAAGCCCTAGGCTCTCAGAAGCTATTGCTGAGTTTACTATACAATAGCAGTAGAGACATGTCAGAAATAATGAAGATAGCTAACCTTCTGTATGGCACTATTACATTTGTAAAGCACTTTATGGATATTATTACATTTTATTCTCACAATTGCACTAGGAGTTTGTTGTCATTGTTATTCCTGTTCTTCAGATGAGAAAACTGAGTCATACAGAATTTTTTTGGCCAAATATGGACCTTGGGTCTTCCTCATTCCAGATTCAGAATTCTATCTCCCGGGTCAGGAGGCCCAGGGACAGCACATCAGCACATATGGCAGCATGATTCAGTGTCACCCAAAGAATTGTGTTATTCTCTGAGTAAAGTCAGCCCAATGGCAGGACCAGATGGAGAAATGTTGAAAGGTCCATCAGGCTTCCCAAACATGCTCACAAAGGAATCTTTAGAAGGAAAGATGGCCCTTGGGTTCTCCCAAAGCTGGGCATACAGAGCTTTCAAAGCAAATAGTGAAAAAAAAGTTAAAGTTCTTTGAAATAGAATTTCACTTTAGCTAATAAAATCCATATAAACCAAAATTAAAGAAACCAAATGAGGAAAGAGCAGCCAGTTCTTAGGGATTATACAAATGCTTTATAAATTAGTCATGGTGAAACCTATTCTTTTTGCATCATATGTTCTTTTGAGTTCAGCCTAATGCTTCCCTAAAAAGGGAAATTAAACTATTCAGAGCGTGTTGGTGGTGTCTCTGTTTGCTTCATGGCTTAGCAACAGTTATGTTCCATAGAATGAGGTTTGAGGTAAAACCCTTAACATTGTTCCACAGAACAAGACCAGTGTTGATCAGTGAAGTTTTTATAGCATCATAGAACATTTTTGGTTTTTTAGGCAATGTCAACATTACTGCTTCCAAAGGGAGAGGGAGTGGCAGGACAAAAGAGAAATTGAATGCCTGGGTGTCAAGTCAGTGATCCCATCTCTGGACTCCTTTCCTAGGAGTTTACACCTTCACTCATCCTCTCTCACTGTCTCTCTGACTCTCTAAGTCTGTTTCTCTGTGTCTCTGCATGTATCTATGTCTCTCTCCTTCCCTCTCTGTCTGTCTTACTCTCTGTCTGTGTGCGGGTTTCTCTGTCTCTGTGTTTGTCTGTTTCTCTGTCTTTCTCTATATGTGCCTCTTTCTCTGTCTCTGTCTCTGTGTCTCTGTCTCTCTCTGTATATTTCTCTGTATCTCTCTCTGTTTCTGTGTCTGTCCCTCTGTCTCTGTTTCTGTCTCTGTCTCTCTCTTTCTCTCCCTCATCTTTAGCAGTCTCTTTCTACTAGTCTACTAGTTCCATGTGCCTTGCCTGCAGACATGCCTATGCCTTTCCCAACTTTCAAACCCCTTTACTCAATGAACCCACCACAGCACTGTATACCAAGAAGAAAGTATCCTCTTATATTTCCATTCTTTCACTGCCAACCTCCTAAAGTCACCTTACTCTCATTTACTGTATTTCTTCACAACACACTCACTTCTCAGTCCCTTACAAGCAGATTTGTGATTCAAATACTTCAGAAATTGCCCTGCTCAAGGCTATCACATCTCTTAAAAGCCAGCATTTACTCTGGTAAATCTTACATCCTTTTTTTTGAAAAATCAACCTTCATCTTTTTTGGACTTTTGGTAGCTTTTATACTGTTGACTTGCCCTTCTTCCTACGCTTTCTTACCTGATAATCTCAATCATAATCAATTCTTTTGGTTCACTGTTATGGTCGCTCCATTTCAGTGTCCCTTAATAAATGTATGTGCCCTTCCCTTCCCCCTAGTGACTTACAAAGTAAGAGCTTAATAAAAGTTTTCTGAATTTGGTTTCTAAAGTCTCAGGAAAACCTGTAACTTGGGGAGGGGGGGAAAATAACCTTTATTTATATCCCTAGTATACATTACAGTGCCTGGCATATAATATTTCATAAATATTCGTTGACTGGCTGATTGATAGAATCAAATCTGTGTGTCATGCAGCAGCTAATTATCACTGACTCCAATTATTCCCTCAATGCCCTTGCTCCTCACCTATTCATTTAACAAGATGAATATCAGCCTTATAGATGAACATCTAGAGCAGTGGTTCTCAACCTTCCTAATGCCATGACCCTTTAATACAGTTCCTCATGTTGTGGTGACCCCCCCCAATCCATAAAATTATTTTCATTGCTACTTCATAACTGTAATTTTGCTACTGTTATGAATCTATCTGATATGCAGGACGCATTTTTCATTGTTACAAATTGAACATAACCCACAGGTTGAGAACCACTCACCTGGAGCTTTAGAACAGGCACCACAATCCCCACCCAGGTCAAATAGCGCAAAAGAATTCCTGGTTGGGGAATGAGACAGAGACTTCCTGACATTGAGCCACAAGGAAGACAGTGGGGAGGCCATATCCTGGATGAACTCTGCCATCTACTTCACTCTCTTTATTGGTGGCCTCATCAGCTGCTAGGGGTTCAATGACTAAATTACTCTATATTGTTGATACCCAGGTTCACATATCCAGGTGTTTTCTGAGTTCTTTCTTTCTCCTGCCCAAAGGCTTATTTGATATCTCAAGCCAGATGTCCACTGATATCTCAAATTCAACACATGCAAAGAATTTATCTCCCCAACCCCCAAAGCCATGCCTCTTCCAAATTTCCTCCATTTCTATCTAGAGAAGAACAATGATGATTCTTCAAATTGCTCAGGAATCTCAACATTATGTATTAGGATTGACTTCTCACATTCACTCACCCCACATGTCCAATCAGTAACACTGTCTTCCAAAACTACTCTTCATTCATTTTGTATACATATGGTATCAGTTTACTTTCAGCTTTAGCAATAACGGAATAGAGTGGATTTCATTCAGTTCCACAAAATTACATAATGAAGCCTGACATTTGTCATTTTGCTTTGCCATTTACAAATTCTTTATATAATTACATAAGTTCATGTTGTTTCCCCCAGAAGAAAAGTTCATCGTGGGCAGTGACTGTCATAAAAGTGGCAAAAGTCTTTATGTCCCCATGCTTAGTATGGAGTCTAACACATAGTAAGTACTTAATAAATGCTTTTCAATTGTTTGCTAAGGTCAATCATTTTTTTCAAACTTCATACCCTAGAAACAAGATTATTGGGAGAAGGGATAAAGGGAAGTGTTAATTCTTGTAGCAAATGGACACTTTCACTGAAAGGGATGAAAAAAGGAGCTTGAGGTCAAACACTTTTAAACAATTTTAAACTCTCAAAGGAAGGTTAAACAGTAATAGATCTGGAAGGAGCTTCAGAAATTATGCCAGGGATAGGGAATCTGTGGCCTAGAGGTCACATGTGGCCCTCTAGGTCCTCAAGTGCAGCCCTTTGAGATTCAAAGTGTCACACTTGAGAATCTAGAGGGCCACATGTGACCTCTAGGCTGCAGGTTCCTCACTCCTGATCTACTCGAATTCATTTATTTCTAGGACAAAAACCAAAACCAAACAAAATCCTAAATCCATAAATAAAAAGGATCACCCAAGATCACAGAGTAAAACTCGTTTGGCTGCTAAAAAATTGAACTTCAGATGATATGAGTCAAATAGAGTCAGATCTCTAAAGCTAGAGAGAAACTTAGGGACCACCTTGTCTAACCCCTTATTTTAGAGAAAAATAAGCTAACGCCTAGAGTTAGTGTCAGAGGAGGCACTGGGACTCTTAATTCCCAAGCAGGCACTCATTCAGTCAGGTTGTTGAAATTTGTCCTTCTGAGAGGAGTCATCCTGAGCTCTAGAACCTGGTCTTGTGACTCAATACAAACAGCTGAGTGGGAAGTGGGACACTTTTGTCCTTCCCCAGAACTCTTTTGGCCCCAAGCTCACCAACCACAGGGAGAGTAGCGCAACAGCTTCCTCTGTAGGAAGCAGGGACCTCAGGCCTGCCTCAGCCCATGGTGATTTATTCAAACTTCCTCACTGTGTTAACCCACCTTAATCTCATCGTTTGGTGGCTGCTGGTGGCTTTGAAACCAACTTCCTAGTATCCAAGGAAGCCCACCATTGGACTAGAATTGTTATCTGGCCAGCTATGACATCCCTATTCATTGTCTCCCTGGAAGTCGGAGTCACAGGCTCACGGCTCTCACATCAGAGACTGCCCCCCATTTCTGCACCTTCCAGCAGGTTACTGGGCTTTCTCTGGCAATAGCAACCACTGCAATCTTATTCTTCATAAGAATACAACTCCTACCACTAACTTCTAAATTTCTCACTTTGGTACAAAGCACTGATTACCCCACCCTGGTTGTGGTGGTGGTGGGCAGTAAAGGGTTCCTTGAACCTTTAATCACATTGATATTTTTTTGGATGGAACATATAAATCTATGCTATGGTCCATTAGTAGAAAAGATCCTTTTTATTAATGATGCTTTTAAACAGCATGTAAAGAATTCAGTGTGGTCCTTGATTTTACCTATAATTTTCTCTTAAAATGCACTCCAGATCTAGTAAGAGAGAGGCACTTAAGAAGTAAAAATTACACCAGCATTAAAAAGTGGATGTCCACTCCCTTAACCATTATAAAACAAATCCAAGAACAATAACATGCCTTTGATGCTGTAAAAGTAGAAATAAAAATAATTTTTAAAAAAGAAATGCTTTTTTGGTCATTTTTTGGTCTCTTGAGAAACATCTTGACAGCCACAGGCAAAGTAGCTGGATAAGAAGAATGCATGCAGTCTACCCAAGCACACCCCCCCCATGCCTCCCCATCTCCACATATAATACATACATACACATATATATATAACTATGTATACATATATGCATGTAGATATAATAGTTATTATAATCATATGCATATGTATATATGCATGTATATACATGTACACACACACATATACACAGACTCGATGATGGGTAATTTCCTGATAGGATTGATGCTGCATGAAATAATCAAACAGCTTTCCACCTTTATTGAACTCCATGTAATCCTAATCATAGAAACTCTTCCAACAAATTAATACTGTCTTTTACATATGGTATCACTTTACACTCATCATCTTTAGGGGAAGTTGAAGGGAGTCAATCTCATTTAGTCCCATAAAATTAGATAAAGAAACCTGACATTTGTGTAGAGCTCTAACATTTACAAATTGCTTTACAAAAATGGTTTCAATTGATCCTCACAACAATCCTAGGAGTTAGAGTTGAACCAAAGAAGACCCTAAATTCCAACCCTACATATGACATCCATTTTTGGACCATGAGTGAATCATTTAACCTCCCTAGCCTCAATTTTCTCATCTGTAAAATGGGAATCATCCTAACACTTCCCTTATGGAGTTCTGTGAACCTCAAATGAAATTATGTATTCAAAGTGATTTCTAAATCTTAAAGTGCTATGTAAATGTAAGTTATTATTTTTATTATTCCTGTTTTCCAAATGAGGTTAACTAAGGTTCAGAGGTATTAAGTCCAAGGTTACTGAATTACTAAATTGCTGGGTAGAACTAGAACTCTGATCTTTTCTAGCCAAGGCTATTGACCAGCCCATGCTGCCTCTCTGCCCAGAGTATAAATTAAGTATGTTTGGTCTGCAGAAAGCCTGATGAAAGTTGTTTGAGACCAGGCACCTCCTGTGTGCTAGCATTTCCCAGCCAGGACAGACTGTAACCATATTACATGCCTAATACTATAAGCATATTTCTTTAATAAGTGAACTTGGCAATATGTCCAACCTCTCTCATGAGATTTCCACAACTTCTTGGCTTCAGTGAGGGAAGGGATTCCTCTGGGGCTGTGGTTACATGCCCTCCTGACCCAAAATGAGAATTGTAAAGGGAATGAGTGGAGAGCGACACAAACAGAAAAGCAAAGAAGAACAACAGCCTTTAACATAGTGAGAACACCCAAGTCTGAGAGGGGCTTCTGAGCAGTAAAGCCAGGACAGCTCAGACAAGTGTGGGTAATGGTTGAGAAAAAAACGACAAAGAACACTGACTGGGGAAGAGGGGGAGCATGCAATCAGTGGAAGATGCTCCAAGGCCTGGCTTCAAATACGGCTTTAATTTGAACATATTAGTCATGCTTTCTATGACTCTGACTGACTCTCCCCCTCCCTCCCTCTCTTTCTCCTTTTCTTCCTCCCTCCCTCTCTCCCTAACCCCCTTAACTCCCCCCTCTCTCTTTCTCTCTGTCTCTCTGTCTCTCTCTCTTTCTCTTCCTGGCATGTTAAGTCCCATTTACAAAGAATAGAATGCTAGGGACCCTAGTGGAGAAGTTCCAAAACATCTTTAGGCCTGACACATTGTCCCATATTAATTCCCATTCTTAGCTGATTAACCCGAGGGAAAAAGCTGAAGCCATGAGTCATTCTATACCAAATATTTTACCTGCCCATCGCATTTATTTTAAGCCCATTTTAATTTCTTTTAGCTCTTGAGTCAATGGGATCAGTATTCACATATCCAATGCTCAGAGACTCAAAAGCATTTTCTGGGTCCCACCACATTGATTTACCTCAGCTTGTACACAGTGGCTGAGCAACAGGACAGTTCTAAGAAGGCCCGGGTTAGACTCTCTTTAATTTGTGAAGCAGGTGGGGGCGGTGGCTAGTCTAAGTTCATTGGCTAAAGGACATCTTTTCAACCATTTTTATTTAATATAGCCCTCCTTACTCTTCCCTCCCCTCTCCAGGTCTTTGCTTTAAAGCTGAAGGATCTGGTGTAATTTAGGCCTAGAAGAAGCTTCTTGAGGGCATGGACTGTTGTTCATTTTGTCTTTTTTCCCCAGCACCTAGGTGACTGAATAAAATGCTAGTTGGTTTAGACTGAATTGAAGTAGCAATACAGAGATAATAGGATGCTAGGTTTGTAGCTAAAAAAACAGTTTAAGTCCATTCTCTTACACTTACCACCCATATAACCTTAAGGGCATCACTTTAGTCAACCTCTTAACCTCAATGAGCTCCTGATCAAGACACCCTGAAATCTGTTTAAATCAAAAGAGGACCCATTGAAACCTAAATAAATACTAGGTACGTGTTTATAGAAGCAGCTAGGTGGCACAGTGGATTGAATTCTGGCTCTGGAGTCAGAAAGATCTGAGCTTTGGATTTGATCCAGCCTCAGACACTTACTTATGTGACCTGGCCCAAGTCACTTTACCCCTATTTGCCTCAGTTTCCTAACCTATAAAATGGGCATAAAAAATAGGACCTACCTAACAAAGTGGTTATGAACATGAAATAAGATGATGATTGTAAAGCACTTAGCACAGTGCCTGGCACATAGTAAGCACTAGGTAAATATTAGCTCTTATTATTATTTGTACAAGTGCATGCTTCTGTTGGGAGCAGGTCACCCCAGTGATTCCGGTGATTTAAGTGAGGTGGATCTGCAATTTCTCCTGATAGTCAGCCAACTAGGCTATCCACATCTATAGAAACAGGAAAATAATCTTAATAGTAACTATCTTATAATGTCATTATTGTGGTTGAATGGGATAAAGTACATAAAATGCTTGGCTTTTTATATCACTTTAAAGGTGAGTCCTTTTTATTACACATCTCATGTCTTGATATATCTACTCTATTTTCATTTGAAGTTATTGAAAGGTACTTTGATGCCTGGAGAAGAAGCTATATTATTTTGAGAATGCAGGACCTTAAATCACCCAAAATTCAAATTCAGTTGAAAACTCCAGAATCTATGCAGTTCCACAAGAGACAAGACTTTGACCAAACAGATTTTTTTCCCTTGGACTTTCTAGCTCTCTATGGCTCATCATGTAAGTCTACACAGATTTAGCCACTTGAAATGATTCAGAAACAACAGTGAAAGTTGGAAAAGACAGTGATTTTAGGGAATATTTTACCATTTTTTCTTTAAGTATGCCCCAACAATCCGTGGAGTTCAAGACCAATGAGTGATAGGAATAATTTAGCAAATACAATCCTCAAGTTTTCCCCTGTTCAAATTCAACTTTTCAAATCCGTCTCAGTTGTTGTTTTTGTTGTTCACCCTTCTTTCTTGAAGAGGACCAATGATATCTCAGGAGGGAGATACCTTAACTTGCACATGAACCAGATTCAATAAGAAAGCTGTACAATCATCAGCGTCCCTCTCTCCCCCAAAATCATTGTTTTCCACTGGAAGGACACAAGTCAAGATGACTGGTGATGGTGCAGGATGCAGGGGAAGATCTTGTACATCTTCCAAGAGAGAACCTTCAAAACCATTCATGGTTTTTGTACAAAAAGGCTTCTAAGTGGCAAGGAACCACATGCATGCCTAACAGGTCTCAGGCAGGTTGTGGTCCTCTTGCTCTGGTTGCACAATGATGCCTCAGGAAAGCTAAATCTTTCAATAGTGACCTGTTCCTGTCTCCTAACTGAGCACCATAACCTTATATTGTAACTTTATATATATATTTATATATGGCCAACTTTCCATTGGCCATAATCACACTGAACCATAGCCAAATTTTATTGATTACCTAAGGGACAAAGGAGCAACCAATGTCATAAGGGGAAATGTACAAGGTCCCTGGATGCCAACATTGTCAAGTGTTAGCTGTTCTTATTGTTCAGTCTTTTAATCTCATGACAGACAAGCCTTGCCAGGTAGAAGCCATCAATGAGGAATTGAAAAGGCAAAAGAAAACAAAAACAAAAGTGAATAAATAATGCTTGACCATCAAGCACTGTTTTTCACTGTAGAATGTCAAGGCCTTTTATAAACATTCCTCTGCTCTCACCTTTCCAATGGCAAGTGTTAAGGGTAGGTCTGATAGTTCAAGTCTAGCACTGGAAGAAATGGGACACTTATAGATCATTCAGCAATTAACAAAAGATCGTTGTCACCCTTACATAAAAAAGATTCTCTACAATGATACAGTAGAATGTACTCAGGAAGATATGGTCCCTCTATTTCCTTATGGAACCATGGTCTGATCAGTAATAGGTGCCAGTCTGAAGGTCCCCAACTATACATGGGTGGGCCTTTTCATGCTTTTAGGTGACCAGGTAGCTCTTTCAATATGGCCAGAGACACCAAGAAACTGTGTTGATTTCTAAGGACAACTTTGCCACCTTTCAGAGGAAAATCAGCCTAACTCCCATGTGGGATAGCAGGGAGGGGAGGGGAGACACTAAGCTGAAAACAAGCATCCTCAGAAACTTACCTAAACTCCACCTGTGCAGAGAACAGTTTTCCTAAATATTGCTTCCTAAAGTCTTAAATTTCCTCTTTGTTGTTAAAACTATCATACTGATTTCCATCAGAAGCAACATTATTCCCAGTTTTTTTAATAGTGTTATAATTTTTGAACCGGAAGGGACCAACTAGTCCAACTCTGTCTTTTATTTAGCTAAGAGCCCAGCCCAGAAATATGTACCCAGGCATATAATTCAGGAAAGCATATCATACTCCAAAGATGAGAACATAGCCATAGGAAGATTTATCTAACTGATCAATTGCAATCTTTTCCACTGATAATTGCAATCTTTCAATAAATATTTTTAATTCTTAGAATCAGGTGTGTGAGATGTGACCTAAACTGCAGAAATGAGGCCCAAGGAAACCACCTTCTGTTGGCGAAGTTGGATTTCTCTTCTATTTGCTTCTGTCTTACTTCTAAATAACTTATCTCTTGGCATCTATTACTCAATAAGAGCAGGCAGAAGACTCTACAATTACCCAAACAAGATTATTCTATCACATGGGAAAGGCCTAGTTGGCTGACTGTCAGGAGAGATTGCAGATCCACCTCATTTGAATCACCAGAATCACTGGGGTGATCTGCCCCCAACACAAGTATGTACTTGTATAAATAATAATAATAAGAGCTCATATTTACCTAGTGCTTATCATGTGCCAGGCACTGTGCTAAGTGCTTTAAAATTATTATCTCATTTCATCCTCAGAACCACTTTGTAAGGTAGGTCCTATTTTTTATACCCATTTTATAGGTTAGGAAACTGAGGCAAATAGGGGTAAAGTGACTTGGGCCAGGTCACATAAGCAAGTGTGTGAGGTTGGATCAAATCCAAAGACTCAGATCTTTCTGACTCCAGAGCCAGAACTCAATCTACTGTGCTATCTAGCCACTGCTATAAACACCTGCCTAGTATTTATTTAGGTTTCAATGGATCCTCTTTTGATTTAAACAGGTTTCTGGGTGTCTTGATTAGGAGCTCACTGAGGGCAAGAACCACACTTTCAATTCTGCATTTTTAATAGATCCCATTAAGCAAATAACCATTTGGCTGGCAGATTGTTTCCATGATCAATTTCACAACTTCACTCAATCAATTTCCTAGGTATCTGGCCTCTCAATCAATAGTCTTGTTGACTCAACTTACATGATACTAAACTGCTCAGATAGAAGGTGAGAAATTATATACCTCTGGTTTTTCAATCATTGGATATTTCACACAAGTTCAGAGAAGAAAATATATTGTAATGAAATGGAATGAACATTCTAATATTCCATTTGTATGTCATTGCCTTGCTCAGACTCATGATACTTTCAAGTAATAAAGATAAAGGATTTCTAGGTTCATCTCAAAGACAGAAAAACAGATATTTGGATATCTTTCTTTTTATATTCTTGGGATAAAAGGTCACTACAGATGGTGACTGCAGTCATGAAATTGGAAATGCTTGATCCTTGGAAGGAAGACTGGCAAATCTGAACAGAATACTAAAAAGTACAGAGCACCTTACCAACAAAGTTCCACATAGTCAAAGCTATAGTTTTTTTGAGGCATGGCTGTAAGAGTTGGACTATAAGGAAAGCTGAGCTCCACAGAATCAACACCTTCAAATTGTGGTATTGGACAAGATTTTTGAGAGTCTGTTGGACAGCAAGGAGACCAAATCATACTTAGAGAAATTAAGTTAGGAGAGGCTAGGTGGAACAGCGAATAGAGCACCAGCCCTGAAATCAGGAGGACCTAAGTTCAAATCCGGCCTTAGACACTTAACACTTAGTAGTTGTGGCCTTGGGCAAGTCACTTAACCCCAACTGCCCTGCCTTTCCCTCTCAAAAAAAAAAACAAAAGAAAGAAACTAATTCAAGCTGTTCACTAGAAGGTCAAGTACTGAAACTGAAGCTTAAAGACTTTGGCCACATAATAAAAAGACAAGATTCATTGGAAAAGACTGATATTGGGAAAGATTGAAGAAAAAAGGAAAAGGGGACAGCAGAGGATGAGATAGGTAGTGTCATGGAAGCAATGAACATGAACTTGGGCAGACTTTAAGAGACAGTGGAGAATAGAAGGACATGGCATGCTATGGTCCACGGGGTCATGAAGAGTAGGACAGGACTGAACAACAACAAACAATAAATAGTAGCCTAAAGCAGCAATGGTAACAAGAATCCATAAGTGGAAACTTTTTCTGCCTACTTTCTCACTTTTTGCCTCATTCTCATGATTGTAAGAATGAAAGAACAGGATCTAGAGTCAGACGCAACCTCAGTTCTAAACTATATATGAAATTCAATACCAATATAACTGACCATGAATGTGCCACTTAATTTTTTTGTTACAAGTGATGGTTCTATAAGGAATCTGGAGGGAGTCAATGAGATTAGATAACAATATTGTTGGACTTTTAAAGCATCAATACTACAAAGAAAAACAAAAAAGTCAACCTCCCTTAGCCTCAGTTTCCTCATCTGTAAAATGGGGATAATAAACTATGGTGTTATTGCTGGGATCAAATGAAATGATGTATGTGAAATGATTTCTTTTCCTTTTCTTTTCTTTTCTTTTCTTTTGAGAGGAATTGCAGCCTTGGAGATAGAAAACTATACTTAAGGTAGAGAAATTTAGGTTCAGATCCCACTTCTGACATTCACTAACCAGTTGTATAATCATGGAGAAGTCACTTAAATTCAGTTAAGTAACTCATCTATAAAATAAGAATACTATTTTACTGCAGTTACTACTATAGTACCTGCCTCACCCAGTCATTATATGGTCTAAATGGAATGATGTGCATAAAGCTATTTGCCATGACTACACACGTATATAACCTATGACAAATGACTTGCCTTCTCAATGGAGGTGGGTAGGAGAATTTTGAACTCAACATTTGAAAAAAAAAGAATGTTATAATTGTTTTTACATGTAATTTAGGGGAAAACAGTAAATTACAAATTGGAAAAAGAGGTTATTTGTCAGCTCTATACGGTGATATAAATGTTAGCTACTATCATTTCATTCTGCTGTAATCCTTCCAAGAGATTCATCCTTCCATTTCATGAAATTAGCCTGCAGACTCACATTATGGTAGTTCTAAGTTCATGTTTGCAAACCAGCTTTGAAATCCTTGGATAAGAGGTTCTATACAAGATCAAAATATTATTCTTATTATTACTAAGCAACATAAACAAAAATGATTCCAAAGAGTCAGCATGACAATGATAAAAACACACTAAGAGCCTCCACAATTGAAAAAGCTTATGGATATTTAAATCCAGCTGTATTCAGGGTTCATTAAGAGTCTTGAGCTTTTTTTTTAATGTTTGAGTATTAAAAAAAAACAGGAAGTCACATTTTGGCAGACATTAAGAAATTCAAACCCTGAACAGTGGTCAAAACTCTGCACTTTCCAAAGCTAAGCAGGGCTCAAAACCTGGCAAAACATGTTATCGCAATCCCATTTCAAAAGGGGGAAATGCTCTAAAAGGCTGGACGGCAGAAGTTTCTTGGACATTAAATAACTCTTTTCAAAACAATGAGGTTTGATGAGCTGAGAGTAAAGGAATCAGAAACACATGGATTAAGCTTCCCTTTAAAACAAACATGGGCTTAAATATGTAGAGAAAGCTATGGGCAAAATCTGTTTAGGGCTTTACTCAACCCCAAATATTTGCAAAAGGGTTTGCAATTTTCCCAATGTCCTGAAGGGTTTTTAAGGCAGGTTTGATAGAAAAACCATGTCAGGAAATACCATTCACCTGCAATTTTCTTTTCCAAGTATCCCCTTTCCCCTTACCAACTCACTTCTTCCTCCTCTTCTCTGGTCTTTGGTGAGACTCAGAAAGTCCCTCCTCCCTCCACTCTGCCCCCACCAGCAGCCACACACCTCCTCATTCCTGGGATCCACATGCTCCGTGCCCCACAGTGACTAGAAACATTAGTAAGTTTGTGATCTGGGCATCCTTCTTAAAAAGCTGGCCCCCTATTCCTCTCCTGCCTTCCCAACCATTCAGGCTAAATTGTTTTCATGTGGTTTTCCATGTAGTCGTACCAAAGGACTGGTTTTTGTCTGGCACCCTGTGACATTTTCCTGGCCTAACAAAGACATGCCCAAGAGGTTTCTTCTCTTACATGAAGACAAATTTGGCCAAAGTAACCTGGTGGAAAAGTCCTAGAGTCTCTATAAGTTCACTCCTCTCCTCATTGAACATGCCCACTAACCAGCACCCGCTCTAGGCATAATCGAGTGAACCGAGTGTCTCCACCATCTCCAACCTTCAGTGGTTGGCATTGTAGACACATTGGGGAATTGCAGTTCTACCCACTGAACCATGGACCCAATGTCATGTTAACTAGCTGAAGCCAAAGAATTTGTAATTAGGGTATTTTGATGTTGTTATGCCATAAGGAAGAAATTATTTTGCATAAAACAGAAGACAAGATCTTTTTTGTGCAGTATTAACTTCCTTCACTCAATGTACTTAGTTATTTTCAAGTTATCTCCCCCATAAGAATGAAAGTTCCTTGAGGGCAGAAATTGTTTTCATGTTTTTGTGCCCAGCATATAAGTTCCTAATAATGCTTGTTTTAATAAATGAACTACAATCCTGCCAGTCGCCCAGATTTGCAGCTTCAGTGCCCTACTTGACTCTTCTCTCACTTATCCCAAACACCCAGTCAGTTACCAAAGTTTGTGATTTCTTTTTCTGTAACATCTCTCACATAAGTTACTCCCCTTAGCCCTCCTGACCTAGTCCTTCATCACTTCTTGTCTAGAATACTGTAATACCTTTAAAGTGGTCTCCTTGCTTCAAGATCTCTCTATCCCAATCTAATTTCCATTCAACTGTCTTATTGTTTGTCCAAAAGTATAGATTTATGTTCCCTAATTGATTAAAAAACTCTGGTGCTTCCTTATTGCCTCTGGAATCAAATATAGTCTTTCGCTTGTCATTTAAAGCTCTTGAAAACCTCATCCTTTCCCACCTTTCCAATCTTCTTCTGTTTTCTTCATCTCCATGCACTCTACCATTCAACCACAAAATCATATTCCATTTTCTTTCTCTGACTTGTTCTGGTTGTTCCCCATACATGGAATGTTCTTCCTCCCAAGAAGGGAGGACTCTTCAAAGATAGCTAGGTGATATAGCACATTAAGTGTTTAAAACTAACATCTAAGACCTGAGTTTGATTAGTGTCTCAAACACTTACTAGCTATGTGACTCTGGATAAGTCACCTAACTTCTCTGTCTCAATTTCCTTATCTATAAAATGGAATAATAATAGTCAGGACTGGGGCGGCTAGGTGGCGCAGTGAGTAGAGCACCAGCCCTGGAGTCAGGAGTACCTGAGTTCAAATCCGGCCTCAGACACTTAACACAAAAACTAGCTGTGTGACCTTGGGCAAGTCACTTAACCCCAACTGCCCTCCAAAAAGCAAAACAAACAAACAAACAAAAAAAAAAACCTTATAATAGTCAGGACTTATCAAAAAGAACTTAGGCAGCTTCCCCACTAGGGTATTAATCAAACATGCAATCATTCTCACAGCTTGGATCCCCAGAAAGTGACATTTTCCAAAAGGTCTAGAAGATAATCCTGTGGGTCTAACATTATATGATTATATAAAATTATAAAATTTTCAGCATTGTAGCTCATGAACCCCCAGAAGTATGTCGGTATTAGAATCAGCCAGTAGACATAATGTACTCTTATCTAAAGTATTTAATAACAGAATATAGTAAAAATAATAATAATAATAATAAAACAAAAACAAACAAAAAAGTAGCTGTGAAACGTCCCTCTCATAAACTTGTTGTAGTACATTTTCCCACAGTTATATAGAGTGGATATAGAGTGAACATAACTTAGAGTGTTAATGATGCATTCATGTAAGATGCATATGTGATGAAGGCAGTTTGAAAACTCCTGATACTACAGGGCCTCAAAAGTTTTCTTTGTTGATAGAGTCCTCCTACAAGTTCCTTTTGTTGTCTCTTTTAGACAGATTGCTTATCTGGGTTCCCAAGTTCTGCTCCTCTCCATAGACAGGTTTGTTTTTCTTTTTCTGGTAGTCTCATTCCTCAAAGCTGCTCCCTCCCTCTAGGATAGGAGTTCTTAACCTTTTTATGCATCAACTCTTCATCAGCTCTGTGAAGCTTATGAACCCCTTCTCAGGACAAAATTTTTAATTGCATGAAATAAAATACATAGGATTGCGGTAGGGGATGAAAGGGGATGGAATAGGTCAACATTCTTCAGGGCCAAATTATTCCAGTTAGGACAGGTAGCTTAAGAGAATGAAATTATGACAACACAGGAGAAACAATTTCAATGAATAGGAAAAGGATCTGTCTAAAGAGACCAATATGAAAGGATGGAGTATTTAGTGACCAGCCTGTCTATCTATCTATCTGTAGATGGGTATAGAAGTGAGAAGCAAGTGATTGAGGATATATACAAAAGCATGGCTTGTTTCTCTAAGGACAGTGTCAGAAATACTAAAGTTCAGAAACTGGAGATGAACACCTTTTTTTTTTTCTTTTGGAGGGGGGAATGCAAGGCAATTGGGGTTAGGTGACTTGCCCAAGGTCACACAGCTAGTTAAGTGTCTGAGGTCAAATTTGAACTCAGGTCCTCCTGCTATCCGGTTCAGTGTTCTATTCACTGTGCCACCTAGCTACCCCTAGAACACCTTTTTATTTTTATTTTTTTTAAAAACCTCAATTAAAGGAGAAAGGAAAATCAAAAAAGGAAGAAGAAAGCTGTTCCAGGTTAATAGGATAAAGGGATAGAGTGATAATTTTGCTTTCCTTGCCAAGGAGAGTAATCTTCAGTCTGGAAAAGACAGAATGAAAAGTGGTCAATAGGCACTAAGATTAATAAGGGAGACGGCAGTTAGGTGGCACTGTGAATAGAGGGCCAACCCTGGAGTCTGGAGGACCTGAGTTCAAATCTGGCCTCAGACACTTAACACTTACTAGTTGTGTGACCTTGGGCAAGTCACGTAAACCCAATTGTCCTGCCTTCCCTCCTCCAAAAAGAAAAAAATAAATAAGACAATAGGAAGATTGAACTTAATTGAGGTTGATTAGTTCACATCACCAGACCAAGAAGAATTCTATTCCATGCTTCTAAAAGGACTGGTAGATATGCCCTTTGAACCATTGTAGGCACTAGGAGAGGAGTCACAGAATTGGTGAAGAGCAAGTGTTACATCAACTTTTATGAAGCAAAAAGACTTTGCAATGTGGAAGCTAGTGAGTTTTATTAACCTTATTCTAGAATAAATTTTTAAAAAAGAGTCAGTAAACATTAAAAAAAATTAGTGATAGCAGAGATCCTGCATGCTCTCATTAAGATAAAAGTCACTGAGGGGTAAACAGTTCGTATCATATGAGAACTGGTAAGACAAAATAGATAAGTTTATACTGGATGAAAGGGGGAGGCGGGAAGGGAACATGATAGATGTCTGCAAGTATTTCAAGGATTAGATTTGTTGTGTCTTTCTTTTGACAGCAGAATTATGAACAACTGGCAGAATCTAGAATGAAATAAGAAAAATCTCCCGAACAATTAGAGCTATGCAAAGTAGTAAACTCTTCAGAGCAGGTCTTCAAAAAAAGATCTCAAAAACTAGTTCAGTTTGTATTAAAGGGAGATCCTACTCTGTATCCTGCTGGACTGGGTGATTCCTTTCTACTGTTCCTCAGTTTAGTTCTGGGATATCTTTGTCTCCTGCATTAGGATGTAACCTCCTTGTGAGCAAGGGTTGTCCCAATCTTCGTATTTATACCCCCATTGTAATCCTGCGTCCCGGAGGGAGGAAGAGGAGGTAAAGCAGCACAGCCTGGGACTGACTGGGTGGCTTCTATTGCCCTCTGTGCAGAGAGCCTTCCACTTCTTGCTGAACCTGCCCCATCTCTAATATCTGGTGTGAAGAGGACAGGTAAAGAAACTTTATATCTAACAGTGCATCTATGCCCTAAGGAAAAAAGGAAGCTGAGAAGTGGCATAAGACCAGGGTGAGATTTCTGTCTGTTCAGCTAGCCTGCCATCTCTCTTATCAATTATTAATTCACTCTGTGCAACTGCTCTTCCAAAACTTTGCATCCCTCCTCAAACCTTCCTTGGCTCCCCTTCCCCCAATCTTCTCAAGTGAGAATATAGCATCATGTTTTACAGGGGGGAAAAATGAGGCCATTTGCTGAGAGCTCCCTCTCTTCCTCCTCCTCTTCATCTCATATCCCTCAGATGACTTCTGCTACTGTCCCCTCATTCATTCCTGTCTCACAACACACAAGTAGCCCTACTCTCTGCCAGGACAAACACCTTTACTTGCGCAAGGGATCTTTTTCCATCCCATCTCCCTCACTAGTCTTCATTCAGTCTCTGTCTACTAGCTCCTACCCTATCACCTATAAACGTAGCCATATCTCTACCTCCCCCAAAAACCTTCACTTGATTCTTCTATCCCCACCAACCACCATCATGTAATTTTTCTGCCCATTTGTTTCTGAATTCCTTGAGAAGCCTGTATATAATGTGACTCCACTTCCCTTTCCTACTTTTAACCCAACTCCATTACTCATTCTACTGAAAATGCACTCTTCAGAAATATTCGTGATCCTCTAACTGCCCAACACAATGGTCTTTTCTCATTTCCCATTCTTCTTGACCTCTCTTCAGCCTTTGACAAAGTCAACCACCCCGTTTTCCTTGATATTCTCTTCTAGGTTTTCAGAATGCTAACTTTGGTTTATCCTCTTGGTCCTTCTCAGTTCCCTTTCCTGGATCTTCACCCAGATCATGCCCTTTTACTGTGGCTGTCCTAGGCCCTCTTCTCTTCTCCCTCTATACTAATTCACTTGATGACCTCATCATTGGCCATGGATTCAATTATCGTCTCTATGCTGATGATTCTCAAATCTACCTATCCAACACTAACATCTCTGCTGTGAGACCTCCATTCTCACATCAACAACTGCTTTTTAGAGATCTCAAACTGGATGTCCAGTAGACATCTTAAACTCACCATGTCTAAAATTCAATTTATTATCTTTCCTTCTTAATGCTTCCCCTTTCTAGATTTCCCTATCATTGTTTAGGAGACTACCATCCTCCCAATGCCCCACTTTCAAAAGCTAGGGGTCATCTTCATCTCATTACTATCTCTCACATGCCACCCCAGCCCCCAAATCCAATCTATTTCCAGGTCCT
This sequence comes from Pseudocheirus occidentalis, assembly GCA_028646575.1. Taxonomy (NCBI): domain Eukaryota; kingdom Metazoa; phylum Chordata; class Mammalia; order Diprotodontia; family Pseudocheiridae; genus Pseudocheirus; species Pseudocheirus occidentalis. Next base: position 138,419,114 of record CM053594.1, on the reverse strand, counting down.
TGCAAATTCAATTTTGTGGCATCTCTCAAATATGTTCTCTCCTCTGATGCTGCCACCCCTCTAGGGCAGACCCTCACCACATCATGCCTAGATTATTGTAATACTCTGCTGGTGAATCTGCCCACTTCAAGTCTTTCCCTACTCTAATCCATCTTCCATCCAGCCACCAAAGCGTTTTTTTTTCTCTCCCTAAAACACAGGTACAGCCATGTCACCCCTCTACTCAATAAATACCAGTGGCTTTTTTTGCCTCCATGTGCAAATACAAACTTCTCATTTAGCAGTCCAAGCCCTTCCTAACCAGCTCCCCCTACCTTTGCAGTCTTCTTATACCTTATTTCCCACCATATATTCTTCAGTCTTGTAATACTAGCCTCCTGAATATTCTATGATGAAGACATTCCATCTCTTGGCTCCAAGAAGGAAGGAAGAAAAGAATGATTATTGAACAAGAGAATGAATGGTCATTATTATGTAACTGGTGATGTATAATATACAAAATGAAGTTCTGATGAGTGCTATGCAACTATGTTTTTCAGGTCACCATTATGTAAGGTTCATATTTTTATTGTTGATGAGCTCCTGCTAGCACTTTGCTTCTTGTCCATTCCCATGACAGTATGCTTAGGTAATTTTTAGAATGCACTTAAAGGGCAGTCATTTGAAGGCCTTTTTCTTTCATTTACTGATACCTACCACATGAGTCGCAATTAATTTAATCAACAGGCATTTATGAATTTTCCTGTTACTTTGCTAAGCTCTGGGAATTATAAAGACAGAAACATGCCCTGCCCTTAGGGAGTTTACATTCTTGTAAGAGAGACAAAATGTTCATTTATAAACATAGGTACTTTGGGAAAAGATGCACTAGAATCTTGGTGGAATCTGGAAAGTCTTTATGTTAAAAGTATTACTTGGGGGGGCAGAGCCAAGATGGCAGCGTAGAAGCAGCAAAGCACCACAGCTCCCACACAAACACACTAAAAAACTCATAAAATAGGACTCTAAAACAGATTTTCAAGTTCCAAAACTCTCCACAAGACAGAAAGCACATCTGTTGCTACAGGCAGTGCAGCAGGCGGGGCTCTTCTCAGCAGTCTGGGACTGGCTGCCAAAACCGGGCCAGCTCAGGCCCTGGGGCATCAGACAGGGAGCCCCGACCATGGGAGAGCAGACTGGAGGCACAATTACCACATCTATCAGGCCAGAAGAAAAAAAGGCTAAGAGAAAGGTCAGTGGATTTTGCTAACTCGGGAGGAGAAGAGCAAGTCCAGCCAAACTGCTCCCAGGGAAAGGAAGCAGTGGAGGCGGCTGTAGCAGCAGGAACGGCTAAGAGCTGCAGCAGCTTCCACGGGGCTGCTTCAGAGCCCTCGGCCTGCAGATAGCAGGGGGGCTGGCGTGATCCATTGAGGCGAAGGGCTCTTGCGTTGAGTGGCCTGGATCTGGATCATGGTCTTGAGTGGTGGTCCTGGGGTGCGCTTTCAGTG
>CM053594.1:138399262-138417127 GCA_028646575.1 Pseudocheirus occidentalis | reverse complement strand
TGGATGGATGGATGGATGGATGGATGGATGGATGGATGGATGCACCAAATAGTGTCTTGTGCTGCAATTCAGTGCTACCTTCAGAAGATTTTGAGAGTATAGGATTATTTGGTTTCTGTTCTAATTAGCCTCAGAATGCTTTTAAGTTACTTTGGTTTGATTTTCATAGGTTTTTCTTTCAATCTTCTTTCTTGCTGTTGTATTTTCAGTTGTAATATCTCGTTGTTTACAATGTATTTACCTCTAGCTCCAACTTCCTCCCCCAATTTGCTACTTCTGATCTTTTGTTGGCTGGAAAAACAGGTAACAAACTGTGTCTAAATTTCATGTAGCATAAAAGAAAATAGGTGCTGAGTGAGAGTCTGAGGAGCTCTCTAAATAAACTATATAAATATTATGACATTTAGTAACAGTTTACATTGTATGCCATTTTTCAAAGGATTTTTCCAGTTATTATTTTACTTTATCCCCTTAAAAAACTGCAAGTAAGTTAAAATTGTAATTATTAGCAATAATGGTAAAAGTTGACACATCTATTTAGTCTTTAAGGTTTTCTATGGACTTTTTACACAATAATCCTATGAAAAAGATAACCTTGGGCAAAATGTGACCGTTTCACAGATGAAGATACTGAGGCTCAGAGAGAAGTGACTTTCTCAAGATTACATAGCTAGTATGTAACAGATCTAAGAACCAAAGCCAGGTTTCCAACACTAATTCCAGATGTTTTTCCACAATTGCTTCCTCTTTATTTTAACTTCTCAGAGGTCTCTTTTGCTTCCTTCAGAGTTGTCAGCTGTGTTCTAGACAAATGAGATTGTGACCTCTAGATAAATAATTTAGTTATATTCTCCAGGCTACTCAAAAAGTTAGAAAGTTCTTTTGCATATCTGTACATACTGCATGGATTCAATTTAAAAGGAAAAAATAAAACCTCCTAGCAGTAAGAATTTTGACAGTCAGAGTAATAATGAGGGTAAGACATTGACCAACCATGGTCATTCTAAAAATTAAGGCCTTCAAATAAGATTCATAAGTACTTCCTCATTGCTGAGGTCTGAAAGGTAAACAGCACATGGAGACCCACAGAGCCCAGTGGTTCCTCAAGTGGGGTTCTGGCCAGGGGTAAATTACAAGATATGCTTTTCCTCCTTCCTTCTCAGGTAAGCATTTGTTAAGAGGTGAAATCAGATTAAAATGAGCAAAAAGGGCATCCTTAAAGGAGAAAGGAGATCACACAGTTGGATTATGCAGCTGGACAGAATAGTTGGGGACTGAGAAGGAGCATTCCATTTTGCCTTGGTGATGGGAGGTAGATTAGATAATGGACTTAGACTATATATATGAACCACAGACTTAATAATTATTAGTTGGCCAAAATCACCTCCTTCTCTACAGTCTATTCCTTAAATCCCACTCTAGCATAGAGCAGGGAGAGGAGGGGCAACAGTGTTCAGGAATTAGTTCTTCATAGGTTTTCTTTACCAAATAAATAAGAGAAACAGAATTGCTTTAAAATGCATGTTCTAATAATAAAAACCATCATTTTTTGTTTATAGAAATATACCTGGGGTGGCTAGGTGGCGCAGTGAGTAGAGCACCGGCCCTGGAGTCAGGAGTACCTGAGTTCAAATCCGGCCTCAGACACTTAACACAAAAACTAGCCGTGTGACCTTGGGCAAGTCACTTAACCCCAACTGCCCTCCAAAAAGAAAAAAAAAAGAAATATACCTAATTGAATTTTAAATTAATTCTGAAAAACTGATAATTATTTTAGATCTCATTTTGGATGATTGAGTCAGAATTCAGAAAGATCATGGCAGGGTAGAACATTGTGCCAAATCTAATTCAATGAAGTTTTCCTAGGATGAATAGAGAATTTTACATGAGTTTACAAAAAGTCCAGCATCTAAATATGAGAGGGTGGAGCAATGGCAAGATAGCAACTAGTCTGAAAAGATCTAGGGTGGGAAGGGAATTGGACTCTAAGTCAGGAGTGCAATATGGCAGACAGAAAAGCTAATTTGATCTTGAGACATAGTAAGACAGTAGCAATGACCAACAGTAAAAATGTGCCCTTGCCTGACCATATTTGGAGTATTGTGTATAAAGTTCTTAGCACATTTTAAGAAGGGCATGTATAGGATCAAGAGAATCCAGAGGAAGGAAACTAGGACATTGAAGGGCCTGTATCATGCCATGTGAAGAGCAGTTGCTGGCCATATTTAGCCAGGGGAAAGAAAGGTTTTGAGAGGAGACATGATACTATTTGAAGAATTTTCATGGGAATAAGTCATTAGACTTGATTGACTTGGTGCTAGAGGGCAGAATTGGGAGAAAAGATGGTGAGAGGTGGGAGCAAATATGTTAACTGAAGCTTGATGTCAAGAAAAACATTCTAACCATCAGAGCTATGTAAAAGTCAAACGGGCTGCTTCCATCAAGCAAATGACCAAGTGATTAAGTGCTGTCTATGAGCCAGGCACTGTACTAGCTGCTGGGGATATGAAGACAAAAATGAAACAAAAAAAAATCCCTGCCCTCAAGGAGTTTACATATTCTCAAAGGAGACAATATGTTCATAGATAGATGACAGATAGATACATAGATAGATACATAGGTAGATACATAGATACATAGATAGATACATAGATATATAGATACAAAGATAGATAGATAGATAGATAGATAGATAGATAGATAGATAGATAGATAGATAGATAAAATGTATAAAAATAAATAAAAGGTAAATTATTTTTCAGGGAGGCAATATCAGGAAAGACTGATAAAAGCTAAATGCAGGAATATTCAACCTTTTCCCATGCACTTTTTCCCAGGAGAATGCCAACCTTAAGACCATCTTTGGAGTCCAAAATCTAATACTTTTTTTTAACTACACTGATGCTGGCAAGGGAGAATGAGCACTGAACTTGGAATCAGGAGACATTAGATCAAGTTTCATGACCCTAGGCAAGACCCTTTACTTCTCAGATCTTCTATTTCCTCATCCTTAAAATGAGAATTACAAAAATTCACAATACCTAGTTTACAGGGTTATTGAGAAAGAAAGTGTCTTTAAACTTTTAAAAAGACACCTAGAAGAAATATGAGCAGATTTTATTATTATTCCCAGAGTTGGGCTGGAGCTCTCTTGTTCTGGATCTGGTAGAAAGCAGGAAAGGAGAAACACTCAACTTTCCCAACTGTTTGGTCCCAGGAATCCCCAAACTTTATAGACTAAAAGACCAGCACAACCCACTCCTCTTCCCAATTCCTTTTTTGATTTCACACTACATTCTAGTGTGTGTGTGTGTGTGTGTGTGTGTATGTGTGTGTGTGTGTGTGTGTGTGTGTTTAAGTGCTCCACAGGCGGGTGACAGCCTCATTGTTGAGCAGACAAAGAAGAGGTCAGTTCAGATGACATTAGCACCCGTGGAATCTGTCCTTTTCACCTGCAGAATGAACAACAAACCAGATCAGGTAACAGAGAGACTGACACCACTGACAAATGGCAGATACAGACAGGGCCATTGCAGCCACACAGCTTCTCTGACTTGGGCTACCAGCAACACTTTGGACAGGAACTCATGCAGAACCCCCCTTTCTTCTCTGCCCAGACAAACCCAAACAGCTGATAAATTACCAGAACTAATTGCTGCCTTGATGAACCTTTGATCTTTCGAAGTGTCAATTTATAAATGGAGAGTGGACTGCCCCCACTGCAACTACCATGGACAAAGCCATTGAGATAGGAAAACCAATACTCTTCCAGCACCCAAACTCCAATTATTGGAGCAGTTTAGAGTCACTGTAGTCATCTTTCCCTGTCCCCAGAGGGGCCAAAGCAATAGTTCTTCTATAGTGCACTTACTCTGAAAGATTCATGATCTCATTAGTCTGGGTACACAATCACATAGGGATCACAACAGAAGATTCAGTGGCTCCCTTTTGCCTCTGGGACATGCTACAAAATTCTGTCTTTTGAGATTTAGAGCCCTTCACAGTCTGGTTCCAGTGCATCTTTCCTGGATGATTACATGTTACTTTGCCTTGCATCCTCTTTGTTTCAACTAAACATGTTTATTTGTTCCATTATGTAGCATACCATCTTTTGCCTCCATAATTTTCCATATGGTACATATGCACGCGCACGCACACACACAGACACACACAGACACACACACACACACCATCTCACACCTAGAATTTTCTTCTTCCTTAATTCTAACTCCTGGAACCAAAATTACCTTCAGGACTCAGTTCAAATTTAATAGTCCTTTCCTGATTTCCCTACCCCATATGAACTTTTACTTTACTTGTGGTTTTTTTATATTTATTCATCTATGCATATCGTTTCATTCAGATATTGTAAGCTTTTTGAGGTCAGAAACTGTTTTTGCTTGTTTACTTGAATTTTTGTATCTATTCATAGTGCCTAGAGCAGTAGCAACTATTTAATAAATGCATATTGAGAACTCCTCCGTGGTGTGTGATTTTTATCCATGGCATTCCATAAATTCTCTGTATAAGACCTGCTCAGAAACCTCAATGTCTTTTTCTAGCTAGGTGGCTCAGTGGCTAGAGCTCTCAACCTAGAATCAAGAAGAACTGAGTTTAAATTTGATCTCAGACATTTAGTAGCTGTGTGACCCCTGGGCAAGTCACTTAACCTCTATCTGCTTCCATTTTCTCATCTATAAAATGAAGATAATAAAAGCACCTACCATCCAGGTCTGTTTGAGGATCAAATGAAATAATATTTGCTTTGCAATCCTCAAAGCACTATATAAATGCTACTTATTATTATCACTATTACTCTTCTTTTTTTATAGTTATCCTTTCCACATCACAATTTTCCCCATTGTGATTTCAATATATTGCAATATTCAACATATTGCAGATTGGCATAAGAAATTAAGTGGGAATTTTGAAGGGGAGTTTTTCAGAAGCTGCAGACACATGTGAAGGCCAGCAAACAACACAGAAAACATTCAGGAACTCAGAAATGCACTATATACATATGTGTACGTATGCATGCATATGTGTACATTACATAATATGGCCTATGACCAAATACTTAACCCAAATTTTACAATAAGGCAGTGCAGACACCCCACAAAAAAAATTCAGATTTCTTCTCTGGTACAAAGGGAGGGCCAAAAAATTTTATGCAGATTTTTCAGATCAAGGGGACACTGTGCCCCTAAACATCATGATGTGCAAGGGATAACTGTATTTCTATAGAATATAAATATATTGTGTCCATCTATTATCTGTCATTCTCGCTTCATGGCCACCTTTTTCTGTATACAATACTTGACAATCTCTATTTCTTTTAAAAGAGTCTTAGAGCTAAACTGAAAAAAAAGGACTGAATTGAATTAGCCAGATTTCCAAAGTCCCTTCTATTCCCAAGATTCCATAGTTTAACCTGTTGTCAGTTAGCAACAGAGTATTTTAGAACTCTCCTTTTTATCCTTTTGTTGTTTTTAATAGAGGGGCTTGAGGCTCCTAATTACCATGTAAGGATGCCCAACTTTTGACTTCTCAGTGGTAAGAAGGTTCTTGTTACTAAAGGAAAAATGATATTAGGAAAAGAGTAGAGGCACCAAAGTGGGAAGTTTGAATCCTGATACTAAGTAATCTTGGGCAAGTCAGGATCATTGAATTTTAGTGGTAGAAATAGCCACCCTTGCCATTTAAGCCAACCTATACTTGAAAAAGATTTGTACAATAACATAGCCAACAAGTGCTTATCCAGTCTCTGTCAGATCTCCAATGAGAAGGAACCTGCCATTTCTCCAAAGAGCAAGTCAATCCATCCTCTATAGAAATACCTTTTTATGACTAACTTTGATAGACTTGGCTCTTCTCAGCAATGAAAGGTTCTAAAACAGTGGTTCTCAACCTGTGGGTCACGACCACTTTGGGGGTTGAACGACCATTTCACTGGGGTTGCCAGGGTCGCCTAAGACCATCAGAAAACACATATTTCCAATGGTCTTAGGAGCCAAGACACTGCTTCTCTATCCATCTCCAGGTAAGTCTACCCACATGCAGATATGCCCACATATGAGTATTAAAGGGTTGTGGCATTAGGAAGGTTGAGTACCACTGTTCTAAGACAGCTCCAAAAGACTCATGATGGAAAAGACTATTGACATCAAGAGAAAAAATTATGGAGTCTGAATGAAGATTGAACCAAACCACTTGTTCTCATGTTTGTTTTGTTTTGTTTCTTCTCTCTCACTGTTCATTCCATTGGTAATAATTCTTTACAATTTGACTATTGTGAAAATATGTTTAAGGTGAAGGTATATATAGAACTCAAATTGGATTGCATGCCATCTTGGGGTGGGGAGAGAGAGGTTGAGAAAATTTGAAATTCAAAAACTTGTGGAACTGAATGTTGTAAACTAAAAATAAAAAAAATTTAAACAAAAAGAAAAGTACCTTTTTTAATTACTTGAAGATGGTTTTCATGTACCACTCAAGTCTTCTCTTCCCCAGGCTAAACATTCCTAGTTCCTCAAATAAAGTCTTTTGTGTCATGGATTCAAAACCCTGCCTTCTTCAGCACTTATCAATGTTTTTCTTAAACTATGGTTCCAAAATTGAGCACAATATTCCAACTGTGACCTGACTATGGCAGAATAGAAGGGCTGTTATATCATTGTTCCTGAAAACCATACCTCTTTTTATTAGTTTTGTGGGAAGCCAAAACTGACTCAGATTGAGCCTGAAGTTCCTTAACCCCTCTGCCCCAGATCTTTTTCACACTACTATGCTTTTACAATTTTGTTCTTATTAAATTGATTTTTTGTAGTACCTAATTGTATTCTTTGCATTTATCCATACTGAGCTCCATTTTGTTTGACTCAGTCCAATACTCTATTCGGTCAAGTTCCTTTTGAATCTGGTCTCTGTCATTTAGTTTGTTAGATATTTTTCCCAGATTTGTACTGTCTGCAAATTTGCTGAGCACAACATGGATGACATTGTAATTGTTAAAAAGTATCCCTGGGGGGATTCCACTGAAGACCTGCCAAACTGACATTTGAATTGACTATTCATTTATGTGACTATGAAATGGAAGCAGACACGTCCAGTTCTTGGGATACTCAGCAAGAAAGACCACAAGTGACCCTGGAAAACAAGGCTGGCTACATATTCACACTTTAATTAGGCACAGAGGTTTGTGAGACAAAAAAAAAGTATAGAAAATACAGAAACACGAGGCAAAAGGGATACAGAGATTGACCTTGTGGGGATAGAGGATGAGACGGTAAAAGAAAGCAAACAATATGAGAAAGAGGATGTGGAAAGAGAGAGGCAAAGAATGACACTCCTGAAACCAGGGATTAGAGTTGGGAGCATGGCAGCATAGACCCTTAGGAAATGGCAAAGTGCAATGGGGTAGGAGTTTGACATTCCATTTTTATAGGCTGTTGTTTGGGGGGTTTTTTTGTTGTTTTTTTTGGGGGGGAAATAGATTATTATCTGTGCCACCTTAAGGTTAGTTCATTAATATATTCAAATCATTTCAAAGTTGTCAATAAAATAAGTTAACGTCAGCACCACAAATATTATCATATAATTATCAACACAAAATTATCAGCACTATTTGATGATCTTTCGGTCTTTGGTGCGGAAGACTCTATTTGTCTGGGATTTTCATATATTGAGACCAAAAGGCCTGACAGTAGCATCTAGATGGCTTCTCCTGATTCAGCACATGTTACCAGGATGTGATTTTTGGTTGATATGATACAATTTGTAAATTATTCTCCTTTGATCTTTGGGACAGTTTGTAGGTGACTTCCAAGTTTCCCTTTGCAATCATACTTTCTACTATTACCCCCCTTTTTTTTTAAATTCTGGCTACTTATAAATTTACTATACTGACTGGAAGAGGTGAGGTAGGATGGTGGTCAGGGGTACCAGAACAAGAGATCATTTTAGCACAACATTGAACCATCAACCACTGCTCTTTGAGTCCAGTCATTTCAATATCCAATATAATTGCAGTTGTCTTTTCCCTTCACCTCTTTGGACCTCAGTTTGCTCATATGGAAAAAAAGTGAGAACTGAGCTAGATTTTCTCAAGGACCCCTTCCTACTTTGCAGATAGAAACAATGTGGCCCAATAGAAAGAATGCCAGATTTGGAGTCAGAAGATTTGGTTTCAAATTCCAGTTTAAGTCAATTCAGCTCTTTCAGGTTCAATTTCCTCATCTGTAAAATGAAAGTTATAGACTAAATAACATCTACTACCCCTTCTGGATTCATATCTATGATCTTGTGATGATATGTTAATCATTTTCCAGCCCAACCCTTGTTTCTTCATGATAGGTTCCTCCATAGAACAGGAGTACATGGCCACCTATATTGTGTGATATTTTTATTTTTTGCTTTTCTGGAGGGAGAAAGACAGGGCAATTGGGTTTAAGTGACTTGCTCAAGGTCACACAGCTAGTAAGTGTTAAGTGTCTAAGGCCGGATTTGAACTCAGGTTCTCCTTACTTCAGGGACAGTGCTCTATTCATTGTGCCACCTAGCCGCCCCATTGTGTGATTTGAAGAGGCAACTGGGTAGGAACTACCTGGCACTAAAATATAAACCCAATAATCTGTTATCCCAGTATTTTTTATTCATTACTTTGAGCCTAAAGGTTTCTTTATTCATTAGGCAATCAACAAAGAGACAGATGGGTTCAAGACAAAGAAGACTGGATAAGGAGTAAGGAGATCTTAGTTTAGGTCCTATTTCTGCTCTAAGTAAATCACTTAACCATATGGCCCTCCTCTGTCAAATGAGAAGGTTGGATGAAATGACCTCGACCTTCCCTTCTAGCCCTGGCATTTTTTAAAGCATTTTACTAGCTTCTTGAGTAGACTATAAATAAAAAGACACAAGAAAAATATTAAATAAGTCCTTGCCCTCAAGTTGCTTACCCTTCTAATCAGGGAAATGAGTTATCCAAGAAATGTGTGCTGCTAGGTCCAGAACAGAGCAAATCATGAATCCTCCAGAGTAGTCACTTGTATTTTAATGCATTTTTCAGAGCTTTAATTATGTAAAATGTGGTAACTGGTTCTAATCCAATGGAAACATTCAGTGTGAATTTGAATAATGTAACCACTTCACAGGATTCATTATTCAAACTTATTGGGATGTAGTTGTAGGTAAGACTACAAGGAAGACAAGGATTGAGGGTAATGAACGGCAGATGCAGAAAGGCAGACAGGCTTGACATAAGGAGAAACTCCCCAGCAATTCAAGGTATCCAAGAACCAAACAGGCTGCCTTGGAAAGCAAAGGGTTCCCCTTCACTGGCATTGGCAAGCAAAGAATTAAGCACCAAATTGTGTGGAACAGCCTGGAAGAGCTCCTGTTATTAAAATTTAAATGATGATGATGACAGCTCACATTTAAATGGTGTGTTACGGTTTTCAAATATCCTTTATTGGGGAGTCATCCCTTAAACTCTAAGGCTAAAAGACCTTAGTTGGCCCTTAATGGAAGGGGTGTGGAGAAGGTTTTCCTAGCAGGGAAGAAGTATGAGGAAGGAAAGGAAGGTAGAGGGGGAAGGTGAAAAAAAAGTATAGACACTGAGCCCACCCCAATGTCTGTGTCACATCTGATGAGCAGGTGTGATTTAATTACCTAAAACAAATCTTCAAAAACTACTTTTAGGATTTTTTTCTGGTTGGTTCTATGGCCAGAATACGTGAAATTTAGTGACAGTCAAATCAATGTACTGTGTGGGGTAGAGGGAGGAGCTCCAGATCCTGTTTCAAGTTTCCCCTTGGTTTTCAGAGATTGTCTTCGTGTTTGCTCATTTGTACAAGCTACTCATCAAAACTGTTCCTTTGTTTGTTTATTTACCAGACTACCTGTCAGTCAGGTATGTGTATTGATGTGAACACTCAGCCCAGCCCTATGCCTAAAGGACTTCACAATGAGAGAGGTCATCTTCTGTGCCCTGAACAAGCCAGGGCTGAAGTTAGCCCGTTTTCCTTCCATGGATAAGTGAGCAGAAAGGAAGAAAGTCGATGGATAACTCTATCAACAAGGCCTCCGGGAAGATGGAATTTAGGGGAATGGGAATTGTGGGAGACTGAAAGATTGAAAGAGGAGAAATGGAAAATCAGGGTCCAGGACATTTTCATAAATCTTTGAAAGATAAGATGGCTTTCACCTCTCGTCTGCTGTGGTTTTACCTGGGCAATGTTTAATGGTATAAAGATAATGGGAAGATGGCCAGGATCAGGAGCCCTGATGAAAATTTTCTCAAAGTTACTTGGGGATGCTGCCCATGAAGACTAAACCCATGAGAATAAGGAAGCCTTAAAAGTCTGAGTAATTGACCTTGAACAAGTGGGTCATTCCTGGTGGGTCAGAAGCAATGTGCAGAATGGAGGTAGAACCTGCCTTAAGGTTAGTAAGATGTAAGTTCAAGACTTGGCTTCAAAACATAATGATTTGGGGGCAGCGAGGTAGATAGAACACCGATACTGGAGTCAGGAGGACTTGAGTTCAAATACAACCTCAGATGCTTGCTAGTCATGTGACCCTGGGCAAATCATTTAACCCAGATTGCCTCCAAAAACAAAACAACAACAACAAAAACATAATGGTTTTGACCTTGGGTAAGTCACGGCTTTTCAGCACCCAATTAACTCTATAAGACTATAAATTCATAGAATTATAGAATCAGACCTGGAAAGGGGCTTAGAAGGCACTAATTCTAACCCCTTTATGTTACAGATGGGAGACTTAAGGCTAGTAAAGATTAAGAGATTTATTTGCCCAGGATCTCCTAGCAAGTAAGTGTCAGAAACAGGAAGGTACCACCACCACTACCACCACTACCACCACCAAAAATAAGGAAAAGAGCAATATGAAGTCCAAATACATAAGCATATGCATATATATGTATATGTATATGTATATGGAGGTGGGGTGACAGAGTGTGTGAGGATGGATGTGTGTGCATATGTGTACATGTGTGCACGTGTACACATGTGTAATTATGTATAGTATGTTTGTACACATGTGAGTGTGTACATAAAAATATGTGTGTATACATGCATTGTATATATAATCAGTTAGAAGACACAAGGGTTTTTTTATATCCTTATTGAAATATCAGAACCAAGCTACAGCTCCCCTGGTATTTCAGGCTCTGATTCCCCAAACCTTGCAGGAATTACTAGGAGTAAGAGACACAAGCAATTATTATCTTTGCATAGGCTGCCTAACATAAGATTAGCCCCCAGTGGCAGAGTCAGGTCCTGCCAATGAACAAGCTCTGCTCTACTGTCATGATAACTATTTGGTTCTTTGGTTTAAGGATACTATTTGAACATGAATAATTTCTAAGTCCTATAATCATACAATTATAGATCCTCTAAACCAGAACTTATATAATATAACCTGTACCTGACTGAGAATGGTCCCTACAATATGGCTGCCAAATAGTCATCTATTTCTCTCTTTAAAAAAAAATCAGAACATCAATATATTAAAAACAGATAGGAACTACACTGTAATCTGGTTTGAGACACATTAGGGAGTGTTGTGGGCTGCATTTGGCCCATGGGCTACATATTTGATACCTCTTATGATATTTAAAATGTTCAAGAGATATAACTTCTGGGTAAATAATCATTTTATTAATGATGCTAGCATTTTATTAATAAAAGGGTCAGACTGACACTCTCAAATGCCAAAGACCCCTCATGGCAGTTGGGCTCACTGTTTATATGCCCTTGGAAGAATGGGTGTTCCTGAGAGTGGCAATCAACTCTGGTTAATGAGTAATGAGAGAGAATGAATATCGCAATGACCTAATAAGGGACTGCGAAATGTCTAAATCACCCCCAAATTGGGAAACTCTAGACAAAGAATCTGTATCCCCACCCAAACCAGAGCAGAAGACAACACACCAGGAGTTTCACATTAGAATAAATTCCTAGTAAAGTTATGTGGGGTATTAATACTTAGATTGAAGAGAATGGTAAACCTTTCTGCCAGCATCAGTAATGTGCGTCAGAGACTGAGTTTAGAATTGAGGACTTTAGAAAAAGGAAGAACTCTGCATCTTCCCAAATCACTGGTAATTAATAATCATTCTTTCACTCTAATCTAGACCATATCTGTCTATGTTGTCTAAAAATATAACATGAAAGACTTTGTCAAATGCCTTGCTGAAATTCAAGTATACTGTGTTTATGGCATTCCTTTATCTGATATATATCTGCTTCCTATATCCTCTAGCAAAAATAGAAATAAGGTATTGTTGTTGTTGTTATGACTTACTCTATATGAACCTATGTGGCTTATAGGGTGGTCATTGTCCCTATTATGTTGTCACAAACCTTCCCTTTCACAGTGTGCCCCATAATTTAGTCAAGAATCAAAACCTGCTCACATCCCTAAAGTTTAAATAATGAAAACTTTTTTTGAAAACTGAAACACTGCCCAAAATGTGTCTTGATCTCCAAAACTTTTCGAAGACAGCAGCTCAGCAGTCACTATACCTGGAAATTCTATGTAGCTTGTCTAGACCTGGAGAAACTCCCCAAAGCTTTCTTGGCAATTTTTTTTTCATTTTATCTTAGATTTCAATTCTCTGTTAATCATTTTTGCCTTATTCTTCTCTCTCTGAAAAGAATAAATGCAAAGTAAGAGTTTAGTAGTTCTGCTTCCCCTTCATTATCCATTGTCTTTATCTCATAGACCTCTTCCTTCTTGGATTTTCCTCATGTCTATCATAGCTTTTAAAAATCTTTGTTTGTTGTCTTTGTCATTCATCAGCTTTAGCTCATTCTGTGCATTAGCATTCCTGTCATTAGTCTTACAGAGCCATACTGATCTTTTGTGTTCATTCTGGTTACCTGCTCTTGTTTCCCCACTTCTATACAATTAATTTTAAGGAATTGCTCAATGCCACATCAGTTAATTAAACATTCATCTCATTTCTTCTTCATTGTAATTACTTGGGATTCTGTCATTAGAATTTAATTCTTAAAAGTATTTTATTTCTCTTCAGATTTCTCCTGTAGAATTTTATGTGATGTGATTGTGACTGTCTTTGTTTGAACTCTGAAATCTACTTCCCCTCCTCCCAAATCTAGGATGAGATACCAAGATTTTCTCCCAAGATTCCTCCCATTTTTACTTTAGCATAGAGGCCTAACCTAACTGATTTCTGGGAAAATTCTAGAATGCGTATTATAAAAGGAATGGTGATAAACATCTAAAAAAGAAGGTACATATGATCACAGATTAATCGAGAATGAATTATTTCAGATTAACTTAGTTTTCTTTTTAACAGGGATACTGAATTTGTACAACAGGAAAATGACACAGATATAGTTCACCTAGATTGAAGTGAAGTATTGGACAAAGTCTTCATGCTTTTCTTGGGATAATATAGAAAGATGTGGGTTAGAGAGTTGTACAGTTAGATAGATTTGGAATGGACTGAATGGTCACTTCCCATGAATAGTTATTAATGGTTCAATGTCATCATGGAAAGTGGCCTCTAGTGAAGTGCTCCAGGAATCTTTGCTTAATTCTGTTCCATTTAAAATTTTTATTAGTGACTTGTATAAAAATAAAGATGGCAGGCTTATCAAATTTGCAGATGAATAAAAGGTAGAAGGTAAAATGAACTCATTCAATAATAGAGATAAAATCTAAAAAGATCTAGACAAGTTAGAATATTGTACCAAATGTAATAAAATGAAAAATAATAGAGATCAATGAAAAGTCTTGGGTTTAAAGAAGCTAAAAGATTAAAAATGTCAACTTTAGCTTAGGATGGGGAAAGCAGGACTAGACAGTAATTTATTCAAAAATAAGAAGACAGAAATTTTAGTGGGCTACAGAGATGCCAAACTCTTAGGAAGCACCAGGAAAACTCCCTAGTGAGGCAACCCATCTAGATTAGAATGTAATTAGGGAATAAATTAAATTAAATTTATAAGTAAATAAAAATACAATGCAACATAGATAATATTAATTTGTGGTTTTCTAAGTAAGTATGTACCTGTAGGGATTGTTTCTATTTGAGTTTAATACCACTGGTAAAAGTTTAATGAGTCAATAGTGGGACATGACAAGCAAGAAACCATTCAAACTTTGGCTACATTTAAAGAGATATAATATCTAATGTTAGGGAGATGGAGTCCCATTGTACTCTTCTGACTACACTCTCCCGTCAGATGTAATTTTTATATATTATATTTCTTCAATATTATGTTCAGTTCTGGGTTCCATATTTTTTCTTTTCTTTTTATAATTATTGAGCATTTTTTTCTCTCTCCTATATTCATAGACCATAATTTGTTCAGCCATTCCCTCAGTTAATGGACACACCCTTAGTTTAGAGTTCTTTCACACCATAAAAGGAATTTTACAAACATGTTTGTATATGTAGACCTTTTTCTTCTTTCTTTGGTCTCTTTGGTGTCTATACCAGTGCTTCTTAAACTGTGGGGTCACAACCCACATGGAGTCATGAAAAAGTTGGCAACAGTAAAAAGTTTTTGAGTGCACAAGGATCAAAAATTATTTCAAAAACAAATATGTAATGAATCCAAGGTGCTTCTGGCAGCACTTACCCATGTTGTATGGGGCAACTTCATTGCAGCCTTGGTTCTGAACACAAAGCATGCACATTTTGCACTGTGTGTGCCCTCAAGCCATACAAAGCCAACTAATGCCGCCAAAATTCGAAAAGGGGTAGGAGAGTGGAAAAAGTTTAAGAAGCCCTGATCTAGACCAAGTAATAGTATCACTAGGACATGGGGCCTCTACAATTGAGTAATTTGGGAAGTAGGGAATAATTCCAAATTGATTTCCACATTTGGTGGATCACCAAACAGTTCTATAGTGTCTGTTTGACATCAGATCTTCTAACATTTGCCATTTTCTTTTTTCTTACAGTTATTTGGGCATTTTACCCATACAGACCCAAAACCTTAGCAGTCTGAGTAAGTGATCTTGAATAAGTGAGTAGCTCCTGGCATTTCAGAGAAAAATGTGCATAATAAATGGAGGATCAGCTTAGGATCAGGAAGACTTTAAAATTTTTCCTTCAACACAAATTGTTTTTTGATCATGTGCAAGTAATAGCCTCTCAGCAGCCATAGTTGAGTCTACAAAACTATAAATTCGTAGGATCACAGAATCAGACCTGGAAAGGAGACTGAGAGGACGCCTAGTTCTGCTGACAGAAGTTAGTGACTTACATAAGGACACACAGAAAGTAAGTGTCAGAGACAGAATAACAACAACAGTAACAGCTAACAAAACTACACTATGTAGCACTTTCACATTTGCGAAGCACTTTGTGTGTGTGTGTGTGTGTGTGTGTGTGTGAATGTTATTGTTGTTCAGTCATTTCAATTGTGTTTGACTCTTCATGACCCCATTTGATGTTTTCTTGGCAAAGATACTGGAGTCTGACCTTTCTTTCCCAAGCTCATGTTACAGATGAGGAAACTGAGGCAGAGTTAAGTGACTTGCCCAGCGTCACACAGCTAGTAAGTATCTGAGGCTGGATTTGAATTCAGGTCTTCCTGATTCCCACCCAGACACTTCGTTCACCTTGCCAGCTGGCTGCCCTTGCATACATTCTCTCATTTGATTCTCACAACACTCCTGTGAGAGGGTATTATTATTATTATTATCCATATTAGATAAATAATATACATTACTCAACATTAGTTACTTTCTTTTTTGGTCAGCTTTGTCAATTCGATGGATTGGAGGTGGAACCTCAGAATGCTTTTATTTGTGCTTGTCTAATTATTTGTGAACTGGAGCATAGGTTTTCATATGGATACAAGATAAGTTCTAAATGGATTTATGGCCTACATTTTTCAAGGAACAGGGAAGAAATGACCTTTCAGATCTATGAATTGAAGGAGAGTTCATGATCAAGAAAAGAATAAAAAGAATAAAGAATAAATAAATCCCAAGCCACTAAGATCAAAAGGGAAACAGTTAATGAGGGGCCATATTTATAAGAGGTGGGCTGGAGAGTACGAAGAGGAAAATGAGGGACCTCAAGATCATGCCTTTGAGAACAAAGGCACCAGGAGCACTGATTGAAACAATGAAGAATGTTCAGCCTCCAGAAGAGGAGACATATGGGAAGGCACAAGAGCTATCTGAAGGTATTTGAAGGGTTACCAGGCAGAAGAAAGAGGAGAACTGGTCTGCTTGATCCCAGAAGGAGAAATGGGTAGGAGTCACAAAGATGTAAACTTAGGTTTGACATAATAGAAAGTTTCTTAGGAACTAGAACTCCAAAGTAGAGTTAGGAGAATATCACACCTTTGGATGTAGGAATTATTGAACTATGGATTCTGTGAGCTTTTTCTTTTTAATTTTGGTAACTATATTACAATGAAATGGATTTCCCTTGTAATCCTGTATATTTTTCTTTATGTATTTAAGAATACTTTTCAGAGAAGGGGTCCTTAGGTTTCACCAGACAGTCAAAGGGGTCCATGATAACTGGCCTATTAATGGATGGGGAAGATCTTTCTATTCCTTTCACATTTGAGATACAAAAAGAGTTAAGAATTCCTGCTAGAATTAGTGAATCTTTTAGCAAGAAAGCACTGATGGACATTTTCCTGATGGTATTGCTGTTGAGAGAAGGAAGCAGGTAGGTGGCTCAGTGGATAGAGCACTGGGCCTGGAGTCAGGAAGGTCAGAGTTCAAATCCAGCCTCAGAAACCTACTGGCTGTGTGATCCTGGGAAAGTCACAGTTTGCTCTAATCTGCTAGAGAAGGAAATGGCAGAACACTCAAGTATTGTTCCCAGGAAAACCCCATGGTCAGTAATGGTGTGCTATGATCCATGGGGTCACAAAGATTTGGACATAACTCAACAACAATTCTTATCCAGGTATGACCTAGAATTGATGACCTCTGAGGGCCTTTCCAAGTTTGAGATTCTGTGAGGTCTCCTCCTTAGAATGAACTTCAGAATAACTTTCATATATGTGTGAGGGTATGTGTGTATACATACAGATGTTCATGTGGATATATATGTATGTGTGCATGTATGTATATGGGTATATGCATGTATACATGTGTGTATGTGTGAAAGTAGGGGATCAAGCCCAGTACCATAAGATTCTTCTCACTGTTATTAATTGACTATTTTATGTCTCACACCTGAATGAGAGGTCGGAGGTTTGAGGAGAGCTCAGGAGAAGGTCTACACACACACACACACACACACACACACACACACACACTCTTTCTCTCTGTCTCTCTCCCTCTCTCTCTCTCTCTCTCTCTCTCTCTCTCTCTCAGAAACTATCTGACATTGTAGGAATTTCCTCAGTCTATTGAGTTCTCATCTCAACCTGGCCTGCAATCCTTTAGCTTATTTTGGGAGTGCAGGGGAGTAGAGAACGCCCAAGTGATGTACTTTCTCTGCCAATATAGATAGCCTCCTGCTCAGCAATCTAGAGTCTTAGAGGCTTGCCTGAGAGGTTGAGGCCCAGAATGAAAGAGCTTATAAGAGAGTACTTACTAGTATTACTGGAGTACTTGTAATGGCATCTCCAAGGAGTAAGAAGGGAGAGAAATAGGATACAAATCAAAATGCACCCATGCTTTCCCAACCTATAGAGTTATTATGTCCATATGTCCCCATACATCCTCCACAGAAGTTCTATACCAAATGTCAGAGGACTCCCTCTAAATTTTTGGTTTGTTTTTACATTTTAGGGGCATCAGAACAGCACTGAAACTATCAATACTTCTCATGGCCACCATCCTTTGACAACGATACATTCCTGCACAATTCTCCTTAGGTCATTTTAGTGC
>CM053594.1:138377183-138398762 GCA_028646575.1 Pseudocheirus occidentalis | reverse complement strand
GAATTATTTACATGCCAATATGGGAAAATGATAATAGTAACTTATGAAACTTTTCTTAGTATGATAATAGGTAAAGGGAATACCAATGGATATATATGTATACTCACACATCTGTCTATATAGGAGGCTATATATGCATGTGAATACATATCTGAGCATGTGTATATATGGGTTTATAGAGGGCATAGGATTAATTGAATACGAAGGGATTTTACTTTGAAAGGTGAAATTCTGAGGTGGGAGAGGACTAGAATGAGAGGAGACTGGGAGAGACAAAATGGGGTTAACCATCCTGTGTGGAAGAGACAAGGGATAGTTGTTACAACTTTACTTTCAATTACTCTCAGCGAATTTGGCTTAGGGAAGAAATGGCATAAACTCTAAACTGGGCATCATGCCACACAGGAGAGTAGGGGGCATGGGGATGAGAGGGGGGATGACGGAGGGGAGGGCAGTGTCTGGGGGAGGAATGCTGGAAGCACACACTTCAGTAAAGGGACAAGGACAGTGTAGAAAACAGAACAAGGTGGGGAGGGATAGGAAGGAGGGACATACGATCACTGTCACAATATGTCCACTATGAAGATGTCCTGTATAATCACACATCCACATCCTGTATTGAATTGCTTGTCCTTCCAGTGGGGGTGGGTGACAAGGGAGGAATCTAAAGAATTTAGAATCTAAAGCTCTGCAATACCAGCAACTAGGAATTAAGATATACAGAGGCTGGGGTAGGGAGACCCTCCCTGCCCTACCAGAAAGTTAGAAAGCAGATCATGGGAGGGGCTCCACAGTAGGATTGCTGTTTTGGGGTTGGGGTAGGGGAAAGACAGGGAGAAAATTTGTAATTCAAAAATCTCATTTATAAATAAGAAAACAAATAAAATTAATATATATTTATATATATTAATTTTAAAACCACAACTAAATTGGCAAGCCAGTTGTGAGGTATGAACAGCAATAAGACAAGGTGGTAAGGGAATCAAGATGATGGTGATTTAAATTGGTTAACTGTAGGGTCAAGGCTTAAGGGAAGAAGATAAAGCCATAGGAAGGGTGATATACGGGAAGAAGCAGGAAGAATATACAAACTGGAGGTTGTCTTGAGAACAAATTGTGGTTTTAAAAGGAGAACAGCAAAAGGAGATGTGGAAGGGTAGATCGTGATGAGAGAGGACAATCAGAATTCAAAGTCATGGCAATAACAGGTTTATGGATAGTGGTGAGAACTAAGACCCCTGTTTGTGGCTGAGGTGGAATGTAAGGATAGATCATGTGTCAAGGGTCCAGGAAAAATGGGATGCCAATGTATTTGAAGGAACATCAAATGTATATATTGGGGTATCCATTTATGAGATTAGGGGTTGCAAGCATGGGGCTGTAGGAAAGAAAGATTTTGTATAGTATGGTAACAATGGCATGTCAGGAGACCTAAGCTAGAGTCCTTGCTCTGCTGTTCACCAGCCAAGTCATGAATTAAGCCTCAGTTTCTTCACATGTAAAGTGGGAATCCTTGTGGAGGAATGTGGGAATGAAGAACTTCCTATGGAATGGAAAGTGTCTTTTCTGTGAGACATGTATCTTGGCCCCTTGCTAAGCAAGGACCTGAGCAACCCACTCACTCCCAACTGGTCCATTGGCTCCAGAGACTAGGAGGGAGTTGAAGATGATTAAGACAGAGCAAAAGGATGAGGCACCCCACTCGGCAGGCTAGAAAAGAAGAGTGAAGAGAAGAACTTCACCTCTTTTTTTATCCCATCATTTTGGGACTCTGCCAATTTTCCTTTGGACTTAATATGTTTAAAACTCAGTTAATTATATTTCTCTTTGAACCTGAAAAAAAAAGGGTGATTCTGTGGTCAATCTTTTGACATAACACCTCCCACCCCAGTCACAGTGACCAAATGGCAGAGCAGGAGCTTCTCATTAGGGCATGCACAGAGTTTCCCCTCTGATTGCAATTGAATTTGTGTGCTAGTATAGCATTTTTTCACTGTGGGGACAATGAAGTCCCTGGCAAGTCAGGGGTACTCAGTGATTAAAGACTGAGAAGCTTTGGAGATGACGAAGCAATCTCCTCACTGGTCATTAAGAATGAAGAGCTGAAGATTCAGTGGACCTTTAAAAAGGAAACATCCTATAAGCAGGATGACTTCAGAAAAACCTGGAAAGACTTACATGAACTGATGCATAGTGAAGCAAACCGAACCAGGAGAACTCTGTACACAGTAAAGCAAAATTGTTTGATAAAAAACTGTGAACAACTTGGTTATTTTCAGAAATACAATGATCCAAGACAATCCCAAAGGATTAATGATGAAGTATACTATCTGCCTCCAGAAAAGAACTGATATTCACTGAATATAGACTGAAGAATGCCATTTTTTGCTTGCTTGCTTTCTTTTATTGGAGTCTCTTCACACAAAATGACTAACATAGAAATGGTTAACATGATTGCACATGTTTAACTGGTATCTGATTGCATAATGTCTCAGGCAGGGGGGATGGATAGAATTTGGAACTTAGAACTTTAAATAAAAATGTTTAAAATTGGGGAGGGATTGAAAGGGGGGTGTCCAGGTTTAGAAGCAATCTTGTGAGTTTAGGGAACTAAGAGAATCTGAATGAGTGATGACTGCACTTGAGAAATCATTCCTGGCAGCAACTCCATCACTTTTTGAGAAGACAATTGCCATTTGGAAGAATAGCCCAATCCCTGGGCAAATTCCTTGCCAGAAGACATCTGTGTTGAGGAGGTCAGTGCAGAGCAGAGGTGAAATATACAATGCTTATTCACTAGTCCCTAATGAATATTTGTTTTCTCAGTTTTAAGTGTCAACCTATAAACAGAGAATATCAGTAATTATTACTGGTATTTTTTCAACTAGCTTTTCTGTCAATGTTTACTTGTGAGAAGTTTTCAGGTCAAACTTCTATTTTGTTTGTAAGAAATTAATACCTGTTCCATACCTGATTTACATTGTAGATTGAATACCATTCTACTTCCTTCTTCAGGGACACCCTAGACATGAGCCAAAACCAATGTTCTAAGTAGTTTTTCCCTGGGGCAAAGGGTAAGAGGGTAATGAGCCAAAGTTATGAAAAAGAAGCCTGACTCTTTTTTTGGGTCATCATACTTCTCTAGGACTGAACCCAATTTGGTTGCATGATTCTGGTGATGGGAGAGGCCCTTTAGTGAGAAGGGAAAGAGTGAAGTGTCTCAGGAATGTAGGCCTAGCAGCAGTTTTAAGTGTTAGATATGCATGACCATCAGCAGAAAGTCAAAGCATATGTGGGATCAGCCAGAAGTGGTTATACCATACAGGCTTAGCTACATGGGAAGTGCACCAGGCAAAGCACAGGTATCACCATAAGTTAGAAAGGACCCATTAATGCCCCATGTTATATGCAGCAATTCATCCCTAAACTATACTTGTAATGATCTTTTCTTGTCACAGAGTTGGTTAAATATTGGGTACAGTATGTTTGTTATAACAATAAGCAATCCCACAAGTGTAGAATTGTATTTTCTTGATACATTTCCCATAACAGAAAACAGAAAAAACGAACAAACAAAAAAAAATAATTGAAATTAAAGGAAAGAAGAAATGGCAACAGCCCCTAAGGTTCAACTCTTATCTCTGCAGATGTCTCCTAAAGCTACATATCTAGCCCTAATCTCCCTCCTGAGTTTCAGTTCCACATTTCCAACTGCCTAATGGGCACCTATTTCTGAGTGTGCCCTAAGAATGTCAAACATGACACATCTAAGAGAATTCACTTTCTCTCCCTTTGAACTCATGCTTCTTCCCAATGTCACTCTCTCTGTCAAGGATACCACCATTCTTTTAGTCACCCAAGTTCCCAACTTAGGAGACATCCTCATCTCTTCATTCTCATTCATACCCCATATTCAATCCATCATTAAGTGTTCATTTAACTTCATCAATATCTCTCCTCACTCAACAGGTATCCAATCCAGACCCTCATCACTTCTCATTCACCTGGACTACTATGATGGTCTTCTAATTGGTCTTTCTGACTCTAATCTTTCTCTCTAAATCATCTGCCAAACAGATGCTAACCTAGTAGTTCTAAAGCAGGTGTTGACAATGACACTCCACACTATTCAAGAATTTCTCTTTCTGGCATCTAAATCCCTTCACAATCTGGCTATAATGATGATGATTGTATTACCATACATTCCCCATATACTTCATTCTATGTCCTTTCCTTTGTATAGACTGACCTGTAATTCTCTCCTTCCACATCTCCTCCTATTGAAACGTCTAGCTCCCTTTAAGGCTCAAGTGCCACCTCCTTTAAGAGGTAATTTTTGATGCTCCCTCTCCCAACTGACAGAGTTCCTCCACCAATTCCCTCTGTGTGTATGTACACACATACACACAAACACATACACACACTGTATTTATTTAGCTGTGAACATACTGTGTCTCCCTAACAAAATGTAAGCTTTTTGAGACCAGGAAATGACTCACTTTTGCATTCATATCTTCAGTACCTAGGCTATATCTGTTCATTAATTAATTTTTGAGGAGTGAAGATATTCCCTTTGACACTGGTTCTATACTTTGATCAGTAACTTTCACCAACTGCCTCATCCCTATAAAACTGGCAATCACCATTAATAAATATGTGTTGAGCAAAGATTTTGCATAGTATCCAGCAGGTCAAAATTAAAGATGAATGGAAAGGGCTGAGCTACTCTTCAGCCCTTTCAACACAATCCAGTTAAGGGGAGGGGGGTGGTGGTGAGATGACAGCCATGAGCTGTTGAAGCTCTTGCCTATGCTTCTACAAGATCTCTTCACAGTGTTTCTTCACAAGATAAGACCAAGACTCATAGAAGAGGCAGAAAGAATCGAAAATATTAATCTAATTGTTACTTCCCTAGAAAAGTTACAGAATCAAGTCACCCTAGGAACAAAAGGTTATTCAATTGATATCCTCTTCATGACTTTTACAAGTTTTATCTGCTTGTGGTAATCATAAAACAGTAACACCAAACCAGTAGAGTAGGGAAAAATATTTATTTCTAAAGTCAGTTACCTTGACAGGCAAAAAGCATTTCTCAGTTTCAATTTCATTCAGAAATACATAAACCACGCATAGACCAATATGGCCTGCCCCAACATATATTTAACATGGTAAATATAAGGAATAAATTGTCTGAATATAAATATCTATAAAAAAATAAGTACACCACTCAATTTAATTAAACTTCCATTAGCCAGTTCCAATAAGGTAAGTGGTTTTGCTGCTCTAAAGAATATTCAGTTTTCCCCTTTTAACATTTTTCATGAACTCTTTATCAGCACTTTTACAACAAAGAGGAAATTAAGGGTATTTATCAGCTACCTGGTTCAGTGACCTTTTCTCATATGCATCAAATGGAGTAGATCATCACCAAAATGTGATATCTACTATTGCTCAAAATGGACTTCTATGAGGCCAGAGGACAGGTTTTACCAGGGAGGGGGTAAGGGAAGGGGAAGCAGGAAGCAATGAGTAAAGGCAAAACAAGGTGATGAAATACTTCTGCAGGAGGGCAATACAGGTGAGGTAGACTCGTATTCACGAAACACATCCTGATATACAGTAGTACAGTTTCTTTCAGCTCTGCATTTTTATGAATTGAAAAAGAGTATCTTTGATTTCTAACTTGGGTGTCTTTCCATGGCATGTGTTTCCAATTTGTGCATTCTTTGCAAAATCTTCTCTTGGAGCTTTGGAGTTTCTCCCTGAAATCTGCCAGACATTTGAGTCAGACACACACTCCCTTTCGGACCCTCTCTTCAGAAGCTCCATCCAAATGTGTTGTCTCCTCTCCTCCTCCTGACAGATGTATCACTAATTAATATATTACTTAGTCTTTGTTTTCTCCCAGATTGGCCCCCTGTCAGCCATCCATTTACATTCCTGGATGAGGAGGAGCAAAGCTTTCAATTGCTCACAGAAGCAAAGGAAGACAGATTTTAAGAACTCCTCTACCTTTCTTGGAATGTTTGGAACAAGGGACCCCAGTCCTTTGCCAATCTGGAACAACAAATGGCCAAAGCAGGGAAGATGCTGCCATGCTTTGCCAGCCAGAGTACATAAGGATGAACCACAGAGATCTCTTGACTAAGATGTTGTCTTCAGACGGTTCCAAATGCTTTGTGTTTGATGGGCACGGTTATGGGTTACTCTCTTTGCTTTGTGGAGCTCAGCCCTCTGCTTTGCAATGTGGAAAGATGCTTTGATGCTATTACTGATGGCCTCCAACCTGTTAAAACAAGACAAGAGCAAACTTTGTTAACAAAACTCACGAAGACATCAGAAACAAGGAAATACATCAAATCATCATTGAGAGAAAATCAGTCTCAATCTGATTCCTGAGTTCTTCTCACCACAAAAGTAAAACAGAATCCTACCACCTCCTCAAATAAAACAGGGTTCAGTACACTCTATCCACTGTTGAGGGCCAGTGTCTGACCTGGTCCATATATGGGAAGAATCTGGTCCAAGATTTCTCCCAAGTCAGTTCCCCATGAAGGCTACATTATGTCTTAAGATTGACTCACCATCTCTTCCTGACTTGCAGGAGTTTAGGACATAACAGAGCAGTGACCCAGAAACAGATGTATGCAAGGGAGCAAGGACATTAAAACATATGGATTTATGTAAGTAAACAAGGACATTAAAACATAAAGTTGTGCATAAATGAACAAGGACATTAAACATTTTCTCATGGGAACCTAAGAGATAATTGCTTCACACTCATTATATAAACTCTGTTCTCTGATCAATTTATGAGAACTGCTATGACAGAACCTGCCTGGTTCCTGTCTAATCATTCCACACTCTTTGGTTAGACTTGTGCCCATTTTGATGCAGGCATCAGTGGTGCCATGAACAGGGACTTGAGAAAATTACCAGAGAGAGGAGTGGCCTCCTGAAACTTTGGAGAAGATAGCTAATGATAGGAGGTGAAAGTTGGATTTTCTCTTAAGTTAAAAACTTACAGAGAGTAACTCACCAGGCTAACAGGAGAATGTGATAGGGATTAGTAGAAAATGCAAACAAGCAAAGATGAGCCCAGTCTCAAAAAAGAGATTTCAGGAAAAAATGGGACAGATACAAAATGAAAGTAGAGCCAGAGAATGTTATCTTAGACTTTTAAAAAGAATAGTAAAAGAAGGATTACTTATCACCAATAGTCAGCTACAAGAATTTTTGGAATGTTTAGGGCAGAAGGGGACAATAGATTTGGTAATAGGGGACACAGCAGGGAGACAAAGGACTAAGAGGCATATGGAGGAGGGAATCCAGCATTTCCCCATTTCAGCCTTTTTTCTATAGAATATATTAATGCTATGTTTAACATCAGAAATGAAAGTGCCAAGGATGGCTTGGACCATTCACTGTGGTACAGCTGTCTTTGTTGGAAACAGATAAAAAGAAAATGATCATGTAAGTGTTACCTAGGACCAAGCATAATGTCTGATTTCTGCAAACAATATTTAACAATTTCTGAGTACACTCTTCCTGTCATTTTTTGTCTGTTTCGTTTATGTGTCTCTGTGTGAATGAGTGTGAGTGAGTAATCTGACACCTTGTAAGGTTTAATATGCAGCTGGACTTTCCTTGGAATGCTGTTATCTCTTTCCCTCTCCCTTCCTCTGCAGGCAGCAGGAAAGAGAAAGAAAGGGAAAAAGAATTTTGTTTTATAGACAATATGATGGTTATAGTCATACAGTATAGAAAAATATCAGGCGTAAACTATTTGCATTGAAAAGTGTGAACAGAAGTTTTAAGATTTTTAAAGTTTTGAAAATCTTTCTTCCCATCTCAACTCTGGCCAAATTGAGCGAGGAGAAGGAAATAAGGAAATTATTTTTCCTCTCAGATGAAAGAAGCATATGAGCAAATATTTAACCATTTCCTGTCTTACCTATAAGAGAAAAATTTTATGTATCAGAATGCAACTGTATGTCAATTGAATTCATGTGAAAAGTTTAAAATGTCACTCCTAATTTAATGCTAAAGATAAGTCAGAATTTATTATACTCATTGGCATTTACGCAAATTGGGATATTTACTAAGATCTGATAAGAAACATGAGGTTTTTTGGGTTCCCTAATATGGGAGAGAAGGGAGCAGGCACCACTCCCAAAAGTCACTTTTCCTGGAGGATTCAAAGCTATCACTTTCAAAGACTTTTAAGTAGTGGACACATAAATAAAGTTTACTGCAGTAAAAGTTAAGTCAGCTGAAAATATTTTACAAAATTTTATTAAAGTGTCTCATCCTAGATCAGATTGAAATAGAGAGTGCTGAAGAATAATAGGGAATTTAAGTCACCTTCCCAATCTGACTAAAGGGAGAAAGCACAATAAAAGGACCACACTAGCAACAGCCCTGTGGCACTGAAGCCCACACCTTTAAGCAAACAGATGAACTTCTCCATTCAAAGCCCCTAAATACATAATCAGGCTGTGCAGCTGTGAGGAGAAGAGAAAAAAATTTCTGCACTCAATAAGCCCAATTTTCTATCAATAATTTTTGCAAGTTATGATTTTGAAATGCAATTAATGTCATGATGTCATTGTGTTGCTGTGGTCTTTTTAAATTGTAGAAAAATTCTCTCATTTAAAAACTGAGGGATCATTGTAAGCTAGAAATAGTGTTAGATAAGCAAATTCTTTTATCTGCATTTTGTTGAAACTAAAATATAAAGGAAAAATTTGTGTAAAAACAGTTATGTAACTTAATGTCTTATAATGTTTATATATGTATATTATATATATTATATTTATTATATAGGAAACCAAGTATTTATACCTTTTTCTGTAGTTGAAAAGGAGGTTGCAGCTAAAACAATTAGGCTATCATTTATGGAAATTATCACCTAAGTTACTTTACTGTTTAAATGCTAAAACATAAAATTTCTAATTAATTACTCTATGTGGAAAGGGGGAGAATGGGTGAAAACTTTATTCATATTAATTCTTCTCATTCAGACCATTCCTCCTGCATGTTGTATGAGATTTGATGAAGCAGAGGCATCACCACCAGCCCCTCCCTAAAGTCCATCTCAGTTATTCTTATTTTGTAAAACTGCCAAGGAAACTATCTCTAGAGGCAAGGTCATTCAGCCTGAGAAAGGAACTTGTTTTAGTTATGTAGTTCCTAAATAATGAATCTAACTTGCTAAGAAAATTGTAAAACATTAAAAATGATTTCTAACAATTGGCTTTTATACCAGGATAAGTTTAAATTTGAAAAAGAAAGACATTAAATGAAATTCTTCATGTAGGAGAAACCTAGTAAATCTTTATGGTTTATTACAGCTCCACAGGAATAAAATTAACATGAAATTGGATGAGTTGTGATTGGTGAAAAATTGCTACTTAAAATAAAAAGCATTTAAGACTATATTAATTCATATATTCCTATTTTTTCTTTCTATAGCAAAATTTCTATGATCAGAACAATTAGTCAGCAAAAGATATGTACTCTTTCATGTTACCTTTATGGGAAATCTAATATTATCTTTCATCTAGAATTAGAACAGATTCAGAAATCTATATAAACCGCTTAGGCTCACTTTATAATATTCCCATTGTTTAGAGGGATTCCAATACTAATAGCTTTTATAAGTACTGTGATCAGCTTCTTAGTTGTTGCCAATATAAAGATTCAATTACTATAACTTTTTTGACTAAAAAATTTTGTGATATCTAAGAACTCTGGAATAATTTGTTAATAAATACCTTGAGAATTTATGTTACTTAAGGATATTTTATACTTTACACCAATTTGGTTTAAATGAATCTCGATCTTAAAAATTTTGTTTTTGCTTTAAGATAAAACAGAGCTATCATTTTAAAACTTTTCAATTAATTTTCTTCATAAAAGTTTAATGATCATTTATGAATTTTAAAACTTTTTTGAATAAAGGGGACATACTTTTAAAAAAAATTTCCAATCCCTAGTATGATTTTTAGGAAGGCTACTAAAACTTTCCATTTCAAAGATAATTTATAGCTAAGTTAAAGTAAAGTAAAACAGATTTTGCTGTTTTCATTTCAATGTGTAGTCATTCCATGGCCTAAGTAAGAGTTAAGTAGTGTCTGAACTTATAGGTAAAAGATTCAATTTCTGAAATATCTCTTTCTTCCAAAATGCATATAATCAGAGGATAAACAAGCTTTGTGAAACAAGGATGTAGGTCAGCTATTCAGTTGTAAAGTTCTAGTCAGGAATTTCTTTTGTCTATCAGAATCCTGGATATGCAAACTACTACATTGATTCTAATAATGATAAAGTTATTAATACTCACTTTACTTCTGCCCACTAGAAACAGTTTTCTGACATGATATTATTGTAAAATGATTTTTTCTTTTCCCCTTAATATTATATCAGATAACAAATATTCACTGTACGTGTGCCCACATATTGGTACTGCCAAACTTAAACACACACAGTATACAGATCCTTTTAACTTCTTTCTAAGATTACAAACTCTCATAAGATAGAGGTCACAACCTATTTGACCCATATTACAGTTCATTCTTCATTTCCTGAACATCTTCACCAAAATAATGTGACTATTAATCAAAAGTTCAAGTTTTTCCAATTGTTTTTTTCCAAAATATTCATAGAGCTATGTTATTTCCCTCTTATTTCCATTAAAATGCACATATTCTATGTAAACGATTCCTTGTTACCAGGGTACAAGCTAGACAGATTACTAAAAACTGCCCTCAATGTCTTCTGTATTACTCCTCAAGCTTCCCTTTATACAGGGCATTTGCTTCAATGGGACTTCCAAAACAATTGGAAACTGATAATTCCCCTACCAACACTAGCAAATTATTGCACTCTTTGTGTGCTCACTTTCAAATGATACTAATTATAGGCATAACCCTTACAATCTTGACAAACAGAATAAAGATGTTAAACCTATTTACAAAATAAAAAGGGACTTGGTCCAGTTCATTATGAAGGCAATTAGCTTTATACACCCCCAAAAAAATTTTTACATCACTAAAAATCAGTATACACCGGCAATAAAATAATATGAAAAGGTATATACTTCACAAATGAAGGTCATCCAAACACAGATATGGGAAGGGCCTGCCCCTGAACTAATGGGGGAGGGGAGTGAGATTATGTTTATCTTTTCCGGAAACAGTGGAATGACAAGTGTGGGTGCCTAAAAGAAATGTCAGGGCGTGTACTCCAGCTCACCCAGAAGATGAAAAGAGCTCCAGCAGCAACAGAAGAAATCATGGAGACAGAATATGGGAATAAAGAAGAGGTCTCCTAATGCAACCACTACACAAAAAGCTGTGCCCACATGGAGGCAGATGTAACATTTATTATATTAAACCAAAGAACTGAAACCTGTTACCCCAGGATTTGTGTTTCTTGCTATGATCACTCTGACTTCAATACAAACTGAACTGGTTACATCTTGATTTAAGTCCTGAGACATATACTTCTATTATGTCAATTGTTTCATATATAGCCTATAATTATGTGTATTTGACCCCTTCAAGCCTTCTTTACTTCTACTAATGTGAATCATTTACAGATGATATGTCAATATTGGAATATAAACTGCTTGTAGAACCACCCTCTTTTAGTTTCAGACTTCCGGGGAACCTGCACTTTTAGTAACATCTGATTCTCTAGCTACAAAAAGGACTTCTAATCATAGCCTCCCTCTTAATATCAACAACTGTGTCTTCTATTTATTTACTAAGTAAAATATCAACTGCTCAATTTGTAACTGAACTGGCAAAGAATGTTAGTGTGGCTTTAAAAAACATGTAATTAATGATACACCTATCTATATATGATTCTTTTATGTGGAATATTATGCATTAATTGCATTCTTACTCAATGTATAACTGGTAGAGATTAGTTGTAGTAATTTTTGAACAATCTTCATTTGCTTTTTCCAATTAATTAAATGTTTTTTCTGGATTATTAATTAGAAGGGGGAAAAGTTTGTCAGACTTCTTGTCAGACTTCTTGTTACTAAACTCACTGCCCTACTACTATTGTACTATTATGGATCATTTCAACCATGTCTACAATTTATTTAGAAAAATCAAAAAACCTGCACAATATGTTAATGAATTATAAATTATGTTTCTGCAGCCTTTATAACATGACAGAATATAGATAATGATTTTTTGTATAAAATCAATGTATTAGGACAATGTACTTAGGTGATGAGTTAAAGACCTTAAAAAACTCAATTGTTATTTAGATGTGATTGTAAATACACATATATTTGTGTAACTATTTTACTATATATTAGCTCTGATTCTAATGTTTTTTTGGGACAAAATATGTGTACAACTTCTTGGTGTTTCAAAAGATTCAAATATTACAAAGTATATCAGAAAACATCCAAAATTGTCATCACTCTGGAATTGATCCAGGAACATTGCCAATACAATATCATTAACATTGTTGAAGTTATTTCCTTTTAATCTGATGTCTATGCTTTTACATATTTTACCTGTATTGATTATTGTATTATTTCTTCATATATGCCTTCCTGCAGTGACCAGACTGATGTCACAGCCTTTGTAACCATTATCAACTCAAATGTATGAACATAACTTTTATAGGTCAGGATTAATCCATTTAATAATCTTAACTCTCTATTGCTTTGTTCCAGTTGGATGCTTGCTAATGATATTGTACCTTTTTGCACCTTTGGGGATTACATATTCAGCAAGTCTTTTCTGGCTTTGGGAACCGAGGTTCATGCTCTTAAGTTACTTGTACAGAAAGGGGGAGATGTCAAGGACCCAATCCATACATGGGAATAATCTGGTCCAGGATTTCTCCCTAGTCAGCTCCCCGTGAAGGCTACATTATGTCTTAAGACTGGCTCACCATCTCTTCCTGACTTGCAGGAGTTTAGGACATGATAACAAAGCAGTGATCCAGACACAGATGTATGCAAAGGAACAAGGACATTAACACATATGGATGTGTGTAAATGAACAAGGACATTAAACATTTTCTCATTGGAACCTAAGAAATAATTGCTTTACACTCACTATATAAACCCTGCTCTCTGATCAATTAATGGTAACTGCTATGACAGAACCTGCCTGGCTCCTGTCCAATCATTCTACACTCCTTGATCCAGCCTGTGCCCATTTTGATGCAGGCATCAAACCACAGAACTTCTTGACACTGAATTTCCAAGAAAAATTTCCTTTGACCCTAATAAGGAAATGTAGAACATGGGACAGATCCAAAGGCAGGTTTCTTCCCCAGGCACATGAAACCCAAATGTTAGGATTGGGAGGTTTCATCATGTTAACAGCTCTCTAATGTGATTTTAATGGTGCTAGCTGATTTAAATCTTCCCTCCACTCTATGTCATGACTAAAAAACAGAGTGGGAGAGAGTTAGCAAGCCCACCTAGTCTGGATTGACTAGCTAGCTGCCAAATAGGGTCCCTTAGTTGAAAACAAAAACTACTCCCTCCTCCTTGCTAACTCCACACCCCACCCCTCATACACACAAAACAGTATGTTCCAAATCTTACCAGCCCTGCCTAATGTCTTTTTTTTTTCCTCCTAGATGAAAAAATGCCTCCCTTTGAAAAACCTAGTGACACATGTATGAAAATGGGTTCTCTTTGAAAAGAAATTGATGTTTCCCTCTCAGGGAAAGCAGCAAGTTTCTTCACAGGTAGCTCATAGTAAGACTGTGAGGTGACAGCAGGAGTTCCCCACAACCGCAAAAATGCATGGAGTGGGCAGAAGCCTGTATTTATATTCAAGATCCCAAAATTAAATGTCAAGATGTCCTATATTAGCTACCATGCATAGAGCTCTTCAGCTGAGGGGGTCCCCACCTTCTGTGAATTTCCTTGCAATAGGGGGTTGCTTAGTTGATATTTTTGCTTCTAATGAAAGGACCTTTTCTGTGTCACTGAAAACCCTCTCACCTTCTCATTTTCTTGTTAACCTGCTGGTGCACACACTTCAGTCCATGGCCAATGCAGTCTTTTCCTTTCTTAGGTTCATTCCAGGCTTTCTTCAGAGTGTTTTGGGCCCTGACAGAGAGAGAAAAAAAGTTGAAGCAATTGAATTGTGAACTCTTCCCCTCTGGGGCTATGTTTCAACACAATAAATAGCTTTTTCTAAGGACAGAATTGTAATATCAGATTGTGGAGAGGTTTGGGTGTCTACAAAGCTGATTAAAAGTGAAAGGTGTCTTTACCCACCAGAGTTCCTTTCCTGCCTGGCAGAAGTCCCAGCATTTCTTGTCTTTTTGGCTGGCACATTGGCATCTCTTCCTGGAGTCTGCTGTCTTGGTAAGATGTGAATCTTCTACGGATCGTTTGGATCTAGAAGGGCTTCCAAGTCCATATGGAACTATGTGCCTAGGTTTAAAAGAATAAGAAAAAAAATAGATATTAGCATAAGTGCCTTCAATAATAATAACACAGTCATATAATAACAGAGTATATTTATCCCCTTAAGTAATGCAAAGACCCAATCATCAGACCCAACGTTTTGGCAGCATAAAGTTACCAATACAAAAGGTAGAACCTTCAGGGGCATGCTAACTATCCTACTGCTCCCAATATAATTCAGCTCTTAAAGAGATTCAAATTCCTCTTTCCATAAGTTGTATTTTTTTTTCTGTCCAAATTTATTAAAAGTCAGCACATAAGTGACTATGGTGTCTGTTTCATGTTTTCTTACTTTGCTAATGTTCTACACAGATCTTGTCTCCCACTTACCACCCCCTTGGATTTCAGTAAAGCACCACAACACAACCCCTTCAGCTTCAAGCTTCAAATTGTACATAGCAAACTCCTAGCAGAAGTAAGCCCCTTCTCCTTCCAGAAGAGATTCTATAGCTCTGTCTAGTTTACATCCCTATGTGAGGAGTTCCTGCCAGGGATTTCGATATCAAATGTCTCTATGAGATGATCCTGGTCAGCAAAATATCTTAATAGCTTCCAATGTATCCATTTTGATTCTCACCTGAGATGAAACCCTACCCTTAAGAAATAACTCTTTACTCAGATAGTGCTTATTAGGGTTTTTTAGTCATCTTTAAGCTAAATTAGGACCCTGTGGATACTTTATGAGGTTTTGCTTACAATTGTTTAGAGAAAAGTAAACGGACAAGGAGGCTGCATATTCTTGTAAAATAGTTTTTCTAAATGGAAAGAGTTCAGAACTGAGAGTCAGGAGACCTGGATTCCAATTTTTATTCAGCACAGTAACTCTAACTCACTATGTTGCAGTTTAGGCATGTTTGACTCTTTATGACCACTTTGGGGGTTTTCTTGTCAAAGATAGCAGAGTAATTTGCAATTTCCTTCTCCAGTTTATTTCGCAGATAAGGAAGCTGGGGAAAACAGGATTAAGTGATTTACCCAGTCATATGGCTAGAAGTGCCTAAACTTGAATTTGCACTCAGATCTTCCTGCCTCCAAACCCAGTGTTCTATTCACTGTGCTACCTAGCTGACCCATAACTCATTGTATGATTATAAGTAAATTATTTTTTAATCTCTTGGGTTCAGTAGTAAAATGGAAAGAACTCTGATATTGGGGGCAGAGAGGCTGGGTTCAAATCCTGCTTCTAAGGCTTACAACTAGTGTGGTCTCCTTGGGTCTCAGTTTTATCAGCTGTAAAATGAGGGAATTGGACTAAAAAGTTTCTGAGGCCTTTTCCAGTTCTGGATGGATGATCTCATAGCTACAAAGTAGTCCTGGATCTCTCTGCTAGTAAAATGCTACAATTTAATAATTAAAAATAATTATTTGATAATTCTTTATGATCATTAAGAATTCTCACTAAGGATTAACCATGCCATAAGGAAAACAGTGAATTTGTCAAATCCAGCCCTGAGAACTCACTCCTCAAACTTTAGCTGGTATAACATCTTGGAGAATTTCTTTCTGAGGCATCAACATAAAGTTGCTTGTCTTTAAATTTTGCCACATAGTCCCAGTTGTATTGAACTCTTCCTATCTATCAACAACTATCTATCCAACTAAGAAGTAGGTGGAACCCAGTAGCCTAGGGAACCCAGTGACCTAGAGAATCATTTCTACTCTCTTGCTAGACTGCCCTGTGCTGTTGTTTTGTTTTTAAATGAAAAAATAATGCCCCAGAAAGGCATTCAATCTCTTCAGATGTGTTAACCTCTAGAAACCTAACAGGGAGCTTCCCAGGAAAGAAGCTCTAGTTTCAACTAGGGCTAGAATGAATGATTAGAGTTACAATGCCCTCTAGAGACTCACTCGGGAGTGTTGATCCAAACGATGTCCAGGTGGCAGAAGTACACGCACTCTTTATCCAACATGTTGGAGCAGGAGCAGCGTTTAGACCGCCGAGACCGCCAGGGTGCACTGGGAGGTCGGTTGTCCCCACCAGCTCGGGCTTCTGTGCTAAGCTCAGCACCAAAGGCTAAGAGAGAGATAAAGGGGAGAGCATGATGAGCCATGGGACTTCACCTTAGAACCACAGAAATACTTGTAATTTTAACATTTGACTCACACCTAGCTGATTTGGGTGAAGGAGACTACTTAGACTTTGAGGGACAAAATACATGAGAGGAATTTTTTTTTCTTCCCTCCTTAATCTAAGTGCTTTACTTTGCCTTTACTCACTCTATTATCAGAAATGTGGGAAAATAAATGCCTTAAGGAACTATAAGGAGCCCCTTAATGCTCCGAGAAATTCTTCCTGTTATAAAATTAGGTTTGGGTTTGACTAATGACCTTTAAATTGCCCCTGATTTTTAAGAATGGGTACCTGGTATTCCCATGTACCAGTCTCCCTTCATATATACATCAAGTAATTCAAATGATTTTGTTTTTACAGCTTTTAGTGAACTACCAACACCAACTTTTATAGAGCAATTATTGTTATCTCCCACCTTACTCCAAATCTGTTTTCTTCTCTAATATAGTTAGAGACTTGGAAAAGGGAGAAAGGAGAAAGGACGCACGAACTCCACAGCATAGATTTCAGAAAATGTCTAAAAAGCCTTAGGAGGCTGCTGATCTAAGAACCAGGGTCCCCAAACGGTAGTGCCTCAAAAAAGAGATTTTCCATACCAGGTGCTGAGGTTGTAATAAAAAGAACAGCTTGTGAGGAGCACTTTCAGACCTTTCTACCAACTCCTGCAGCATGCTCCTCTTAGCTCTTTAGATGGCTTTTGGCTATAGAAACTGACTTGCCCAGCAGATTTCCAATGATCAGACACATGCATGACAAGGTTTTAATTTGTTGTCATACGCTCCCTCTGGTCTGGGTCACACAGACAGTAAACCAAAAATGCACACAAGTATACCCTCACAATCTTAAATCTTCATGTAACCTAGATTTGTCCTATCTCTCTCCCAAGACAAGTGAATAAAACTGTAAATAGAGTTCATGTGGCACTGGGTGCCAAAAACCGGCCAGAAGAAAACCTAAAGTCAATAATGACAAGACTGGAAGAAAGCATCTGTTCTTACCCTGAAACCACCTTGGGGGGTGGGGGGGATGTGTTATTCAACAGACCATATTCTAGGTGATGTTTCTGCTCACGTGCTCACTGAATCAGACTTGAACAAAATGCCATAGCTTCAAGTTGAAACACTCTCTAATATCATGATAGCTGACATGCTGGTATCAGCAGCAACACGATGCAATGGGAATATTATATTTCTGTGACTTAATGCACATGTATTACACACTTGCACTATGCTTAATTATTGTCTAGCATTTGAATGTTCTTTAATGCTAGAGAAAAGCCCAACAAAACTCCTTTGCATAACTAAACTCAACTAATATGCTAATGTCATATTTTGCACATATGCAACTTAATTATTTATTATTTTTCACTCCAAGATTTGGTAGCTATAGACAATAATTCCCAGAAATCGGATTTATGAGTCACAATAGTAAAGGACAGGGGTAAGGAGGCAAGCAAAAAAGCACTAAAGTGGATAATTAAGTCATTAATACTCAGAAGCTTACAAGCCAGCATGCCTACCTGTGTCTGGAGCTCCTTGGAAAACCACAAACAGCAGGGAGAAAATCATCTGGAAATAATCCATTCTGAAAATACCTCCTCTGCCAACTAAACTCAAATTAAAACACACAAAAACAACTTCAGTGTCACCCTAAACTGCTTCTGATATTCAAACCCTCCAAGTTCTTCCTTCAATCTGGGTGTCCAGAGCGAGAGTCAAAGAAAAGCTTCTTTCTGCCTCTGCCGGGAGAGAGGGCAATGCAAAAGGTCTGAAAATTCCGCGATCGTCCAGTGAGCTGCACTAGAAACTCGACGATCTTTTCAGTGACTTTCAGTGCTCATGCACAAGCCAGTCTGGCTTGGACAGCTCTCTGCCTCCTTTTTATACTAAACCCCCATAGAGCGAGTAAACAGCTCAGACTTTTTTTTTCTATCCTGAGACAATGTTATTGTGTTATTAGTCACCAAGAGGCAGCAACGTGCGGACCAAGATAAGGCCAGGCTGGAAAGGAAATCACTGCAAACTTCAGAGAGGCAGACGCTGTCTGACAATTCAGGGGCAGGGCTAAGAAAAAGAAAATACCCATTAGAGACCTTTGGTAAACCTGCTGGTGCAGTGTCAGATTCTACTTCCCCTTCACAACGCTGCCAGCTCCAGAGTTCAAGAATCAGACTTGGGAATAAAAAAAAAAGTCATGAGATTGGTATGAAAAGTATGAGCCACAGTTTAAATGGATTGTATTGTTTTGTTATGTGAAGTTTTTTTTTAATTGTTAAGGTTTTTTTTTCCTTTTTTGTCTTTCCTGATTTTTAGAACACTTAGGCAAACAGGGGAAAACTCTCTCTTTCTTTACTCCCCTTCATCCCTCACCAAAATTATTTGGGAATGTTAAAAATTTTCTTATTTTTCTAACAGCAATATCAATATACTTCCCTCATTCTACCCATAATCTTCAGCCTCTCCTCATCCTTTTTTTAAAGATCTCAGAAATGTTGGGGGAAAGGGTTTTAAAAGTGGTAAGAAGGGCAAGATTTTCTTAAAACCTATACATCATTTCAATATCAGTAAATCAGGAAGACACTCCTTGGGGATATGCTGAGTGTGAGAAGCATAAAGGTGGTAATTGCTTCAGAATGACAGAAAATGTTTCTATTGGGCAGGGCAGAAGAAAATCAAATCAATACCCCTGAAGGACTATGAATATTCCACCTAAGAGATTTCTTGATTTCTTTTTGGTACCGGTAGATGGGGGAGGAGGAAAGATTTTTGGGATGGGGAGGAGAGAAGAAGGGAAGTTGGAAGTTGGAAGAGAAGACAGGAATTTTCCATGCCTGGGCAGAATGATATAAGACCTCATATTTGAATAAAACTTTAAATTGTTCAAAGGAATTCCACATCTATTATCTTGATCAATTGCTTGTGATATATAGTAGATATAGTAATAGATGTCAAAGTCCTTGGGAAACTATTCAATACTAGACACTTTAAGGAATTAATATTCCTTTACCAGTGATGAAACTAACTTAAAATGCAGTGTGGTATAGGGGGAAGAGGACTACAACTGGAGCTGGAATACCTAGATTCAGATCCCAACTCTGCTACTTTAATCTCTCTGAGTCTCAATTTCCTCATCTGTAAAATAAGAGGATGGGCCTAAATTACCTCTAACATCCCTTCTAGTACAAAGCTGAAATCCCAAGTAACTTGCCCAGGGTCATGCTCATTAATGGACTATCAGGTCCAGGAACTTTCTAATAGAGGCTGGTTTTCATAAATCCAGGATCTTCCCCTAGCCCACTATGAAAAATCCTACTATTGGACATTCCTTCTAAGAATTTAATCTTTTATTTATTTTGCCTCAATGTGGCTTGTGTGGGTCACCACTTCCCAATTTTAAGCACTAGAATGGGATTCAAAAACCCCATTTCCCCTCATTTTTGTCCTCTGGACAAAAAAAAAAAATTCTCTACCACTAGGAGCCAGAGGAGAAAATTATTCCCTCCCCTTGGAGGTAATGGAACCAGAAATGAACCAGC
This sequence comes from Pseudocheirus occidentalis, assembly GCA_028646575.1. Lineage (NCBI taxonomy): Eukaryota > Metazoa > Chordata > Mammalia > Diprotodontia > Pseudocheiridae > Pseudocheirus > Pseudocheirus occidentalis. The sequence continues at coordinate 138,378,692 of CM053594.1, read as the reverse complement.
CTTTTTGCTGTCATTGGATTCTTGGGGAGTCTCCACAAAAGACCTTGATTTATTTCAGTAGTTTCAGTAGGTGGAAGAAGCAATAGTTTTGCATCAGAGTCTTTTTTCTTAAATACTGAGGTGATTAAATCCTGGGGGCCACCTCATCAAGAAGGGGAAGAAGAGGAGGAGGAGGAGGAGGAGGAGAAGAAGGAGGAGGAGAAGGCGAAGGAGGATGGTGGATCTTGTCACCAAATCAGACTGAAAACAACTTACCCTACTAGATCCCAGAACAAAAAGAAGCTTTCCAACACATCCAAACTGTGAAACTGAATCCTGTTAACTGAGCCTCATACCAAGAGTGTACCATTGTTGCTATTTATTCTATCACTGCCTTGTGCAGAACTACAGAAGTAGAGGATCTCAAAATGCCAATTTGATTCCCAAAGTGGGGTAGTCTCACAGAAAAACCTATCAAACCCTACAGAAAACTCCCTCCCCCTTCTGCCAGCTACCCTCACTAGCTGGACAAACTGGGAAAAATCTTCACTCAAGCTCTTCTCTTACTCTCTCCAGCCCCATTACAAGGGAGGGAGACATCACACAGTGTTCTTCTGTATTCAAATGTTTATAGTGTTTTTAAGTCTTCAAAGCCATTTCCAAAGAGGCAAGCCTTAGAGGTAGGTAGTTTTAAGTACTGACATATAGGATCATAGAACTAGAATTGGAAAGAACCTCAAAAATCATTGGGTCTAACCCTCTAATTTTACAAATGAGATAAATGAAGCTCAGAGATTTCCAGCTCAAAGTAACATGACTAGTTAGTGACAGAATCTAGGTCCTCCTGACTCAACACTCTTTGTACTCTAAGACTTCTTTTTTTCTCAATTGCAGTATCATCAAGGATCATAGGATCTAGTGATTTAGAATTAGAATTCGGACTGAGATCAAAGAAATTAGATGATTTGTCTAAGGTTCCTTGGATTTTTTTTAAAAGCTGACATTTATAAAGTGCTTTTAAGTTTATAAAGTGCTTATTTCATACATATCTTATTTGATAGGTAGGTATTATAGGTATTATTTATACCCATTTTATAGTTAAAGATACTGAGGCTTACAGAAAGTGATTTGCTTAGAAGTGATCAAGTGTTTCTTTCATAAATATTATCTTACTTCATAGGTATTATAGATATGATTTACACCCATTTTATGGGGAAATTAAGGCTCATACAGATTAAATGATTTGCTGGTGGTCACAGAGCTGGTGTCAGTAATTGTCAGAGGAGGAATTAGAAACCTGAGTGTTCCTGACTCCACCTTCAGCATTCTTCCCCAGCACGCCAAGTCTACTGATTTCAAAGCCAATGCTCTTTCCTTGACAACCAGGCTCTGAGCAGAATCTTCCAGACCCTAAAGATTCATCCAGCTCAGGGAGTATGGCTCCCTTTGGCACCAGGTAGGGTCAATAAGGAAGTTCGCTGTCATTCCACCTCCAGGCTGCTGCAGGAGCAGCAGCAGGGGCAGCAGCAG
>CM053594.1:138343832-138376683 GCA_028646575.1 Pseudocheirus occidentalis | reverse complement strand
TTTACTAGCTATATGATCCTGAGCAAGTCACTTAACCCTGTTTGCTTCAATTTCTTCATCTATAAAAAAAGCTGGAGATAAAAATAACAAACCACTCTAGTGTCTTTGCAAGAAAACCCCAACTGGGGTCACAAGGGGTCCAGCACAAATGAAAAATGATTGAACTGAACTAGGTGCAAGGAACTGTCCTAGTTTGGGGGGCAAAAAAGGCAAAAAAATACTTTTTGTATATTAGCAGGTATAACACATACAAATTAGCAGGTATAAAACATTGACTGTCACATTTAAAGTGACTCCAATTTGATGCAATTGACATGTTTATGTCACTCATTTCTATTGTCCTTGTGCACCATTAACTCTGTAGGCTACTGGCTATTGTTTGTTGTTGTTCAGTTGTTCAATCATGTCCATATTTTATGATGCCATGGACCCCAGCAGGTATTTTATTGGTGTGATATCCACAGAAGCTGCTATGAATATGCAGACATATTCCCAGTTTTGAAGCCCAAGATATAACAGACTTTCTTCTTTGAAGATGAAACCAAGACATTTATTTATTCAAACACTAGTAAGCCAAATCTATCACAGTAACAAAGAAGTTTATACACATTACCAATGCAGGAAGTACCAGTATCCCAATTGTTCCCTCTATTAGACCTCCCCACAAAGCAAGTTCCACCGGGCAAAAAATTGTCCCTCTCTCACTCATGCTTCCTGCTTCACCCATTTGGCAAGCTCCTCCCACCATGGACTCCATATGATCACATAGGCCTATTAAGGGCCAGGGAAGATCTTCAAATTTCCTTAACATTACAGCCTGCCAGACCCTTCTGTCTTCCACTGTCTCTTGAAATCTGTCCATGTTCATGTTCATTGTTTCCATGATACCATCTATCCATATCATATTTTGACAACCCTTTTTCCTTTTACCTTCAATCTTTCTCAACATCAGGACCTTTTCCAATGAGTCTCATCTTCTCATGTGACCAAAGTATTTATGCTTCAGCTTCAGTATCTGACTTTCCAGTGAATAACCTGAATTAATTTCTTTAAGTATTGACTAATTTCAACTCCTTGCTCTTCAAAGGACACTCAAAAGTCTTCTCTAGCACCACAATTAGCATCAATCTGCATTGCTCTGTTTTCTTTATAATCCAACTCTTACAGTCATATATTGCAACAACAACAACAAAAAACCCCATAGCTTTGATTACATGGACCTTTGTCGGCAAGGTGATATTTCTGCTTTTTAGTATGCTGTCCAGATTTGCAATAGTTTTCCTTCCAAGGAGCAAGCATCTCTTAATTTCATGCCTGCAGTAGCCATCTGCAGTGATCTCTGAGCCTAAGAATATAAAATTTGATACTGTTTCCTTTTCTTCTTCCTCTATTTGCCAGGAAGTGATGGGACCACTTGCCAAGACCTTAGTTTTTTGGATGTTATGCTTCAAGCTAGCTTTTGCATTCTCCTCTTTCACCCTCATCAAGAGGCTTCTTAATTCCTCTTCACTTTCTGCCATCAAAGTGGTATTGTCTTCTTATATAAGAATATTGATATTTCTCCCAGAAACCTTAATTCCAACTTTTGATACATCCAACCTTTCATACATATACACTCTGCATATGAGTTAAATAAATAAGGTGGCAACATATAGCCTTGTCATGCTCCTTTCCTAATCTTAAACCATTAGCTCTTCTATGTTTGATTCTGTTGCTTCTTTGCCTACATACAGGTTTCTCAGGAGACAAGTAAGATGATCTGGTATTCTCATCTCCTTGAGCACTTGTCACATTTTGTAATGTAATTGGGAAATATTTAACAAAAGTAAACAAAAATGCAATAAAATTTCACATTTTATATATTTAAACATTTTAAACATTAGCATTTTAAAAGTAAGTCAATATGCAACCTGCAAGGGTCCTTATGTACATATTTGTGACATTATTTTTTTTTAATTTAATATTTTATTTTCCCCCAATTATATGTAAAAAGAATTAACATTTGTTGTTAAAAATTTTGAGTTCCAAATTATCTCCCTCCCTTTCTTACCCCCCCTCCCCACTGAAAAGGCAAGCAACTTGATAGAGGTTATACATGTGTAGTCATGTTGTGAATGGAAACAGTTAAAAAAATAAGAAATGTTTTTTAAAAGTATGCTTCAATTTACATTCAGATTTCATCAGTTCTTTCTCTGGAGGTGGATAGCACTTTTTATCATAAGTCTTTGAAATTGTCTTGGATTATTGTATGGCTAAGAATAGCTAAGATTCACACTCAATCATCATAATATTGCTTTTACTGTGTACAATGTTCTTTTGGTTCTGCTCATTTTACTTTGCATCAGTTCATGTAAGTTTTTCCAGGTTTTTCTGAGAGCATCCTACTTTTCATTTCATATAGCACAACAGTATTCAATCACAATCATATGCCACTACTTATTTAGTTATTCCCCAATTAATGGACATCACCTCAATTTCTAATTCTCTGCCACCATTTAAAGAGCTGCTATAAATATTTGTGTACATATTTGTCCTTTTCCTTTTTTAAAAATTTCTTTGGGATATAGACCTAGTAGTGATATTGCTGAGTCAAAGAGTCTGCATGGTTTTATAGCCCTTTGGCCCTAGTTCCACATTGCTCTGTAGTGTCCTCATTTCTATTTGAGTTCGACATTATTTCCCTAGAAGTTATCTGATTACCTCACTTAATTTATTTCTGTACTGTAGTAAATTCTTCACAGAGATGGGCTTAGATCTAAAAACTTCCTGAGTGATTGATTCCTTGGTTATATATTTTAAATAATATTAGTTTTTTAAAAAGTTTTGATTTAGTCCTAAACAATTGACAAAAATTGTCAGTTAAATCAGGGTTAAAATATATTATGTCATTATTAGTAATAGTAGTGGAAAAAATAACATGTATACCAAACTAACTGAAGGCAGAGCACTATAGTAGGTGATATGGGGGAAGAAGTTATACAGACAATGTGTTACAGTGCAATGAGCACTGGATCCTGAATGAGCATGCTTGGGGTTCAAATCCTGATAGCCCGATAATGGCTAGTTACGTGATGTTGTTACTGATATGTAAAATAGGTATGTTAATCCTTATAATTTCTGCCTTGCATATATTTTTGGGTGAAAGTATTTTTTGAACCTTAAAGTATTGTAGAAATGTTAGTCTTATTAAGGGACTTTTAGCAGTAATGGAAAGAACCCAGGACTTGGAATCAGAGGAAGTGAGTTCAAAACCATTTTCCACTACTTACAGCCTGTGCTATCTTGGGTCTTTCATTTCATTTCCACAAATCTCAGTTGCTTTACCAGTAGAAGGAAGGGGTTGAATTAAATGACGTCTACTGTCCTTTCCAAGTCTAAATCCTATGGTCCTGTTAACACCAAGTTTCTAGGCACCTGTATTAAAAATCCTGACTCTGACATTTATTAGCTATATAACTTTGGGAAATAATGACCTCTGTGAAGCTCAGTTTGTTCATTGTTAGTTATATTTACACTGTCTACCTATAATAATATTAATAATAGCTATCATTTATAGGGTGCCTACTCTGTGTCAGACACTATACTAATTGTGTTACAGATATGATCTCATTTGCTCCTCACAACAACCCTGTGAGGTAGGTGCTGTAATTATTCCCATTTTACGGTTGAGGAAACTGAGGCAGGCAAAGATTAAGTAACTTAGAGTTATTCACCAAATTTCTGAGAGTGGTTTTTTATTCAAATTTTTCCTTACTCTAGGCTCCGTGCTATATCCACTGAGCTCACTCTCTCCTAAAGTAATTTATCCACATTAAAGACCTGTAGAAATATGATTCTTCCCTAACTTCTCCTTTCTCTATCTCTCCCTCCCTCCTTTCGTTCCTCCCTCCTCCCTCTTTTCCTCCCTCCTTTTCTCCCTTCCTTCCTTCCTTCCTTCCTTCCTTCCTTCCTTCCTTCCTTCCTTCCTTCTTCCCTTCCTCCTCCCTCCCTCCCTCCCTTCCTTCCTTCCTTCCTTCCTTCCTTCGTTTCCCAAACTAACAAATTATTTAAATCCAACCAAGAAATGGACTTCAGTTTGTGGACATACACATTCTACTATATTGTAATGTTTCTCCCAAATTGTCCTTGGGGACCCATTTATATCCAATACAACTGATCATCACACACATTAATTGCAGGAACTTTCTGAGAGAAAAACTTCGTGCCTTGTATTTTAATGACAATGCTTGCCTACTGTACAATGATTTGGGGCCCCCAGATTCCAATTTCTTGATAAACTGAGACTTCTGCACAGGCACAGCTTAACTTGCCATCATGATAGAAACACTCCCATGAGTATTGCTGTGTCTCTGCTTTTTCGTTGCCATGCACTTATGTTCCCAGATGCCTTTGCTTTCATTCACTTTGCAGTTCATCTTCAGTCCCTTTTAAGTTTTCTGTAGGATTCTCTGGAAGGGCCAGGATCATGAATATCTGATAGTTTCCTCTCCCTGTCAGCAGTTTGTTGAAAATTACTTGTCAGGAAAAATGCAGGCCATCTGTCAATGTTGCTGTTTGGTGGAGGTGATTGCTTGTGCTCCAGAGATTAGGACATTATGTCATCTGTACATAAATTATGTACTCTCCTGTTATTTCAGTTTAGGAGTAAAGGAAGATGTCTTATGCTTCTTAATATACTCCAGATAATCTCTCTTTCTCTACAAGTTTTTCTGCCTCCAGCAAGGAGCCGAGTGTGCTCCCTGAGCCCAGTGATGGGTGCTTGTTTATTTTGGTTGTGATTCAGTCTTGAGACGTAGCACAGTTTTGTCATTCTGATCATCTCCTCTAGTACTTTGTACATCACAAGCATTTATTCTCCTCTGTGGTCTTCTTGTATGTTTCAAAGTCTGCATCTCACTGTCCTGTGCTCTGTATGAAGCTCAGCCTGGAAGAACCATCAGATCCCATTCTTTGAGGTTCCACAAATCTGTGATGATTTGCTTGAGCTGAAGCTTGTATCTTCATGCAATTTATGAGAGCAGGATTTGCTAAGCAAACCAAGATTTACAACTCACAGATCACAGGCTTAGAGGCAGAGGAGTCCTTAGAAGTTACATAGTCCAAAACTCTCTTTATGGAAACAGAGACAGAAGTTAAGTGACTTGCTCATTTCACAAATATGGGAATTGGGGCTGGAGAAGATGAGGTTATGCAAAGCAGTGGTGGGAGGACCAGCTTTGGAGTCAGGAAGACTGACATTAAATCTTCCCTCCAATATACATTAGTGGCGCCACTGTGAAAGGATGAAAACAAACATTTTTTAAACACCTACTACGTGTAAGAGACTGTGTGAAGCATGTTACAAACACCTTCTTTGATCTTCACAGCAACCCTGGGTGATAGGAACTATTATTATTATTTCCATTTTTACAGTTGAGGAAGGTAAGGCAGACAGAGGTTAAGTGACTTGTCCAGGATCACACAGCTAGCAAGTCTGAAGCCAGATGTGAACTCAGGTTTTTCTGACTCTAGTCCCAGCACTCAATCCATTGCACAGTTTACTACTGTCTGTTTTACCCTGGGGAATTCATTTAGCCTTTTAGGCAACTCTCTTAAGAAGTAGCATGATATAATGGATACAGTACTGGACTCAACATCAGCAACACTCAGGTTTGCATTTTTCTACAGACTCTTACTAGCTTTATGACTGTAGACAAGTTGCATAGCCTCCCTGGGCCTCAGTGTCCTCATCTGTAAAATGAGGGGGTTGGATTTGATGGCCTCTGAGGTCCCTGGTAGGCAGTGGAGTAAAGTTCTGAACCCATGTCCTCTGATTTTGAAATAAAATAATCTTTTCACCACATCACTGGCTCTCCAATGGATCTGTGATCTCACCAGTGTGTATTTTTCCAGCAATGATACAAATTGAAACTCCCCCGTGGTTACTCATCCTTTACAATCCTTGGCACTGTTCTCTTAGAAACTGATCACAAGGGGAGTATGCCCATATGCTGGGGACCCACTTCACATCCTTTTGACACTACAGGGATAACATTGGAGCACTTGACTGTAAGTTCTCTCTCATTCTGTTCATGTGATGATATTGTCCTCTTAAGGCTGACTACTTGGTGGGTAATCCTTTGGCTATAACACATCTAAGTGTCTAAATAAAATTCCAGGAGGAAACTTTAAGAGCAAAACTATTCTTGGAACACTGACCTAGATTCTAGTCCTGGATCTGGTGACTAAACTCTTTGTGTAACTTTACACAAGGCACTAAATCTTTCTAGACCCTGGGTTCCTAATGAATAAAATGAAATTACAGTGTAGGAGAAGTAATGAATTAGAATGTCTGTAGGGTTATTTCTAGCTTTAAAGTTCTGTGAACTAAATCATTTACAGATAAATGCTGCTTCTTCTGAAGGAGTCATGTATTTGTTAAAGCAGGCCTGAGAGAACCTTTGTTTGAAAACATTTTTAGCAGCTTGACTTTGAGTTACTTGTTCTTTGTGAAAAATATAAAATTATTTCTTTAAGCTTATTGAAATATTTTATCCTTTAAAAATATCAGTCTGGTTCCCTTCCCAGTCAGTCCAAATCAGAGCTTCTATTAAACTCATTAGGTGCAGCTAAGTGGTTCAGTGGATAGAGCTCTGGGCCTGGAGTCAGGAAGACATGAATTCAAATCCAGGATTGGACATTTAGTAGCTATGTGACCCTGGACAAGTCACTCAACCTTGTTTATCTCAATTTCCTCATCTGTTAAATAAGCTGGAGAAGGAAATGGCAAACCATTCCAATATCTTTGCCAAAAACAAACACAGAAAAGCAGCTCAAATAAGGTCATGAAGAGTTGGAACCCAGGCTCTGGTTTCCCCCACACCAGAAACAATTTTGTGTGTGAGAGATCCAAGAGGCAGCCAGGGACAGGGATCCTGTGATGCACTTTGGTGCCCCCCTCATACACCGTCAGCAGGGCTGAGGAGCGCAGGGCATAGCATGTCAGGCACCAGTCATATGGTAGATACTTCAACTTCTGACTTGAAACGACGAGAACTATTTTATTTTTAAGTAAACACTAATGATTAGAGATGTCACCAGAACACATGGCAAAGAATCCAGAATTCTTCTTCAAAAGTCCTTCTCTCTGATATTTAGGAGAAATGTCATACCATCCATTAAATACTTTTTTTATTATCTAGATTATGACTGTGCCTATGTTCACAGAGAAGACAGAAGGTCAGGAAGATAGCGTATAGCTGGGACATTGGGAATATATTTGTTTTCAATGTAGACATGTCTGTTTAGATCAGGAATTCTTAATCTTTTTTTTTTAATCATGGACTCCTTTAGCAATCAGCTGAAGTCTATGGACACCTTCTCAAAATCACGTTTTTAAATGCAACAACTAAAATATAATACTAAGATTACAAAGGAAACCAAATTATATCGAAATAAATATGCATTTGTTCCTAAACAAGTTCAAGGACCCTCTGAAATCTTTCTAGGTCATCTGTGGACCCTGGCATTTATTCTTTGATCCAATGACACTGGCCTCCCAGTTGTTCCAGGAAGAAGACTTTTGGCTCTAGGAATTCTATCCAGATGTTCCCCATTCCTAAAGTGCTCTCCCACATCAGTTCATCCTTCAAGTCCCAACTAAAACCTCACCTTCTACTTAGTAAGCCTTCCCCAACTCTTTTAATTTTAATGCCTTCCTCTGTTAGTTATTTCTACTTAATCTTGTATGTAGCTTCCTTTGTATATATTTGTTTGTATGTTATTTTGAATATTAGATTTAAAGCTCCTTGAGATCAGGAACTGTCTTTTGTCTCCTTTTGTGTTCTCAGGCCTTAGCACAGTGCCTGGAACCCAACAGGCACCTAGTCAATGTTTGTTGATCATTTGACTTCAGGCTAAAAATCCCTAGTATAGATCATAATCTGAGAGCATGGCAAATATTTGTGCCTGACTTATTTGAAATCTATATAGCCCTTTGTTAATCACTTTATATCTTTACCAATATTTTAACTAATTAAGTAAACCTGAAATCTTAAAAAATGTTGTGCCTAGTATTTTCATATAACATTCATTTTTTTAAATACAGCTTTCTTCTCTACATGCTATAAATCTTATAAAAAAATAAGATTACTCAAATACTGAGGAATGGATGTGTAATCTCATTGATTTTGGGATTCTCTCCAGTGATTCAGATTATATCATCTGTTCTGTCTATCCTATGCTTGTCTTAACTTTTTACCTTTGTGTTCCTCAAAGTTCTCCACAGCTGGTCTCATCAACATGCTAGAAGCTTTCTTTACTTTCTCTTGACATTGTAAGTGTACCATTGGAACAGTTTGACCATTCCCTTCTTATGCCTTGCTCTTATTATGTCTTCTCTTTCTGTCATGCAATTCCTTGATAATGTCTTTTTCTCATGTTCTAAGGTGCTCATTATTCATAAATTATAATCTGCTCACACCTTGCACATGCGTTTGCATTCCTCCTGTATGGCATTCATCTTTGTTTCTTAAGAAGCAATGGCACTAGAAGTCTCACCGCAACATTAGTATAATGTTACAACAAAACAATGACTCTGTACTATTACAGGAAGCTTGGGGTTTGTAAAAGGGCTTTGCAATTTTCCAAAAGCAATCTATCTCACTCTCCTTCATTATTTAAATTCTAGGCCCAGCTCATGGTCCACCTGTATCATTTGTCCCAAATATACTTCCATTTGTATACATGTTAAAATTTGAATATTAGATATCTTTCATTCATTTGGTCTTTCCTTGTGGATGGATAAACCTAACTCATTTGAAAAATTACAATTTTCTTCCTTTGAACATTTAAAAGAAAAAAAGGTTTTGCAAAACCAATCAGTACAATTGCTACGTCTGACAATATATGTAATATTCTATAGCTATTCACCCAGCTCTTTGGTGAAAGGAGGGAAACACACTTTCTCAACTCTTCTCCTGGGTCAAACTGTTGTTATAATTACACAGTATTTTGTTTTATAGTTCTTTTCACTTGCATTGTTTTAGTTGTGCATAGTTTCCCTTGTTCTGCTTATTTAACTTTTTACCAGCTCACATTTCTCTAAATTCTTTACATTCTTTTTTCTTATGACACACTAATAATCCATTGCATTCATGTTCTACAATTGGTTAGCCATTATTCAATTGCTAGATAACTACTTTTCATTTCTTTATTATGACAAAAACTGTTACTTTAATATTTGGGCTATATAGGAGAGCTTTCTCTCTGTTGTTGAATTCCTTGGGAGGTATGTCAAGCAGGAGGATTTCTGGATCACAAGACATAGACATTTTAGTCATTATTAAAGTATAATTCTAAATAGACAATGCTGAACTCTTGAAGTAACTGCTCTTGACCTACAGGATAGAGAGAATTGATGTACCTTCCAGAGGTTTCTGAAATGGACATTGAGAAGAGTTTAGATCCTTGATGAATCTGGCTTCAATAACATGAAACAAGCACATTAAACTATTCTGGAAATTTGTCTGTTTATACAAGGCCCTTGGGCGTGAGTGGATGTGGATATTTCTTGCTAGGACTGAGTAAACTACAGGTGTTTATCATTTCCTTCCATGAAATGGTGGGGGGGGGGATGGCGGTGTAGGGTGTGTCCAGGGAAGACTAGTACCTCTGGTGTGAGGGCTGCCTAGCCCTTTTTTAGGGTTGTTTCCCACCTTTGGTGTCCACCTGATCCACCTAAATCTTACCTGTGGTTCCAAAAAGCTGGAGCATGCACAGTGGCCAGACTCCAGTAAACCATTTTAACAGACAGGCTAACTCAGGTTGATGGTAACTGAGGTAACACTGAGTTGCGGGGGGGTGTCTACCCCAAGCATATGAAAACTTCCTCTGGTGGAATGGACACATGAGAAGAACTTCTACCAACAGCCCTTCATGAAGGCAGCGGAAAGAGGTGCTATGGAGCACATAGAGAACTTGGTTAGATAGCAAGGATGTTAAAGTCATCCACTACATTCAGAGCCATCCCCAGTCATCTTGACTCTGTCCTGCCAATGGACTGTGATGACTCAGGGAGAAAGAGTGAGGTCGATGACTCTATGCAACTCTTTCTCACTTAAATCCAATTTATGCATGGATAAAAAGACATCAACCAGGGACAGGTTTTTTTTTAATGTCTTGAAATTTAAAACTCTGTGCTTGCAGGACACTGTAACCTTTTGTCTTTTTTTAAACCAACGTAACCACCTCCAGTTGCTTTACTGGTTGCTGTGGGTTTGGGCGGGCCTGGAGCCAAAAGGTGACTGTGGCCTTCCTTTCCCTCCCCTCCTCCCCTGAGATGTGCAGGGAAGGGGGGTTCAGGCTACAATTCTTTCTTTCCCTTTCTCCCCAGGATCCCCTCAGAGGCCATGGGGGCTGCTTCTTGGCTTTTTGAGATCTGCCTGAGGGACTGCTGTCTTAAGATGGCTTGAGGTAGGGGCAAAGTGTGCTAAGATAGTCCCTAATTGTGCCTAGAAGTGCTCAGTAGCTGGAGCCTGGAACAGAGGCAGGTTCTTGTTCCATCCTTTGAGATTGTAGGCCCACCTCCTGGGGGTCCATTGATGCCCATGCTAGAGGTGAAAGCCATCCCTAGTATTGCCCCTGCCAGTCAGTGCCCACACCCCTCTGCCTGTCCTTGATTTCTTCTGCTCTTGCACTCCGTGTGACTTTCCTTAATCTGTGACCTCACATGGCATTAAAATCTTTTCCTGCCCTCTCAGGGGCTGCATGAACAAAAAAAGACATCACCCATACCATTTTTACCTATCTTGAAGTCCTGTAGTGAGAGGTAAGTGATGAAGCAACAGGTGTGGATACACTGGGAGCTGTAGTCACAATCCTGCACACAGGGAACATAGGCCATAGGGTCATTTTCTCACTGGAAACAGCAGTGGGATTCAGCAGCTTTTTAAGCATCACATTGCTCACCTCCTGATGTGAGAAAGGGGCTAGAAAAGGTACCCTAAAAGTTGTCTGCTTATCCAGCCCTGGCCTGATTACCTCAGCATGTGGGGATCCCACCCTGTGGCTGAAAAATTTTTTTTAAAAAAATGTATAAAAACTTCTGCAAAGATGATTCCACTCATCATTGGCACATAAAATGTGCATGCACTTATAGGTGACACAAAATCCAGAAGACTTGAAAGATGAACAGCTCTTGTTGCAAGTGAGCTCAGCAGGTATCACATGCAAATAGCAGCCCTAAGTGAAACAAGGCTAGCAAATGAAAGCCAGCTTACAGAAGCTGGAACTGGATACATGTTTTTTAGAATGCCTTGAGTGCCTTGAAGCTGGCATAGGTCTTGCAATCAAAACTAATCTAGTCAACAAGCTTGTATGTCTGCTAAGAAGAGTGAATGACAAGCTCATGACAATGGGATTGCCAAAGAAAATGCCACATTACCATCAGCGCCTATGCTCCCACCATGATGAACCTTAATGAGGTCACAGAAAATTTTTATGAAAACCTGGAGACTCTCATCATCAATGTTCCAAAAGAGGACAGGTTTATAATTCTGGGCAACTTTAATGCTAGAGTAGATTCAGACTACCAGACATGGCAGAGAATCCTTGGCAGGAATGGAGTTGGAAATAGCAACAGCAATGGTCGCTCACTACTGAAGACTTGTGCATCTCATGACTTTCTCATCACCAATTCTGTCTTCCATTTATCTAAATGCAATAAAACTTCCTGGACGCACCCTTCCAGCAAACATTGGTATTTAATAGACTGTGTGATTGTAAAGAGAAGTAACAAGATATGAGAGTGACAAAGGTGATATGTCGTACAGAGTGCTGGACTGATCAAAAACTTATTTTCTTCAAGCTAAATATTCACATTCAACAGAAATGACTGCACCAAAGCAAAATGACTATGAGAAAATTTAATGTCAGTAGATTAGTGGTCTTCTCTGAGAGGGAACAATTTGGTGCTAACTTAGAGGGAAAGTTGAGCCAACACAGTTGGAAACAGTGAAGCAGGAAAGGAGTGGGCAACTTTCAGAGATATGGTGTACACCACTGTACTTGTTCATCTGGGTCAGAACGCTTGTAAACATTAAGACTAGTTTGACAAAAATAATGGGGAAATTCAGAAGCTGCTAAATGAAAAATAATTCAACAGTGTTTACTTGTGTTTATCCTCCAGGAGTTCAAGGATGCCTCCATTGTCCGTCTCTATAAAGGTAAAGGAAATAGATTGTTCTGGTACAATCATGAGGGGTGGGGGAGATTCTTAGTCACTGCCTACAAGATTCCTACCGGAGTCTTCCTTGATATGCTGATCCTTTACCTGGAAGAAGATCATCTACCTGAGAACCAGTGTGGCTTCAGAAAGGGCTGAGGAATGGTTGACATGGTGTTTACTGCCTAACAACTCCAGGAGAAACGCAGAATGTTTGTAGATCTGACCAACTCCTTTTTTACTGTCAGTCATGAGTATGGAAAATCATGTCATGTCAAAATTTGGTTGCCTAGAGAACTTCATCAGTATTATATGTCAATTCCTTGATGGCATGCTTACCCAAGTTCTGAATAATGTACTTCTGAATAATGCTCTTGTGCTTTCCCAGTCACCAATGGAGTGGAATAAGATTGTGTCCTTGCTCCCAGGCTTTGTAGCATAATATTTTCAGTCATGTTGTCAAATACCAACAGATGAGGATGAGTATGGGATCAAGGTCTCCTACCACACTGATGGTAAATTTTTCAATTTGAAAAGACTACAAGTCAAGATTAAAGTGGAGGGAGTGTTGGTGCTTGATTTTTTGTTTGCAGATGATTGTGCACTCAATGCAGCCTCTGAAGCTGAGATGCAACAAAGTATGGATCAATTCTCTGCTGCTTGTGCCAATTTTAGCCTAATGATTAATACCAAGAGCACAGGTGCTCCATCAGTCAGCAGTATACCATCCATATGTGAAACCATACATTACAGCAAATGGAGATGTTTTGAATACTGTGGCTAAGTTCACTTACTTTCCAGGGATGTACACATTGATAATGAGGTTGACACACATAGGTTGTCAGAGTTACCTAAGTGTTTGGGAGGCTCCAAAGGAAAGTGTGGGAAAGAAGAGGTAGTCATTCAATTAGACTGACTACCAAACTGAAGGTCTACAGATCCATTATGCTGACCTCATTGTTCTACTCCTGTGAAACCTGGACAGTCAACCAGTACCATGTCAGGAATCTAAATTGCTTCCATTTGAATTGTCTTAGGAAGATTCTGAAGATCACCTGGCAGGAGAAGATACCAGACACTGAAGTCCTTTCTCCAACTAAACTGCCAAGCATTCAAACTCTACTGCACAGAGTGCAGCTTCAATGGGCTGTCCACATTGTTCAAATTCCAAATGCATGCTTGACTCTTTTACAGAGAACTCGCACAAGCCAAACACTCACATAGTGGTTAGAAAAAGCAATACAAGCACACTTTCAAGATCTCTCTTAAGAACTTTGCAATTGATTGCATGACATGGGAGACCATGGCATAGGACTGTTTCAGCATGGTGTGCCCTCATCAAAGAAGGTGCTGTGCTCTTATAAGCAAAGCAGAATTGATATAGTTCAAAAGAAATATGAGATGCTAAAATTTAGAGAATCCACCCCGGATTTTCCCATGGACTATTTGTTTCCAACCTGTGGTAGAGCATTCTGAGCTAGTGTTGGTCTGATGAGCCACAGTTGGACACACTGCAACTTGACTCTAGCATATTGATATCATTTTGGTCCTCTTCAAAAATGAAGAACAACAACCAAACCAACCATGAAATGGGAGTCAAAGTATCTTCTTGTTTCATCTTTATGACTCTCCTATCATCAAATTATTATTTTTTAATGGAAAGTATGCTGGGCATGGAGTCAGATGATTTGAATTCAAATTCCAGCTTTGACACTAATTGACCTTGGTAAAATCACTTAACCTTTCTGACCCTCATTTTCCTCATCTGTAAAACAAAGACACCTACCTTGCAAGATTATTATGAGGGAAATATTTTTCAAATCTTAGAGTTAAATAAATGTACCATTGCTACTGTTTCACTTGGTTTAACCTTGCATTTCTTCTATTCATGCCCCTGGGGCCCATATATTAAACACAATGTAGTAGGAAATAAAAAGAATATGAGGGCACAACTTTTCAAAATAGACAGGATGGCACTATATTCATTAGCTTGGTCAGGTGTCAGCTACTGGATTCAAGTTAAAGTGAAACGAACAAAGCTGATTTGTGATACTAAATTCAATAATGTCAACGGAAAGGTTCAGTATCCCTTTCAATATTGTCATTGGCCATCTGTGTTGGGTAAGAGCCATGTAGATAGTCCTAATAGAAGAAATAACCTAGTTTATAATCATTGGATACCAGACCTGGAAAAGGCCTGCTTGTTATCTTAGCAGTAAATGAATTTATGAAAAAAATTAAAATTTCCAAGCTACACCCTGCATTTATTGGAAAAGTTAAAAAGATATAGGAAATAAAAGTGGACTGCATTTGTTGGATAACAAATACATACAGGCCCACAATAGTTTAATGCATTTCCACTAGTGCTGTGAATATATCTGGAAATGTGTCCTGCATTTTCATTACCTAGATCAAAGGGATGTATTGTCAGTGAATGAAATAAAAGGAATGTTGGAATTTTAAAGAATATAAGCAGTAAAGTAACTGACAGGACAATGAAATGAGAATGATCTGCTTTTCTGAGATGTTAATTATATATATATGCATATGTATATGTATGTGTGTATGTGTATATATACACATCCTATCCATGGTGAAACAATTGCATCAAATTGCAAATCTGGCCCGACATTGTGGAATTTTTCCTTTATACTATGAGCTTTGAACGTAAATGAAATAGCATTTTCAAATGGAGTTTTCTTTATTATTGTTTAGAAAATCCACTGGGCAAGGGCAGATTCCCTATGGATCAGAGGGTCATGTATGACATCTTACTCCAAGGTTCCTGGAAAGCAAGGACGGAAACAAAAAATGAAAAAGGCTCTTCTTGATTTCCTAGATATGTCACCAATACTTCTGATCTTCCCTACCTTACTCCAGAGTGCCATTCCTTTCACACCAAGCATTAATTTCTCTTGAAGTTCTCTATCAAAATTCAAATATCCCGAACGAAGCAACACTGAACTCTTTCCTAAATCATTAATACTTTAGCATACATAATTTATCAATGGTTTTCCCAATAGTATAGCTAGCTATAAGGGAGAAAGGAACACATTGCAAGCATATTTCAAGGCAGTACCACAGAGAAACCCATGGATTAGGGAGGGAAATGCTATATGAGCCACCACAATGTAAAACTCTGAGGAATCCAGGGGCTAAAAAACCCTGGGTTCCCTGGAGAGGGTATGCCAAGGCAGGGGAGAAGGCCACTGAAAGAAGTAGAAAAAGCATTGAAGATCTACCTACTTCACTCACCTTTGTGTAGCAGCCATAGTGGGATACAAAGCTGAGGTCATTTGATTCAAGTCTGAACTAGGAAACAGCCACATACTTTACATCAGGTGATAAGAAGTTAGTTAAGGTGATACACAGAAGGGTTTTAGCAACCCAAGACCTAGGCACGAGTTGCAGGCTAACATCTCATTTGCCTATGATAGTGGAGAAATAAAAGGCTTATTGTGAGGTTAATATATGCAAAAAGCCTTTTTCACAGGGAGATTTTATTTTTTCTTATTTTGGGCTACACATTATTGATCTCAAATTGAAGGAAATATTTAGAAAAAATAACAAAGTAATTAAAAACAAACTCCTACATAGGTTAGACGCTTCCTTGCATGACTTGGGACTATAGGTCAGACCCTCACTTTTCATTAGATAATTATAGACAAAATGGATTGAAAGGATAATAAACCGCCCACACTGTTTGCCAAGCAATCCAGTCAGCACCTTATAATTACTATGCTATAATATAAAAATGTGTTTGTGAAAGTGAAACAATGACCATTTAAAAATCCTTCATTTAATTTTATTTTTCCAAAATATAGCACTTGAGAAAATTATGTTAATGAATTTTAGTATAATCACCAACACCAGGAGTCTTTCCAGTGTTCTTTTTATTGGACATAAAAGTCAGCAAGTCTGAACACTGAACAAACAAATTATAGCAAGGTCAAAATTAAGGGTCCTGTACCCCTGATCTGTGTAGATTCCCTATGAATCAGACCTTCTCTTTGATCCAATCACCTGACACAGTTCTCTTGCTTCTTGCCCCTGATTCTTAAATGACTACTCTGAGCTCTTGGGTTCAGCTCTCTGTTTCCAGCTATGTTGATATTCAGGCCAGAACCTCCTTCCTGTCCATGACTTCTTCCAGCTTTGACCTTGAATTTGGCTTATTCCCTTTGGACTTTTGGGAATGTGGCCACTAAGCAATTACAGCCTCCTCAATTTTTCCAGGTGACTGTTCCAAACTCTGTGACTCATGGGGATAGCTTTGAATTCTTTTTCAGCAAGACAATTGCTTGGCCCCATTCTTCTTTACCCTTAGGCCAAAATATGATAACTTACTTTGTGTAGTTGTGTGTTAATACTTTCTTCACAGAACTTTAGAAGTTGTTAATGATCCCAAACAAACATTGTGATTTCCGTATTTCAGATCCATAGTTTTCAAAGTCTCACAAAGAATTCTTGGGCAAAAAGCACGTGGGTCCTTGTCAGTTATTATCATGGACACTAAGGAGTTAATTACTAGAAAACTTCCCTTTCAATTTGTCCTTCAGTTACTCTCCAAAAGCAACTCTGCCAAGTCAACTTGCTGCCCAGGAGAATGGTATCAAAGGAAAACTCCAACTTAGTTCTTTTGATTTTGGTTTCTACTCAGAATGACCAAGATATTTCAGAATGGCTAAAAACTAAGAAAGAAATGACCTTCCTCTAAAAGTGTAATGTTGATACAGAAGATCTTGGAAGAAAAAATGTCTTCCTTTTCTTGTGGAATGTCTTGCTTGTAGCAGCTAGCTACACCTCTCCATGGATTGCAGTTGGACTGGAACTTGATCTTTATTTTGAACTGGAATGTAGATTATGAATGCATAGATTTTATAGCTTGAATGGATTTTCCAGAGACCATCTCACTCATCATTTCACAGATAAGGGAAAAGAGGCCCAAAGGGGCATGCTTAAGGTCATGCAGATGATAAGTGGCAGAGTACGAATTTGAACCTAAGTCTTTAGACTTTGCCCTGAAATTCTAAAGCTTTTTAAGTAAGCTTTCTCCTTATCTTGCTCCAAAAGCCCCCAAGCAGACCTTCATTGCTACTTCCACAGAAGCAGCTGGGTAGCACAACGGATAGAGAGCACTGGATGTGGAGTTAGAAAAAAACCTGAGCTCAAACCTAAACTCAGAAATTTACTAGTTGTGTGACCCTAATCAAGTCATTTAACTTCTGCCTGTTTCAGTTTCTCTTTCCTTTTCAAAGTTCATGAGATGGTAACCATTTCCAAAACTCTACTTAAAAACAGGAAAAAAAATGACAAGAATCAAAGAACAGAGAATCATATTCACTCCTTGACCAAAAATGGGGAGGGTTTGAGGCCTCTCCCAAATCAGAAGTTTATAGCAAGTTTCTCTCACTATAAAGCAGTCAGGCAAGAAAAGCTAGCAAGATATTTTACTGGATTTCTTTCAGATCCAAACTTGATCTCTTCCTTCTTAACAAAAGATATCAAATATCTACTATTATGAGAATATCAGTGATCTCTCTGAATGTCAGCTGGTTTCAAGCTTGTAAACTTTATACAAAACACTCATAGATTGTATCACCAAAAAACAAACAAACCATAAAACACAAAATATGTCAGATAAGGAGCAAAAAGGGAGTGCCAAAATGTCGCAGGAGTATGAAAAACAGTTTATATCAATTTAGTAATTATCAAATAATTCATATGAAAGATCTACATAACATTTTCTTTTTTAAAATTTTTAAAAATTATTTTTAGTTTCCAACATTAACTTCTATAAGATTTTGAGTTCTAAATTCCCTTACCCCACCCTCTACTCCCACCTCCCCAAGATGGCATTCAATCTGATATAGGCTTTATATGTATGATCATATTAAACGTATTTCCACAGTAGTCATGTTGTGAAAGAAGAGTCAGAACAAAAGAAAAAAATGGAAGAAAAAAAAGATAAAATAGTATGCTTTGATCAGCATTCAGACTCCATAGTTCTTTCTCTGGGTGTGGATAGCATTTGCCATCATGAGTCTTTTGGAATTGTCTTAGATCACTGCATTGCTCTTAAGGACTAAGCCTAACAAAGTGGGTTATCATACAATGTTGCTGTTACTGTGTACAGCTTTCTCCTGGTTCTACTCATTTCACTCAGAATCAGTTAATGCAAGTCGTTCCAGGTTTTTCTGAAATCTGCCTGCTCACCATTTCTTAGATGCATAACAGTTTCAAGGAAGGTGTAGGTCATTCCCTCCTATTATATTAATAGTAATAACAGCTAGCAATTATATAGCAATCTGACCTTTTTGTCTGACTGTCACCTGTGTCTGGAATGCTCTCTCTCCTCACCTCTGCCTCCTTGTTTCCCTGCCTTCCTTAAAGTCCCACCTTCTGCAGGAAGCCTTTACCAATCTTCAATTCTGGTGCCTTCACTTTATCGATTATCTTCAACTTGTTCTACATAAAGCCTTTTTGTACACAGCTATTAATGTGTTATCTCTTCCATTAGACAGTGGGGTTCTTGAGAGTAGAAAATGTCTTTGGCCTTTCTTTGTATCCACATCACTCAGCACAGTCCTTGGCACCTAGGAGTTAGTTAATAAATATTTAGTGACTGACTGGCAGTTATGGGAGGGATGAGGTGGTAGTGGTGACAGTGATTACAAAGAAAATTTAAAAAATAATGAAATATTTTTAAAATATAGAGAAGAGAGCAGAAAGAAGCTTAGATAGAAACAGAGGAGTAGAATCATGCAGGAACTACTGGGTTAAATTCCATTATACACGTTTAAAAGTCAAGTTTTTCAAGATTTACAGTTCGATATGCAATGCTCTTTCTGTTCTTTGTATGTGAAAATAGTTATTTATTGAGGTTTGACAAGTTCATAATAACAACAAAAAAGCCTTGGTTTCCTTCAGGGTATTCACTTCTACCTGACATAAAGTTATCAAGGAGAAAGCTGTGATGGAAGCTGTAAAGGGATTTTCTAGCATCCTGAAATCAAAGCTTAACTGGAAAACATGTTCCCTATTGGTTGTTGTCTTCTATTTTAGAAAAGAACCAAAATGACATCACAATGTTGGGGTCAAGGTACAGTGTGTTCAACTGTGGCTGATCAGACCAATATGAGTTGGGAGGCTCTACCACAGGAGGGGCACAAACAGTCCATAGAACATTTGGACTGGGAATGGCTCAAAATTTGCATATCTCACATTTCTTTTAAGCTATTGCAATTCTGCTTTGCTCGTAGAACATAGCACCTTCATTGATATGGGCATGCCATGTTGGAAAGTCCTGTGCCAGTGGCTCTTTTGTCTTGCAATTGAATCCAAAGTTGTTCAGAGAGGCCTTGAGTTCCCTGATAATGTTAAGGGAACTAACATTCTTTTTCTCCAGTTTTGCAGCCTTGGTGTCCTACTCAATTCCTCACTCTCACTCACTCCACATATTTAATCAGTTGCCAGACCTTGGATTTCTATCTACAACATCTCTCATATAGTTTTCCTTTCTCTTCTCTCATAGCTGCTGCCCTAGTTCAAGACATTATCCCTTCTCTTCTACGTTATTACAACAGTCTTTTCATATTGTCTCCCTCCTTCAAGTGTCTACTAAATCTAATCTTCACTCTATTTCTACTATACAATGTGGTCAACCTGATTTTTTCCTAAAATGCTTCTCACCTTGTTACTTCTCTCCTAAAAAGCACCCCAGTAACTCCTTATTACCTCAAGGATCAAGTATAGAGTCTTTTCTTTGGTGTTGAAACTCTTTACAGCATATCCTTATTCTATTTCTCCAGTATTCTTTCCCATTACCCTACCCCTCCGTACTGTTCAACAGTTCAAAATTAAAGTAGTTGCTATGAGCAATTTCTGCACCTCTGAATTCAGCAAAAATCTTTGCAAGAGTTGAAACCTTCATTGCTGATGAGCTTGGCTTCAGTCATATTTGACCAATTTGCTGTCGTTCAGATATAACATTCCATCTCTCTTATCTAGTCCTTTCCATGGGCTTGTATTCCAGGCTTGCATTGCTCCCTCTTCACTCAGTGTCTTGGAATTTCTGGTTTCCTTCAAGACTCAATTCAAGAATTTCTTTATATATAAGACTTTTGCTCATTTCTCCACATGCTAATGCTTTGAAGTCTATGTTATCTTCTCTTTCCTTTATATATGTTTTGTAGATAATCATTTATCTGCATAGAATTTAGGCTCCTTGAGGGCAGGAACTATTTCATTTTTGTCTTCAGATCTTTAGTGCTAAGCATAGTGTCTAGAAGTGTTTTATAAATGCTCAGTTGATTGACATATTTTAAACAATTGGCACCTCCATGATATATGTTTTTGGAATTCTACAATGAATGATAACAGATTGAAAAATTGTCCTAACAAAACTCAAATGACTTTAATGAAGCATAGGGCAAAAAATTCTAGAGAAGGTATAAAAAGATTAATGTTTTCATGTAAAAAGAGGGAAGATAATAGATAGCCATTCTTAAAGCACATGATAAACTGATTAAAACACTAAAAATTACTTTTGGTGGAAGCAGACATCATTTTACCCAATTATAGTAAATTCTCACAATAGTTATTGGCCATTGGATTTACAAAATGTAATCAAGAATGGTTTACCCCTAGATGGAGCCTAAGAAACAGCTAAGATTCGACTGAAATAAAAAAGATCTCCCTGGGTGACATCTACATGAACTCGGCCAACATTATGTTGAACAAGAAGCATTGAATCACACAGATTTGTTTATGAAAAGGGGGATGTATTCAGTATTAGGTCATCACCACTAGAAATTACAAAAGCATTATCCTTGAAGATCCTGGGTTTAGTAATAAATTCTGATTATACAAAGAAGCAATAGAAACTGTTCAATTCATCAGCATAGGCTACAGAAATTTAGTACCTATCAAATTACCTAGCAAGGCAGGTCATGGTCCCTAAAATTATACATCAGAAGTTCATTGAATCCCCATATTATAAATGCAGACTTCAAAATATACTTGAGAATTAATTTGATGAATTGTATTGAAACTGGAGTATTATCAGAAACCAAACTGTTGCCTTCAATAAGCAATAAAAATTGATTCATTAAAAAGAAATTAAGAAAATTTCTTTCTTTCTTTTTTTCTTTCTTTCTTTCTTTCTTTCTTTCTTTCTTTCTTTCTTTCTTTCTTTCTTTCTGGAGGGGGGAATGCAGGGAAGTTGGGGTTAAGTGACTTGTCCAAGGTCACACGGCTAGTAAGTGTTAAGTGTCTGAAGCTGGATTTGAACTCAGGTCCTCCTGACTCCAGAGCTGGTGCTCTATTCACTGTGCTACCTAGCTGCCCCAAGAACATTTCTAAAAAAAAATATTAAATGCTCATATTCTCTGAGATATGTATAGAACAAAGGTCTTTAAATTATGGAGACTCAGCAGAGGAAATCATAATCATGTTGGAACAGGCTGAAGCATGTGTTGTCTTTGTTACTCTATCTGCTGTTAGAGGTGTACTAAAGTTTTGGCCAGTAAACCTATAGAAGACAAATTTATATTTGAATACTTTTAATTACCTACTATGCAACTATTTTAATACATCTGTGCAACAGTCTATATGTAGGACACAAAGTGTAAAAGAATAATAGCAGAATGACGACTTACCCAAGGACCATTTCTATCCAAGTTCTAT
Organism: Pseudocheirus occidentalis; assembly: GCA_028646575.1. Lineage (NCBI taxonomy): Eukaryota > Metazoa > Chordata > Mammalia > Diprotodontia > Pseudocheiridae > Pseudocheirus > Pseudocheirus occidentalis. Next base: position 138,354,794 of record CM053594.1, on the reverse strand, counting down.
CAAAAGAGATGAGAAGAATGATACAATAATAAAAAAGTAGAATAAATTAAAATTGTATAGAGACAAGCTGGGGTACATGAAGATTCTGCCATCCTATTTGCTACAGGTGTGCCCTAAAAAGACTTTAAGTGAAGCCTTTGAAGACAACTTCATGTCCTAATACTCTTAAAAATGTAAAAAAAATACTCACTTTCTACTTGCATAATAATTTACAGAATGTTAAATAGAACAATAATAGCAGGATAGTGGCTTATTCTTGACCATGTCTGATTCCTTTAAGAATAAAATAAGGGAATAAAAATAACAATCATCACCATAATAATTTATCATCAATTATTTTACAATCACATTATTATAATTTATCAATTAAGCAATTGCAATAATTCACTATCAATTATGCTATTATAGTGCTATGATAATTACTATTATTATTATGCATTGCGGCTTATTTTTTTAAATTTACATCCTTTTCAAAATCTACTTTCCTGATCAACTTTAATGCTGCTTTTAAACAAAATATATTTATGCAACTCAGGGATGTAGTCAAGTAAAACCCAGGAATATGAAGGTGGCAATAAATCTAGTATATGTACGTCTATCAATTGTACTATATTTCTATATAATTTTAAATTTTTCTTTGCATTTAGTAGAAAATTTTTAAACTAAAAATATGTACAAATGTTAAAGGTGACCCAGAATAAAGCAAAAACATGAGGTAGACAAAGTTTGTTTTTAGCCCCCTCTCCCTACCCTTTTGTCATTCCCTCCCTTTTGTCATCCCTGGCACCTGTCCTGCTTCTTGCTTCTCAGGGTCAATCTCTTTCCTCCTTAGTTATCAACTAAATTTCCTAAGATGCTAACTGATTTTTACTTAGGCTGTTTCCACATGCTCCCAATGTTTACCTTTCAATGAGGCATTCTTGAAGGTAGATAAGTTTGTGAGATCCTGATGAATCCTCCCTAATGAAAGAGCTTAAAGAACTTTTTGAATGACACATCTTGTTCACCTGGAGACCCTCAAATCCCATCACATGGGGGATATCTCCTCATAATGGGATTTTTGCTTTAAAAATGTTTTATCCATGCTTTTTATATTGCTGCTACAGACCCCAAACTCCATATATCCTATTGTATAACCTTTCATTATAACAAAGTATAATTAAACAAAACAAACATGTTCACCATTTATAGCAATATATACCTTATTTCATACTCTTGCTTTACTAAGATGTGAGAAGTTGGTTTCACTGTATGTTCTCTAAGGTCAAAATCTATCACTGAGTTGATCAGAATTACAATGTCTTTAGTGTTGTTTTGCTTTCCATTATTGTGGTCTTTGTGTACATTCTCCTCTTTGGTTATACTTACTTCATTCTACATAAGTTGGGATATCTTCCCAATTTTTTCTTAATTCATCCTCCAAAATACTTTCTATTTTTCCTAGCAGTTTTTATTGGCATAGGGGTTCCTACTTCAGTATTTTGGGTTTGGGGGTTTATCAAACACTGTGCAACTATTTTAAATTATGTCTAGATCTTGTCCCTCTTGATGAGTTTTGTTGAAAATATTGAGAAAGCATTTTTTTGGTTTTATCTTATATCTTGTTACTTTAGTAAAGTTGTTCATTAAGTTTTTGTTTATCAATGTGCATTTATATATTAATTAAATCTATGATTTTCTAAGTGAATCATGTCATCTATGGGTAGAAACAATTTTATATTTCATTTCCCTCTATTTACTCCTTCCATTTCTTTCTTTTTTTGTTGTTCTGTCGCTAAAGCTTTATGTCAAATAGCAACAGTGACAATAAAGATCTTATATACTCTTATTGGAAAGGCAATCATAATTTATGTAATACTGAAATTAACCACTCTTTAAATGTTTGATAAAATTTACTTGCAAGTCCAACTGCACTTTTCTTTGGACATTTGTTTATGACTTGCTGATTTCTGTTTTGAGATTGAATTATTTAAATTATATATTAGTGACATCATTCTATAGTTTTCTTTGCCTTCTCTCTCTCTTCTTTATTTGGATTAAAGATCATTTCTTCTTTCCCTTTCAGGGTGTAAGGATTTGATTATCCTTTAGTTCTTTCAAATAATTCAAACTCCCCCCCCTTTTTTAAAGTTTTTCTTATTGCCTGCATTTTTATTTCCCCCTTTTCTTTTTATTCTTTTATTTTTCCTTTCCTTTTTTAAAATTTCCCATTCCTTCTCTTTCCTTTCCTTCCTCCTTCTTTTCTCTAGACTCTACCTCTCTATCTCATCCAGGTTAGAAGTTATCACTCACAGGCCTGATCCCGGCACTGATGAGCACAAGAGTTTTGAGTTGCTCTCTTCCTGGGCTGATTTGTCCAGAAGCTTTAGAAGTTATCACTGTAGAGAAACAGATTACTTAGAATATGATACTCTAGAAGGTAAAAGGGCTAGGATTACAGTTTAGAATCACTTACCAAGAAAAACTGGGTATACTACTGAAGCGAGAAAGTCAATGCTTAATGAAATAGAGGATTTTAAAGCATTCCTAATGAAAAGACCTGATGAAAATGCACATTCTCCTGGTCATTCCTTCTTCCCTGGGCAGTATTTCACTTGCCACTTTATTTTGTGCCCTCCGTTTAATTTCTTTTAGACATTTTTATAATTCTTATTGCCAGGACATCCTTTCTCTGAGGCTCCACTTGGACTGGTGGAGTTTTCCTTCTTAAAGGTAAATGAATAGAAAATTTGACATCCAAACACAAGATTCAAAAGAAGCATGAAAAGGTAAACATAAGTAAGAAATCATAAAGTAGTTAGTAAGGTTCAACTTTTTTACATTTTAAAATGGGAAGATCATAAATATAACCTCTAACAACTTTATTATCATTTGGGGCCATTAGAAGGAGTCTATCTAGGACAAAGGGCATGAGTATACATTATGTGGGGATTATCTCAAAAGTTTATTACCACCTATTCTAAATTATTCACTCTCCTTGCCATTCCTTCTTCCCTGGCTAGCATTTCACTTGCCAATTTATTTTGTACCCCTCATTTTATTTCTTTCAGACATTTTTACAATTCTTGTTGCCAGGACATCCTTTCTCTGACGCTCTACTTGGACTGCTGGAGTTTTCCTTCTTAAAAATCCTACTCTGGATTTATCTTTTGGACTTCTCTTGAACATTTCTTCTGTTTACTCTTATCTTAAAGTTCAATTTCTGCAGTAGAGTATTGTGTTTACTCTTTTTCTTACTATGCTTTTGGACGTTGTAGGGGGGCCCTGCTTGGTCCTGGATGCAGTGGTTAAAACTAGACCCCACCTTTTACAAAAATCTTGATTTTGTTGTAGTGTTTTGGTGGCACAACTTAGACTTTGACGTTGTCCTCTTCCCTGCCTCCTTTTGGCATAGTCCATAACCTCATGATGACTCGATACTTTATGGTGGGAGACAGACCCTCATCATATACTGCTATTTGTGCCAATGGAGGATTTCCTACAAGCCTCCAGTTGCTTCTCTGCTCTGCGGTCAATGCTGCTTACAAGTTTTGTCTTCTACTTATGGATTGTATCTTTTTGGATCATGGGCAGAATTCTGTAAGTCTTTTTGTATATTAGATGGAGGATTGGATGAAGGAGTTTATAGCTATTTCTCTTTGGTTTTCTATATCACTGATCATTCTAGCTCTTTTTTTAGAGTTGACTGGGGTGTACACGGGGCAATTGAACTCTAGGTTTTTAACATGGCACTGTCTTCCTTATGTATCACAGATTCTTTTAGGACTAGGTAACCTGAACCCCTTGAGTGGAGCTGGGGTCTTTGACTTCTTCTCTTCAGTTATGTTGGGTTTTAAAACTTTATTATCCATTTTGGATGTTTGATAGTCAGTATGACATACCCAATAAAGAACTACACTTGGAATCACAAAGACTTGGATTCTAATCTTGCCTGAACAAAGATCCTTAACCTCTCTGGGACACATTTTCCTCATCTGTAAAATAAGAGAATGTAGTTTGTTGGCTTCTAAGTTCCCTTCCAGCTATAAATCTAGGATACTATGAAATAAAATTTCTCACTATTTCTACTTTGGCAGCTGGTTTTTTCTTTATTGATTAGAATTAGATCCAGAACAGCAGTTCCACTGATGGCTTCCTTCATCTTTTGATGAATTAAATGATAATGGTGATGATGATGATGATGGTTATCATTTACATAGTGCCTCATATGTGCCATACTAAATGCTTTACAAACATGAACCCTTTTGATCTTCACAACAAATCTGGGGAATAGTGATATTACTATCCCCATTTTAGGGATGAGGAAACAGAGGCAAACAGAGGTTAAGTGATACACTTAGGGTCACATAGTAAGTGTTTGCGGTCAGATTTGAATTCAAGTCTTCCTGACTCTAGCCCAGTGCTCTATCAACCATACCCCCTAGGTACCCATCATATAAACAAATCAAGAACTTTTTGACAAATTTCTCCACCATAAATACTCAACAATAATTTATCAGTTGTAGATCAAAAAAGCAAACTGGACAAGGGAGAAATCAGAAATAATGACTCTGACTTGTCAACAAACTCCAAAACATAATTATATAAGAAAGAACTTTCTATTTGATAGGAACTACTGGAAAAACTGGAAAGCAGTTCAGCACAAATTAAACTTAGACCAGTACCTTATTTTAGATCAACATTATATCCCACAATAAATTAAAAAACAATGCAGGACCTGAATATGGAAGATTATACCATAAAACAATTAGAAGAGAAGTATATTATATAGTTTTCCCAGCTATGGGTAGGAGATGGATTCTCAACTAACCAAAGAGTACAGTAAATCATAAAAAAATACAAAATGGCTAATTTTCATTACATGAAATTGAAAAGTTCATGCACAAGCAAACTTAAGGCACCTCTGGTGTATTCTTCTTTTGCTCTCTCAGAGGCCTTAGGGAGGAGGGAAGGAAAATACAAAACATGGCAGTAATCAGAATACTTCCATTGTCTCTATCTGCCACCAAACCATCACTACACTAAGCCCTCTGATAGAAGAGAATCCAAACATGATAAATGAACATGCTGTGAGAACCATGACAGCAGTGCCAGTTCCATTCCTTGACATGTAAGTCTATGGACTTTATTATTATTAACCTTCTTTCTGGGTGTTGACTTCTGTGATTGAGTAGGTCTCTTTAATTATCTATTTCTTTCTATCCCTCACCTGCTACTCTTGAGCATCTGGCTTGTAATTGAGTAGGGGTGTTTCTCTCCTCTGTTCCATTTTCATCCTAAAGTGTTCTTGATCAGTCTCCAGGCAAATATATCTTCTTCCTAGCCATTGTTAGATTACACAATTTCTGGGCAAGTTCTTGTCATTTTCATATCTTTATTTAAGGTCGGGAAAACTAAATCCCATGAAGTCATCTTAACCATATTTTTCACTCCATATAGCTTCTTTTCTATTTTGAAACTTTCAGTACACTAAAGTGATGAAAACAACATCTGTGCCCCTTAAGTCTTAATTTTCTTGCTTTGGACTTCAGCATCCCTCAAAATTATTTCTAGGTTCCTTCTGGAGACATCACTTTGTTTCACAAAAATTCTCAACTATTGCTTGCTAGGTTTTAAGAGTTTGGAAGATCCTTCATCAGGTCCCTGATGCATTTTCCAGGAAAGTAGTTTACCTCCCAATGGCAAAGCAGATCTTGAACTCCCTGTTCAATTCTTCAGCCCATTCAGCACACTGGCAGCTCCAAATGTTCTCATCTTTCCTTAAGTCTTCCCCAGAACCTCCTATTTCTACCTTTTCAGATGAGGACCACACATTATATATCTCACAGAAAACATACAAAGCCATTTGATGAGAACTCTCTCTCCTTTATACTCATATCACATCTCCTCAAACTCTTGCACTATTACCTCCTCCCCATAATAATTTCTGATGGTAAAGTGTGCGTTGTCATTGCCAAGGCCAACCCTTCTATGTGAACCCTTGATCTAATCATCTTTCATATTCTCCAAAAAGTTGTTCCCACTATCATTCCTCTTCTCTAATCTTCAATCTCTCCCTATCCTCCCCTACTGCTCACAAAAACGCCCCTGTCTCTCCTATCCGTAAGAACAATAAATTGATCCTCGCCACCTCATTAGCTATCATCCTGTATGTATCCTCAGCTGAACTCCTTGAAAAAGAAAAAAAAACCTTCTGTTCTCACTGAGTCCACTTCCTCTCCTTTAACCCTTTTCAAGACCCTCTAAAGTCTGTTTTCTGACCTTAGCATTCAACTGCAGCTACTTCCTCTAAACTTACCAGTGTTTTCTTAATGGTCAGATATGATGTCTTTTCTCAATCCTCAATCTTCTTGACATCTCCTGACTGTACGTTATTACTGAATATATTCTCCTCATAAAAACCACTCTCTTTTCTGGATTTTTGTGATATTACCCTGTCATGTTTATCCTGCTCCCTTTGTGATGACTCATTTTTACTCTCCTTTGATGAATCTTTATATATGTTATACCCATCATAATGTTTTATCTCTCAAAGCTCTGTCCTGAATCTACATCTCTTTTCTGTCTATATAATCTCTCCCTAAACTCATCAACTCCCATGCATTTAATCATCACCTCTATTCAAATAATGCCTACCTCTATATATTCAACACTAGTCTGTCTCCTGAGCTTCAGTCCTAAATCACCAGCTCCATGTCTGACGTTTCAAACTCAATGTTTCCTAGGCATCTCAAACTCAGTATATACAGACAAAAATTCATATTCTGCCCTCCACCCATGCCAACTCTGCTCAAACCCTTCTCTCCTCTGAAATTCCCTATTATTCTCAGGGACATTGCTATCCTCCTGGTAGTCCAAATTCACAATGTTGGTGTCAATTTCAACTTCTCACTGTCACTTACCTCATATAATCTATCAGTTGCTAAACCTTCTCATTGTTACCTTCACAATATTTGTCATGTCCCTCCCCTTCTCTCTGTTCACACAACTACTACCCTGGTATAGGTCCTCATCTTCTCTTACTTGGAACATTACATTAGGCTTCTCATTGGTTATGTCTACCCCAATTCATTCTCCACACAACTGCCAAAATAATTTTCTTAAAGCTCAAGTCTGATCTTGGTAGGCCCTACTCAATAAACTCCAATGATGCCATTTTAGCACCAAGATCAAATTCCAACATTTGGCATCTGAAGTTCTTCACAGTCTGGACCATTCCGAATTTTAAAAAAAAATCCTCTTTCCTTATACTTTTCTTCTCTCCTTATACTCTTCAATCCAACCATATTTGCCTTCTGTCAGTTCCTAGTATATGAACCTCTATTCCCCATCTCTGTGCCATTTCACTGATTCTCCCCCCATATCTTACCTTCCAAGGTTACTTTTTATCTACATACCTATTTACTTACTATTTGCACTAACAGAATGGAAACTCCTTGAGGGCAGGAATTATTTTTTTTTTTACTTTTCTTCATTACACCCAATATTTAGCATAGTGCATGGCACATTGTAAGCACTCAGCAAATTCTTGTTGACTGATTGGTGCTAGACTTTCAAAATACTGGCAGCCTCTGTAAATCCTCCTTATCCTTTCATGCAATTTAGAATGATAGTTCTTCTCTACAGTCTAGGAAAGATGAATAAGCTATTATTTGTGGACTAATATAGTATAGCCTTTTAATGTGCCTTCTATGTCCTTTTTTCCTTTTTGTCACATTCTTATACCTTCCACCCTCTTTACAGAGGTCTGCATTCCTCTCTACTTCTGAATTTTTCATCCTGCTTGCTTTCCTCTTGGAGCATTTCTTCCTTTCTTTATATGTACACCTCATTGGTTCTAGCAGTTCAGAAAACAGAGAGGCCTTCAGTCCTTTTTCTTTGTCCTCTAACATGGGTAACTTGCATTTTATCGACGTGATTGTCTAGTTAGAAGAAACACAGACATAATGCATTTTTGTAAGCCAGTTGAATGTTTCATTTGTCCTCCATGCTAGAACTGAGATCCTTTAATCTGCTGCTAACTTTCACTGCTAATTGGAATAGCAAATTGGATCCTTTCCCAAGGACTCCTAAATCAGTCTTCTTTTATAGTACCTATTGCTTACCCATCTTTTCCTCGTCTTCTGTTTCCTCTCTTATTCTGGCACTATTTGCCCATGTATATAATTAGTAGATACCTGCTAATGCCTTAATGCAAACAATAATGACCCTCAGCTGTTATCTGTGGGAACTTCTCCAGCAGTAATCTAACTTCCAGTTACTTCTGTCTTCTTTCTCTTCTCTCCTCTCACTGCTGATAAGATATCAGATGTTAATAACTTGTGTCTTTTCCCCCAGGTATAACATCATATTTAGTTAAGCCTTTAATAAACATTTTCTTCCTAAGTTGTAGGTAATTGAGGCTATCTTCTTGTGTTTGCTCAACAAAGATCTTTATCATCCATTCATTCAACAGGCATTTACTGACTGTATATTTCTAAGCAAGAAGTTTTTACAGACATTCACACAAAAAAATAATTGATTCTGAGTCCTTTGCAAAGGACTATGTGCTAAGAATGAGGTGAACAATCCTGGATAGTTGCTATAGGATCATTAGTATGAGCCGAAGTTCAGAGTTTTGATCTGAAGGGACAGTTTGAGAGCAATCCAACTATCCTGAGGCTTGAGGTAGAGTATTGTGAAATAGGTTACAGCTGGAGTCTGGGACTCTTAAGCCACTAATTAGAGAGCTATCTGAAAGTGGAAAACAAAAACAAAGTAGAAGAGTCATGCCTAGCATAAAAGATGGGTACCAGATAGAGCTCACTTGTAGCAGAAAATCATGAACCATGACTCTTCAGAGGAAATTGTTGAGTGGTATGTCACATTTCAGTTCTCCTTTGAGGATACCATTGGTATCTACAGACATTCAAAGTGATGACAAGAGTGTGGTTTCTCCTTTCTCAAATTATAACCGATGATATCCATATATTCCTACATGTTGAATACCCCCAGTAAGGGGCAGATCATCATCTCTCCTTTCTTTTCTCGCATCTTCAATATCCCAATTTATTGAATCCTTGCCCACTGTCTGCAAACATGTTGAGTTCCCTCCTAATCTTAAATACCTTTCCCTTGGTCCTGCCTTTGCCTCAAGCTATCACTCTCTGGCTCCCCTCTAACTATGAAACTCTTGGAAAGAGTAACTTTTACACTCATTTCCTCTAACATAGTGGTTCTCAACCTGTGGGTTATGTTCAATTTGTAACAATGAAAATACATCCTGCATATCAGATATTTACATTACATTTCATAACAGTAGCAAAATTACAGTTATGAAGTAGCAACGAAAATAATTTTATGGTTGAGGGTCACCACAACATGAGGAACTGTATTAAAGGGTCGAGGCTTTAGGAAGGTTGAGAACCACTGCTCTAACATCTTCCCTACCATTCACTCCTCAACCCTTCAAATCTAGTTTCCAACTCTGTCACTGTACTGAAAGTATCTTTTCAAAGATCACTGATGAAATTTTGATTATAAAATACATTTTTTTCTCTCCTCAGTCCTCATCTTAGACAGTACAGTAGATGGCATCAGATCTTTTTGTCGTGGTTTTCCCTAAATATACTCCTGTCCCAAATTAAACATTGGTATTGAATCAAAAAAAATTCCTACATATCGTTCTCAAGTTTCATTATGCAGTCTGTAACATGTTCTAGTAAGCAGAGTGCTAGACTTAGAAAGAGACAGGAGAGCTAGGTGCTAGTCCCAGCTTTGACACTGATGAGCTATGTGTGATATCGGGCAGTTCATACTATTTTTGCTTCTGTTTCTTAATCTCAAAAATAAGGGTGTCTGGCTAGATGTCTTTTGAAGTATTTTTCATGTCTGGCATTCTGTGAGTCCTTAGGCTAACATGGTAGAAAGAAGAAAGAACTTAAGAAATATGAAAGGAAAAAGAGTTAGGAATAGGGATAACTTTCATTTTTCCCAACCCCAGGATTGCTAGTTGCTCTGACCTAAGAAGAGGAGATTGCTCCAAAACATTCATGAATTATATGATGTGGGTATGAAATCCTGTACCAGATTCTCTATTTTAGGAGAATTTGGCCTTGTGGTATGACATTCTGATAATATGTAAAGCCTGCAGTAAAAGACAGGTTAATCTTACTATCCTTGCCTACTGGTGGAGGGTTAGCAGAATTAAATGGGAGGAGAGAAAACAAAGGATCTGAATAATAAACCCTTCAATAAGTGACTGGTAACTATGAATTTGTATGTAGTTATTTCTTTGTGTTCTCAGCATCTATCACATGGCTAAGGAATAGTTCTTGACATAGTTTACTAAAGACTATTAAATGTATAATAGACAAGTAATAGACAATATTTCTTTCATCCATTGATTGTTCATCATGTCTTTGAAGACTTCCAACAAAGGGAAATCCAGAACATCTGCTATAACATCTCCCAGTTTCCTCATCTGTAAAATAAATATATATTTTTTAAAATCCATAATATTTCACAGGGCAGTAATATTATCAAATGAGATAGAGTTGGCAATATGATTTACAGAACTGTTTTGTTGTTGTTCTTTTCCCTGATAGTAAGTCTAAATTTGCTTCTTTGTAATGATTGCCCTTTGCTCTTAGTTCAGTCCTCTTACTAGCATAGGTTAGTGAAAGGCTAATAAAACAGATGAAGAGTCTGTTTCCCTGACTGGTTTTAGCCAAGACTCATTTTACATTTTCTATTAGTTCCTTGAACTAATCTGTGAGATTTCTGCCACTCTGTCTGAACTTTACCTATCACACATTGAAGCAACTTTCTTCTCCTACTGAATGTCTTCCCAAGCAAATAGTAAGATTTGAAACAGAGCTGAGACACCTGAAAGTTTTTTCTGCTGTTTCCTTGGCAACTCCCTGACCCACTGCCTAGGTCACATTAGAATTATTCCTTAAATAGCTGTAACAGATGTGAAGT
>CM053594.1:138323357-138343732 GCA_028646575.1 Pseudocheirus occidentalis | reverse complement strand
ATATATATATAGACATGCATATACACATTCTAATATATGCATATACACATATCTATATCTATACATATCTATGGATATATAATAAATATTATGTGTGTATTATACCTACATACATATATTCCCATCACTAACACCTATTGGGTGTGTGACTTTAAGTAAGTAGTTCAATCTTTCAATGCTTTAGACAGCTCTCTAAGACTATTAAGTTACAAAAAAGGTGGCAACTTGCACTGAGAGAAGGGAGTTACTTTACTCTGCTCATATTAATATGATTCATTGAGGTTTGTAAATCATATTGCCTACTTTATCTCATTTGATACTATAACTGCCCTGTGAAATATTATGGATTTTTAAAAATATATATTTATTATACAGATGAGGAAACTGAGTCTGGGAGATGTTAAGAGTCTTGCTCTGGGTCACATAGTTCCAAAATATTTGAGTCAAGATGCAAATCTAGGTTCCATATTTTACCTACTATTCTGTACAGTAGTAGCATAATTAATGCAGATTCCCTTATTTTTGAAGAATAACCAGTTCCAGTGTTGAAAACCTTAATTAGAATACAATAAAAGCATCTTCATCACTTACCTATATGTGTGATCCTGGGTAAATCATTTAACCCTGTTCATCTCAGTTTCCTCATCTGTGAAATGAACTGGAGAAGGAAATGGGAAACCACTCCGCTGTCTTTGACAAGGAAACGCTAAATGAGGTCATGAAGAGTCAGATGTGACTGAAACAAATGAACAACAACAATAAAGGGATTCTCATGTGCAAGCCAGTAGGCTAGGTGCTGATGCAAAGACACAAATATAGCTGTGCCTGCCTCAAGCAGCATGCCTTCTACTAGTGAGTACAGGATATAAATGGATACATGGATACAGGACTTCAATACAAGGCATTTTTAAAAAGTAGAAAAACTCTGAGATCTAGAGGGATGGGACAAGGTTTCACAGAGGAAGTGAGGCATAATTTGCATCTTGAAGGAATATGAACATTCTGAGAAGTAGAGTCATTATCTCTGAGCTTTAGTTTCCTTAGCCACACGATGGAGAGGTTGGACAGGCCAGAGGTTCTTGAACTTTTTCTGCTGTGATACCTTTTGCAGTCTGGTACAAGTCTGTAGACTTCCTTGCATAATGATGTCTTTAAACAGGTAAAATAAAATACATGAGGTTACAAAATAAATTAATTATATTGAAGTACAGTCATCAAATTTTTAAGAAAATGAATTCACGGACCCAACATTAAGAACTCTGGATTAGATGACCCCTAAGGTCCCATCTATGTTTTCTCTATTCAAAAATTTGTAGTTGCTTGTCCCTTGATAAACATATTAAGGTGATTGGGTAATGTTATCTGGAATTGTGCACAAGGGGTAAACAGACAACATCATTAACACACAACGTTATCACTGGACAAATAAGCAATGATTTTCATAGAAATTATATTTGGTTCTGGGAGCAGGGCAGGGTTGGAGCAATACATAAAGGTACACCCATTTCCTGGATTCTTTATTACCTTTCTCAGTTGATTTAAAATGGCAAAGGTGAACTGATCAACCTGCTGTAGTGAAGGATTGGAAAGTTAAAAAAAAATACGTCCATACATGCCACTCTCAATTATTAATAGCTGTGCTATAAACATTTGCTTCATAAAGAAAAAATCTGTGAGTGAAGAAAGACTTCACCTGTTTAAATATAGGGGGGAAAAAGAAAGTTTCATGAGAACTTCATTATCTATTTAAAAGGAATAATAAATTGTGCACAATAGATTTGTAATTTCATGGGCAATCATCTTTTTCTCTCCTATTCTGCCGTGTTATGGGAATGCTCATTTTAATTCTTAAGTTCAGAATAAAATTAATAAATTTTAAAAATAAGGCTGGTAATCCACATCTTCATTTTTCTCTTTTATCATATGACAATTGATTCAAATTATATTTGTCATCATTAAGCTATAAAGAGGATGGGCAGATATCCTCTTATATTTCTCTGGTTATTACTACTAAGCCACAAGGTGCCGGAAGCTGTATTCTGTCTCCAAAGCACTCCGTCTTTTAAAGAGTCATAATAAGATTAAAATCAATATTCAGACTGGAATTTTAGATAATTGTTTCGTTCCTCTCTTTTCCCTCTCATCCTCAGGAATGGCTTTCTTTTGAGAAATATCTTGCATCTAGAGTTTGAAGGTTGAAAATTAAGTATTATTATTTCTGTTCTTGACAAGATTATATCCTGGTTAATAGACTAGGTCTAGTTATCAAGGAAATTTTCCCCCTTACCATCCTTTCCCCACTCTTAAAAGTGATCTTTACTTTGTCAATTTCACACCCTTCTCCTTTGTTATTTGCATCAGTAGGTAGCACTTCTATCTTCCCCCACTGGATTGGGAAAGCTCCCAATCCAAACAACTGGATTGCTCCCCAACAGCAATGTCTATATTGTAGATATCTTTTTATCGATCATCTTTATTGGTGTTTTTACACATAGAAAGGGATTAATAATTCTCTTGATATGAAATAGAAAAAAAGTCTCTGATGCCTTCTGAAGAATTTTCATTCACTCTAAATGGCTTTTTCTTATGTACATCCCCCTCCATTAAAAAGCAGAAAACTCTGGGGGTATTCAGAAGTGTCAGAACAAATTCTGTAAAAAAAAACAACAACATGCAGTAGAATTTCCCAAGGCTTGTGAAATACACTCCAAGGTCAAATTATTATTTGACCAGAATATGTTAGTAGAATTGAATCCCCATGTAATATTAAAAATAACATTTATTATAATGATGATGATAAATGTAAAGGAAACTTCTTCACAAAAATATTTTAATTTCAGTTAAAGTTATTGAAAAAGAAAGTTACTCTCAGGTCAGAAAACCAACATAATCCCCATTAATCACTGACTTCTAAAAGGCTTATGAATGTCATTGGGTAAAAATAAATTTAAATTCAAGAAACAGTATTTTTTAAAGTTACATCTCTTAATGAAGTGGGATCTGATGTGGCTGATTAAAAAGGCATTAAGTAACAGTGCTCCTTTTCTCCCCAGACTATCTAGGATGTGAATTTGATAGCAAGTTCCTGAGCCAGAACCACTTAGAAGCTGACAAGGGAGTAGCATGGTTAGCATGTGACTACTATTGGCCAACACTTTTTAATGTTCTTGTCATAGCATACTGAAGGACCTCATGTTGAGCACTTTCTTTGGACCAGCATTCTGATTTCTGTTTCATGGTAGTGGCCCAACTGTCTGAATTTACTCACCCTTATGATCTCCTATAGCTCAATCCCAGAATAGCATAATGATCATGGCTTCTATCAAGCAATAAACATTTTTTAAGTACCTAGGATGTGCCAGAAGTTGAGTTAAATGCTGATGTTACAAGAAGAGACAAAAGACAGTCCCTGCCTTCAAGGAGCTTAGAATCTAATGGGGTTCTGAGGCTTTTCCATTATCTTCCAATTAGGTTTTTCCCTCTGGAGGAGAGAGTGAGGCTGATGGCTTTGCACCTCTCTGCTTCACTTAAATCCAATTCACTTGCAAGTCCAGACATCACCCTTCTGATGTCATTGGTCCTCTTCCAGAACGAAGGATGAACAACAAACAACAACAGTTAATTGCCCCTAATCAAGTCCATGTAAGCCCCATTACTTTAGAAAACACTTGATGATATAATTATGGTCAGGCAGTGAGAAAAGACTTGAACAAATCTAGATGGAAGGAAAACAGGGGAAATGAGGAAGAGGCAAATGACATACACTATGTAGGAAAATTAAGTTCAGGTCTTTGATGGACGATCAACTTAATGTGAATAGTCCTTCCACTGATACAGATGGCATCCCACATACGTTTTCTTATACCATATGGTTTCTTATGCTACGTGTGTCTTGTCCTCATCACACCATGAGCTCCTTGAGAGCATTAACTGTTTCCTTTTACCTTTCTTTGTATCTGCAGCACTTAGCATAGCGCCTAGCCTGGGTTACTTCCTTAATAAATGTTAATTGACTCATTAAAAGGCCATGCCTTTCTACAAATCTTCCAAAGAAGATTTGTCCAAAATACTGTAGAATTTCTTCTAGCTCCAGAATCCAGGAAGATATTAAGATAAATTTTTGTGATCTGTGTACAAAGTTATTTTATATTTTTTGATACTTTTGAAGAATTTATCATTTATGCCCAATGTCCCTGAATCTCTCTATCTCAGTGCTGCCAAATTCAAATAGACATAGGTCCTTGCAGGATGAATATTGACTCAGAAAAAGACAAATTAACATTGTCTATGTTGTACTATATTTTTATTTATTTTGTGAAACTAATTGTATTTTAATTTAGTTATATAACGTGTGATTCAATATAGTAACATCTATAGAACCTTGTCATCTTTAAGGAATCTTTCTTCTATTTGGACTTTGTGCAGTAGGTCTTTTATGGCACTGGGAAACATTTGTTGAGCATAAATTTTTCCCATTTATGGTCTCATTTGAGAACAATAATCAAAGGGATATTGAACAGTTATTTCTGCAGTTGCATCTATCAAGTAACTTTAATTTTTTTAATCTCTCTCTCACACACACACACAGACACACTTGAAAAAGAAAAAGAAAAAAACATGAAAATACCTTCTTAAACAAATCTTTAAGACTTTATTTTTTCTCTACAGAGAAAAGTGCTTTTGATAGCCCACAACAAGAAAGAATACAATCTTGTAACCTCTACAATTCTCAGCTAATTGTGAGTGTGAAGATACAGGTCAGTTTAGAAAAATCATGTGTAGATTAATTTGGACAGTTGATGCTAGAATATTGGAAGGGCTGGGTAAAGACAGATACATTAATGGATTTTATAGAAATGTGAACTGATCCAATACTTTAAAGAAGTTGGAATTATGGAAAGAAAGTGACTAAAATATCCATATTCTTTGAGAGATACCACTACTTGGTTCACACCCACTTGGCACCTTTGCACAGTGCCTAGAACACTGTAGGTACCTAGTATATGATTTATCTATTTATCTAACATTAAAGAAGTGGAAAAAAAAGAAATGTCCTGTGTACACCAAATCATTCATAGCAATAAGAATTTTTTGTAGCACTTTTTATTGATAGTAGCAAAGAATTGAAAGCAAGATAGATAGCTATCAGCTGGGGACTAGCTAAATAAATTATGGCATATAAACATAATGGAATGATTACATGCTATGAGAAATGATAAATATTAAGGATTCAGAGAAGCAAGGGAAGACTTAAATGAACTGAAGCAAAGTGAAATAAGTAGAACAAGGAAACAATATACATGATGCTTATTAATGTATATAGAGCAAAAAAAAGATTTAGATTGAATATTAACAAATATGGAAGTCATTCATTTTTTCAGTATCTTCTCAATTTATTTGTTATTGGATAAAAACTTTGTGTTGTTGTAATGAGAATGGGAATTTGAAGACCTTCCCTGCTTTAAAGATAAACTCTGCCTCCAATAGGCTAAATGTAATCACATGGAGTCTGTGGTGGGAGGAGTTTGCTGATGGGTAGAGCAGAGCCACAGAATCTGGCAATCAGAGTTAGACTAGACAGTTGAGGGAGAGGATGCTCAGGCAAGTAGTCAGATAGGCTCATGAGTAAATATTGATCTAATATTGGTTTGTGGGAAGGCTAAAGGATGCTGTGGCTCTCTGTATTGTTATGACTTTTTAATTTCTTTGCTACTATGATGGAATCAGCTTACTGGTTTTGGGATTTAGTTTTCTGGTGTCTAAATAAATGCTTTGCTTCTGTCCCCTATATGGAGAGTTTGTTATATTTTGTGATCAAGCACCATGCTGTAATATTTATAGTCATTTACAGTCATCTTTATCATGATTGTGGGTGCTGTAAATGTTGCATTGGCACTACAATTGTACACCATCAATCAACTGACCAATAAGTATTTACAATATATCTATTATGTACCAGGTACTGTACTAAACAATAGAGAAACAAAGATAAAAGAAAAAAACAGATCCCTACTCAAAGTGCTTACTTTCTTCATGTAAAGACATTTAAGTGAATGTATATAAAGGGTCCAAAACTATGAATCTTATAACTCTCTACTCCCTTTATTGTAACATGAATCTGATTTTGGACCATCTATTTTTACCCATTTTTTCATGGGTCATTGTAGTGCCAATACAATATTTACAGCACCCATGATCACAATAAAGATCATGACTGTAAGTATCACATGATGTTTGATCACAAAATACATCAAACTCCAAACTGAAGCATTTATTTAGACACCAGAAAACCCAATCCCAAAACCAGTAAGCTGATTCCATCATAGTATCAGAGATATTCAGAAGCCATAATAATGCTGAGAGCCACAGCATCTTTCAGCTTTCCCACAAACCAATACAAGATCAGTATTTACTCACAAGCCTCTATATCTCCTTAATGGGCATCCTCTCTCCCCTACCATCTTGCTTGCTCTGACCAGCTTCCTATAGGCTCTGTTCCACACTTCAGCAAATTCCATCCATCACAGACTCCATGTGATTACATTCAGCCTATTGGGGGCAGAGTTTATTTTTAAAGGAGGGGGAGTCTTCAAACTCCCCCCTAAGTCTATTAAGGGGCAGGGAAGATCTTCAAATTCCCATTCTCATTACAGTCACTGTAGTCAACTAATTCATAACTTTGTAATTAGATGGCAGTGAGATTTAAGCAATACGCTTGAACTCAGAAAACTAATGTAATCTGCCAGCAATCTATGATGAAAACTTTTCTTTCTTGCTCAGACTTATTAGAGCTTGTGTTCTATGATCATAGCTGTCAAGATTCAAGGGTTACAAGATCATGAGGAGGCATTAAAGAAAGGTGTTTTTGGAGGATGTGGTACAATTTGAATGAAACCCGGGCTGAAAGCCTGAAACTTTTGCATAAAATTGTACTCCCTGGTAGAGAAACTGATGGCTCAAAAATGTATGCTTACATGGTAGGCAGACTTGTTGAGGGAACTTTAAAGAGGAGAGACAAGCTTCTTCCTTTATTTTTTCAGAGAGAACACTTATGGTTGCAGAATTTCTTCAGGAAGAAACCTGTGGAAAGAGAGAACAGTTTGGAAGGCATGTGAGAAAAAGATCTCTCCTCAACATGTATCTAATTTCCAGCTGGCTTTCCTAGAAACTTCAGGAATTATCCTATTGAAGAAGAGTGGGCTCTTTCTCTTGGTTGAGTTGAGATATTGTGCTCTCTCTGTCTCTCTCTGTCTCTGTCTCTGTCTCTCTATCTCTGTCTCTCTCTTTCTCTCTCTGTCTTTCTCTCTGTGTCTGTCTGTCTCTGTCTCTCCACATTTCAATCACATACTAGTGTGACCTTAGGCAAGTCACTTAGCTTCTATATTTGAATTGTCTCAGCTGCCAAATCAAGGGATTGGGCAAGATGTATATTATAGAATTCTCCAGGTCTAAATTAATGCTTTTTTATTCATTTGTTGAAAAAAGGAGATAGCCTTTTGAATGTGAGCCTTTTTAAAGCTGTCCACATAGTATTTTAGAATCTAGGAAAATAGCATTTATCTCTTGAAAGAATCAGGTTTTGTATTTGCCAAGTTTCTGCCGGTTCTAAATGTGTATTTCTTAGATCTTCCCCATACTACAATAACCAGCAGAAATTGTTTCTTCCCCAGTTATTAGTATCAAAAATTCATATATTTTCAAATGACCGATATATTTTTCCAAGTCATTTCAGAATTAACTTTTCCCTTTTCCTTCTTCTTCTAGGTTAAAAAGGGGTTTAAGGGAGGGAGCTAAGGAGTGTGAAGATATTTATTTGGGCAAATGCCTTTGAGCAACCTCTTAATATTGACCTTCTGACATGGAATGGAAACTCCTTGGGGACAGGAATCACTTTTTTGAAAGTTTGTCTTTGAACCCCCAGTATTTTAATAGAGTGTTTGGCAGGTAGAAGACATTTAATAAATATTTGTTGAATTGTATTTCATTTTCCTCTTCTGGTCATTACTCTAACCCCAAATTATAAGTTATAATTTTGGGTAAGTACAAAGAGCAGGCCACAAAGATTCCCTTTACAGGAGCTAATGTAATCCTAGTCTCCAACTTCCATCTGATTTGATGTTGACCTATATATAAGTTAATCAACAAACATTTATTTTCTACCTATCAAAATTTTTTTCTTTGCCCTCTAAATAGATTCTTTCCTACTGTTTAAAAAGGGATTGAGCACTTCTGAATGGAACAAAGTAAAACATCCTCCCAAGTTAGAGAGAATATGTGGATGAAACAGACTGTTGTTTAGAATACTTTGAAATCCTGTGTGATTAAAAGTAAAAATGAAAATGCTTCATTAGAAGGTTGAGATGTAGAGTCACAGAATCTGGTTTTGAATCCAAGCACTGCTATTTAGAACCCATGTAGCCCTGTATCAGTTAACTTCTTTCAGTTTCAGCTTCCTCATCTGGGAAGTAAAGGGTTTGAAAGAGTACTGGATAATCTTAAAGGTCATTTCCAGTCCTAAACTCATGATCTTTTGATTTTGGGAAAAGCAGATGAATTCAAGTATGTGAGTCTGTCCTTTATCATCATACTCTACCTTTGGAAAGCACATTTTTACAACTGTGTGTGTACATGCACACACAATACACATGTACATACATATGTATACATACATACACACACACATATATATGTATATATATATATATACATATTTCCTTATTGTTTAGTCATTTTGGTTGTATCTGACTCTTCTTGACCCTATTTGGGATTTCCTTGGCAAAGATACAGCAGTGGTTTGCCCCTCCTTCTCCAGCTCATTTTGCCAATGAAGTAACTGAGGCAAAAAGTGTTAAGTGACTTGCCCAGGGTCACACAGCTAGTAAGTATCTGAGGCCGGATTTGAACTCATGAAAAAGATTCTTCTTGATTCCAAGCCCAGTGCTCTATACACTGTGTTACCTAGCTGCCCCATATACATATGTACATATATACATACATATGTATATATACATACATATAGACACATATAAGTTATATATATACTTAATTTACATGTACAAACACATGTATATATAAATTCATATTTTAAATTTAAAATAATGAATTCAAAATTAGCACACACACATAAACAGTTCATAGATAGTTATTTACTTGTTTCCTAACATTTCTACCAAGCCAAGTACTCTGTATGTACATTGTGTCTGGCACATAGAAAATACTTAGTGCACACTCAATATCTATCTCTCAGTGTTTTCTAAGCAGCAATTATCATGCAGATCCAGGGGACGAGGTACCAGGGTGTGGATATGTTAGGATGCATTTGGGTGTAAATGATGATCTGTGAACTGTTTTTGTTTTTAAATTCTGGCTAATTATTGGTTTTGGAACACTTTATTTAAGTACATTATTGAGGAGAGACGGAGGTAACCCAACAGTAATTACCACTGTGGCAATTCTATGAGGCCCCACAAAGGTGTGGGACATATAGAAAAGCAAAGAGAAATTTTATTCCACTGAAATGGACTCTGTCTTAGAACTTGGTCATGTTATATGCTCCCAGGCATAAGCAAAAAAGAAAAAAAATGAGAAAAGTAAAAAATAGAAAGAGTACATTTAGACAATAAATGGGATAATTGAGAACTTACCTATTTCATAATTTGCTGCTATCTTTTTTATTTTAAAATTTAAATATTTGTTGATATCTTTTGTTTTTATTATTTCACTTTTATTTGGACACACAACTCTATGTATATCTCTGTCTGTCTATATAAATGTTATATATATGCACATATACACATGTATATAATATATGCATTTGCATGCATGTATATGTACATGTATATGTATACATATACCTACAATACACACGTGTGTGTGTGTATCCATATATACATAACCTCTTTCCCCATTCAGAGATACATCTTTTCTAGCAAATAACAAAAGAGAAAGGGAAACATTTCAAAAAAAACTAAGCAACATATCAACCAAGGCCAACATTTTGTACAGTGTTCTTCTCCCATGGACCTTTACCTCTGCAAAGAAGAGATAGGGATGCATTTTCATATCTCTTCTTTGGAGCCAGGCATAGTGATATAATACTCTATTTTATTCCTGTGGGACACTTTGTTTACTTCTTTCCCATTTGATGGCTTTTTTTTGGTTGTTTCCATTTCTTTTCTACTATAAAAATGTTGCTATAAATATTTTTCTGTATATGAGCCCTTTTTATCTTTGACCTTCTTGGGGGATATTCCCAGCAATGATATCTCTGGGTCAAAGGGAATGAACATTTTAGTGATTTTCTTAGCAGAATTCCAAATTGTTTTCCACAATCTTTGGACCAATTCACAGGCCCATAGCTTTCAAATATTAACAATTCCCATCTTTTGCAATCTTTGCCAGTTTGCTGTGAGGTGTGAGATGAAACCTCAGAATTGTTTTGATCTGCATTTCTCTATAGTGCTTTGAAGAATACTTTCAGATGGTTTTTAAGAGCCTACAAATCTTCTTTTGAAAACTCTTTGTTCATAACCTTTGACTACATATCCATTAGAGAATGGATTTGATCTTATTTAATTGTATTAGTATCCTTTATATCTTGGATAACAAAATCTGTTCCTATTTTCTCTAGAAAAGGAAGAAGCTAATTTTCCATCTCCTGGAAAATGTATCAATGTCTCAAATTCAACTGTTCTAAAACAGAACTGATAGTTCTCCCCCTTTCCCTTCCCTTCCATCCCTCCAGGCAAATTTTCTACTTTTTGTCATTGCTATCACACCTAGTAAATCAGGTCAATATAATCTTGGAATCATCCTTGACTCTTTTCTCTCCTTAAATCCTTACCATGTAAAATTATTATCCAACTCTTATTGATTTTACTTGCGTAGAATCTCTTACATCCATCCTCTTCTATCACTCAAATGACCTTTATTCCTTATAAGTACCTCATCACCTCTGGCCTAGCCAAAACTTCCAGTCTCTCCTCTCTCCAATTCATCTTCCACAAAGCCAACAAAAAAACCTTCCTGAGGCACAGGTCCCTAAGGATCATGTTGTTCCCTTAATAAAAAATTCTCAATGGCTTTTTTTCGGCTTTGGGATAAAATATGAAATTCTCATCCTGTCATTTAAAAGCCTCTACAATATGCCTAGAATCACACCTTTTTACCATTATTTATGTTATTCTTCTTCTTGCACCATGTACTCAAGCTAAATTGGACTACCAGCTCCTCCCTAAACTCAACTTTATGTCTTTCCCCTCTGTGGCATCCCATAAGTCATTCCCAATGCTCACTCACCTCAACTTACCCCCTTAGAATATCCTTGTCTTCTTTTAAGGAACTAAGGTTTAGGTGTCAGTTTTTCTGTGACACTCTCTGATCAACATCCAGGTGCTACTGTCCTCTTCCTCCTCAAATTATCTCATACTTTTCTTAATTTGGTGCCAGTTTTGTAGAGCTTCATCTTCCTAGAAGGTAGGATCCCTCATGGCCAGGGGTACTTTATAGTAGATGCTTTATAAATGTTCTTTTGATAGCATTATTGATTTGAACCAAAGGAGACCATTGATGGTAGCGTTAAGGAGCCAATATTTACTTAGTGTTCTAAGTTTTTCAAAACACTTTAGATACATTATCTCACTTGGTTTAAACAAGAGCTCCAAGAGCTAGGTACTATAGGTATCATCCATTTTCAGGTAAACAGAAAGTTCAGATAGTTTAAGTGACATAGCTAGAGAATCGTAATTGGACCCAGGTCCCTGTTGACTCATGTTCAACATAGTATGCTCCTATATCATTCCGCCTCACTAAAGTATGAAGAATCACAAATTAAAGTGATATACATCTTTATCATTCAATCCACAATGCAGTTGAATCCTATACTGTGCCATCTGGAAGCAATGCTCATGTTATGCTCTTCTCTGGACAGCAAGAAATGTTCTGGAAGAATTTTTAGGAGCCAGGTTTGAGCGCTACACTTAAAGCAGTGTTAGACATAGTCCCCTCGGAAGGAGCCAATAAATGCAATGCCTATTAGCACTTTTCCAGTGAGTGACTAGGAAGTAAAGAAAATGAACCTCTTGGGGTTCACTCTGGATTCTCATTAGCAAGCCTGACCTTGGAGAAATCACTTAGCTTCCCTAAATCTCAATTTCCTTGTCTGTCAAACAATAGGATTGGATTAGAGCCTCTTTCAGCTCAAAATCCATGATTTGACAAAAAAACAAACAAAGGAAACACTAAGGGTACAGCAAGAGGATCAAAGCCAGAGTGCTAAATCTCAGAATAATTTGTTCTAAACTGGTATTTTTAGGAAAATGAGGGCAAATGCTTTGTAAAACTTTAGGTGCTAAATAAATGGCAATCAATAAACATTTGTTAAGTGTCTACTATATACCTGGCACTGTGCTAAGCATTGGGGATACAAAAAGACACAAGACAGTTCTTACTTTCCATGAGCTATAATCTGATGGGAGAGGAAACATGTGAACAAATATATTCAAAGTAAGTTATATACAGGATAAATGGGAAATAAATAACAGAAGGTTCTAGAATTAAGAGGGGTTAGGGAAGCCTTCCTGTAGGAGATGGGATTTTAGTTAGGGCTTAAGGGAAGCTAGGAAGGTCAGTAGTCAGAGAAGATGAGGGAGACCATTCCAGGAATTGAGAACAGCTAAAGAAAGTGTCTCAAACCAAGATATGGAATATCTTGTTCATGGAACATCTGCGGGGCCAGCTACTAAATTAAAGAATGCATGTCAAGGAGTAAGACATAAAAAGGCTAGAAAGGTAGGATGGCATTAGATAATAAAGGGCTTTGAATGTCAAACAGACGTTTTGTATTTGATCCTGGAGGCAGCAGGGAATCGCTAGAGTTTATTGAGTAAGGAGGTGACCTGAACTTCAGGAGAATCACTTTATTGGCTGAATGGAGAATGTATTGTAGCGGGGAGACACTTGAGGCAGGCGGACCCACTGATAGGCTACTATAACAAGACATTTGTCAGAGTAGTGGCAGTGTCAAAGGAGAAAAGGGAATGTATTTGGGAGGTGTTGCAAAGGTGAAATTAACAGGTCTTAGCAAAAGTTTGGATATGGATGGTGAGAGGTAGTGATGAATCTAGGCTGACTCCTAGGTTCTGAGCCTGGGGGACTGTAAGGATGGTGTTGCCCTCCACAGTAATAAGGAAAGTGGAGAAGGGTGGTTTAGGAGGAAAAAAAATGAGTTCGTTTTGCACAAGTTAAGTTTAAGATATCTTTGTGCTACTATTATTATTATGCAGCCTGGGGAAGAATCTTTGAACAAAACATGCAATATATTTTGTAATGTGATAGAACTGGAAGAGTCTCTGGACAGATACTGCCTGTGTTCCCTAATATTTCTGTGATCTTGTCGAGATATTTCAGTTCTGTGGTCATCAGTCTTCTCCACTGCAAGATGAGATTCGACCAGATGAGTTATACAATCCTTTCTGACTCTATATTCTAGGAACCTATGATTGTATATCCGCCTAATTGTCATGAAAACTGCCTCTTCTTTCTCTTTCTCTCCCCAAATCCCCAGAATACACTTCTCTGAAAACAGTTGGCTTGGCTTAGCTCACTGATGCTGAACACGTCTTCCCCCTAAGCAATGCTGAGAAGAGCTGTCAAAGGGAAGACTCATGCGGACTAACCTTTACAATGAGATCTAAGCAAGATGGAACAGAGCAGCAGGCCTCTGTAGACCAAGTCTAATATGGCTCTGGTATTTATTCACCTTGATCAAGGTGAATGACATGTGACACGATGAGAAAGGAGGTAAACTTGTGAAACTAACCAGGGACAACGTCTGCTGAGATTTTCAAATTAGGACATGAAATTCTCCTTTTGCTGATAGAATGGCCTGTGAGATATAAGGCCAGGATTGAATGAATCAACGAATGGCGTGCTGCCAGAGAAGAATGTTTGGTTGCATGGCAGAGCAGAGCATCAGATGTGACGGCTGTTGGATGGCAGTATGTGGGGCAAGTGCTTCAGAATTTGGAACAACTGCAGACATCACTCAGTTCACACAACTGCCTAATGACTAACAATGTTAAGTACTGACAGAATTGGCTGGTAACACTTTAATTCAGGCCAAGGTCTTTTATAGACTGGAAATAACTCCTACTCAAATCAGGGTGCTGCCTGTGGGTTTTGAATGGTAGCAGGCAGATCTCTGGGTTTTTACATCTAACTACAACAATTCAAACTACTAGCCCATTCATGATGCCATATGTCAGCTGTGGAGAAGAACGCTTATATCAGATGAATATCCTGGTAAGTTCTTCTCTTCTTGGAATAGAAAATGTATTTTGGATAGGTCCAGTGTGTTTAAGTCATATTATTACTCTGGTTTTCAGTGTTCAGAAAAGATAATGCTTCTGGTGAGAGGACTTTGAGAGCCCTTTTCAAGGCTACTCATCTATCTTTGGGGTCCACCTGATTCAACCAAATCTCCATTATGGCCCTAAGAAGCTGTAGCATGTGCAATGGCCACACCCCAGTAAACTCATGGCAGATAGACTAAGCCAGGCTCAAAATAACCAGTAGGCCATAAATCTGTTAGTGAGTTATGGAGATGTTCACCCCAAGCATGTGAAGACGTTTCCTGGTGGAATAGATGAAGGAAAACAGTTCGTTCCAATAGCTGTGAAGGTGATGGAAGCAGGTGCTGTGGAACACTTAGAACTTATTGATCGAAGATGCCAAGATCATCTGCTGCATCCTAGACCATTGCCAGTCAACCTGACTTTTGTTCCGCCATTGGACTTTGAGGATTCAGGAGGAAAGAGTGAGGCTGATGACTTTGTGTCACTCTGCCTCACTTAAATACAATTCACGTTCAAGTTAAGAAACCACCTGTGATGTCATTGGTCCCCTTTGAAACTGAAGGACAAACAACAACAATCTAGTGACTTCAACATTCCAAGCTAATTCAAGTTCTTAAGGAGAAGTCATAAACTCCCCTAAGTAACTTTGTGACCTTTGGGCAAGTCTCTGAAACACTTTTTCCCTGGGGGGAAAACATTTTTACCTAACTACCTCTGACAGGTGAGTATTGTGAGAATTATAAAGCACTGCCAGCTCCTCAAAATAAAGATGGTGAAATAATTATTACTACTAATGATAGTAATTAACTTCTGTCTCAGGTGAGTCACCTATACATTCCTGAGTGGATGACACTTCTTTATAAATGTTATTCCTGACTAACTTGGTCTTAGCCATTTAAGACAGCTAATAACATGTTAATGAAAATATCCTCAATCCTCTAATCTAGAACAAGGCAAAAAAAAAGTTTTCCTGTTTTGTTTTTAATAAGCTTGGAGAACTGATGCCTCTAAGTTTTATTCCCGAATTAATTCTATGTGGAAATGACATTTGTTTAAAAAATCAGTTTTGTTATTGTTGCTAAGGTAACATATGCAATTGAATTAGTAGAATTATTTTTGTCTTTAAAATCTTTCAATATTCAAGATGGCCACTAATTTCTCTGGTGTATCTATAATGTCACTGGTTTGAGTGCTCACTCTACCAACCTACGTCAAAAGTCTTTTGGACCTTTATCCTATGCAGTTCTTGTCTATATTTCTTCATAAATTCTCTATAGAAGATCTAGCCAGTACACTGAAGACCTTTACTTTGTTCTTTTAATACCAGTGAGGTGTGGGGTTGAGCTCTCCATCAGAACACTCTTGCTATTTGCCTATTTCCTCTCCTGGTTATTCAATGCTGCTGTTAAGTTGTTTTATCTGTGTCTGACTTTTTGTGACCTCATTTGGGGTTTTCTTGGCAAAGATACTAGTTTGCCATTTCCTTCTCCAATTCATTTTACAGATGAAGATACTGAGGTAGACAGGGTGAAATTGACAAGGTAACTGCAGATAGTAAGTGTCTGAGACTGTATTTGAACTCAGAAAGATAAGTCTTCCTGACTCTAGGCCTCGCACCCTACCAACTGTGCCACCTAGCTGAGCCTTTTCTGGTCATACATATCCTTAATAAGTGTTTTTTTAAACATTTTTCTAGTAAATACCAATGTTGGTAACATACACTCACCATTTGTCTTTCCATTGTTCTTTCCCTCTCTCTATCACGCTATTATGTGCCAATTACTTTATTCTTCTCTGATTCTATCCCATTATTCTTGGGTTCTCCTTTAAACCTCTCCAGAAAGCACCCATATCATTCTGTCCCCTAATCTTCTCAACAAAGAGCCCAGTCTCATTCTTCGCTAAAAGTATTGAGCCTGTGAATCACAAATTCCCTCTTTTCCATAATTATCTAACTTGAATTCCCTCCAAATCATCCTCCATTCTTTCCTGTTCTGTTCTTCTCTTAGAAGTTACTGTCACCCTTTTACTTGCTATGAACAACTCCTCTACTTGTACTTTTATTCACATCTTCTCCTAGCTTTCCAGGAGCTTGCTTCTTAGGTAAGTCCCTCTGTTTCCCTAATTTTCAATCTTACCTTATTCAGTGGCTCCTCTGTCTCCTACAAACACACCCAACTCTTCTTAACTCTGACCTGAAAATTATTTTCACTTTAGTCTATAATTCCATAGATTCAATTTGGTTTTGTACATTTTTTTCCTTCCTTTCACAGTCATATTTTTAGAAAAATGAAGCTGTCTATACCTGCTTTCCTTTTATTTCTTCATCTAACTCACTTCTCAACTCCTTATATACAATATGGCTTATGTGTTCTCCAAAGTCATTAATGATCTCTCTGTTGTAAAGTTTCCACAACATCACTCTTCCATTTTTCTCTGTTTGTCTTATTGCTCCTTCTTGGTCATCATCCATATTTTGGGGGGGGAATCTCCTAAAACATAAGATATTTTTCCCACTTACTTATTTTCACACTGAATTTCTACACATTTTAAATGCAGTAAGTTATTGGGATATGACTTTTTTTTGTTTACTCAGGTTTCTTTTTCTTCTAGAAAGTCTAGCAATATTTTGAGTCCCTCCTCCACCCCCCAGTCTTGACTAGATCTTTGGATCAGGTCTATTTCCCATCAGAGGGTAAGCATGTATTTGGGGCATTGCTACAAGGAAACTCCATGTGACCCCTGTAGTAGGGCCTGTTTTTCACTTATATTAGCCCCACTCCTCCATTTTCCATCAACCTTCTCGAAATTGGCATTTTTCAGTTCCTAAGCTAGCTCCAAGTGCTCCTGACATGAAGGGCCTAGAAGAATGTTCCTCTAAACACTGCTAAGAAGGCCTCTTATTTAATTCTCCCTTTCCTAATACTGTCTACCTGTTTCCTCATATATTGTATCAATCATTGCTTCATTTCTCATCTCTCGTTCCTTCTTCCTTGCCTCCAGGATCCATGCTTCTCCACAATCTTTCCCTGCTTACCTCTCTGATCCCTGGGTTGGCACAATTCATGAACCTTCCCTCCCTTTTTATAGTCAGTTTCCCCTGAAATATTGGCACAAGGTTTACGTCAAACCCTTGTGCTTAAAATTGTAGCAGCTTGATGGGTTATTGGAAGCCATAGGAAAACCCATTGATAATTGGTTTGCCCTTGCCTTTAGTGTGGGTTCTCCCATCCCAAACTACAAAAGGACTAATGAAAAAAGTCAAGTGCCTAAAATTGTAACAATCCTAAGGTCTATAGGCAAGGATATGCTGGTACATGTTTAACAACTGGCTCTCCAAAAAAAGTGCTCAAAACATACATTTAAATTTAATATCCATTATTAACATTTTCCCCATCATTTTCTTAAGTCTAGACAATAACAAAACAATAAACCAAGCCCTGATGTGTAGCATTTGCAGATTTTTACAGGTTAAATGTTCATGTTGAAATTTTAACAACCAGATCCCAGGACTTTTCAAGCTGACTCCAGCATAACCTTCATTGTAGAGTTTCTGGAACAAGGTTGATATAGACAACAGGACATGTGAGATGATTTGGAGAGGAAAGAATGTCTAGAGTGATGGGGCTGGTGAGTTAACTTTTTACTATATTTTTCTGCAAAAAAACCCTGAACTTCTGAAAGTTTCTTATGTTTATCTTCTCGTCAGTAGTGAGTTTTCTGAGTTTGGGGGCTCTTGTATTATTGGATGTGTATTTGGAAGAGGTGAAGAAAAAAGTTGCCTCCCGGAAACCTCTCTTTCTACCAGTATTCCCAGGGATCTGTCCAATTTCCAACCTGGTTAAATATACCTCCTCCTTGTATACTCTACTTGCCTATTTTGTGTTCCTCTTATAGAACATCCAGTCATCCGCCTTTGTACCTTTGTAGGAGTCATCACTCATTTCTAGATCGATTTCCCTCCCCAATGCTATTTCTTAGAACCCCCTGTTCCCTTCAGGGTTCAGCTCAAATGCCACCTCCTTCAGGACACCTTTCCAGATTCCTCCCATTGTTAGTGCCTCTTCTCTGATGGACTGCTTTTGTATATATTCTGCATTTACTTATAGGCAAAATACTCTATCCATGCAGCAGACTGTGATCACCTCAAGAGCAGGGAATGTGCCACTCTTGTATGTATATCAACTTTGCTTGGCACAGTACCTGACACATAATGGAAACCTAATACATTAATTAGTCAACAAGCATTTATTAACTTTTTTGGCCATGACAGTACAAGTGGTAGCTAATCCCTCATAATGACTTCTTTCTTAGGGTGGCTAGGTGGTGCAGTGAGTAGAGCACTGGCCCTGGAGTCAGGAGGACCTGAGTTCAAATCCAGCCTCAGACACTTAACACAAAAACTAGCCGTATGACCTTGGGCAAGTCACTTAACCCCAATTGCCCTCCAAAAAGCAAAAAAAAAAAAAGACTTCTTTCTTTCCTTGCTAAATTGATATTTATCTATCTGGATTTAGATATAGATATAAATATATGCATATACTTTCTATATATGTATATACATGCTTATGCATGTGTACATGTATATATGCCATATGCACATATATGCATACATGTATATACATATGTATTTATATGAAATTTGGAATATTCTCCTGATGTAGTCAAGGGTGTCCATTGGTATGCTACAGTTTTTATGATAGCTGTGGTTCAGTTTTTCAAGAATATAAGTCTAATTGCTGGAAGACAAATTATGGACTGAATATGTTTTAGGTATATGCCTGTTTCAAACTTTACCTTGAATGCCTTTCCAAATTGAAGATTTGTGGTTTTCCATAGATAAAGTTCAAGCTGTTTTTCTGCCTAAATACTGTCCTTTTATTAACCACAGCAGCTTTCTACGTCTGTTTCTCCCAGTGACTTTGCAATTGCTTCACATTCCTTTGAGTGAAAATAAACACAGTAAAGTAGGTCAGACACTGATATACCTATTACTTTCTTAAAATCAAATAAGAGGGAGGTGTATTCACCTTAAGGAAATATGAAAAGTAAACTAAGAATAATCATTTGAATATACAATAGAAATGAAGTTTCCTTAAAGTAAGTCACATTTACATTTCGTGGTAACTTTGCTCAACAAAGTTGATTCACATCCGCTACCTCTCTGTCTTTCCAATTTTTGTGTAATAAAATACAACATTAATATAATTTTCCTACATAATGAGGATATTTGAATATAATTGAATATGTTAATTTTATAAATTATATGCACATATGGGAATTATCACATATCTTGTGAACAAAAATATTCAATCAATCCACCAGCATTCATTAAATGCTTCTTATGTGCCAGGCATTATTCTAGGGCTGGAGATTCAAAGATAAAGGCAAAAGCAGCCCCTGCACTCAGCAAGCTTAAATCCTTTAGATGAGACAACAGATATGACAAGGATATATGTAAGGGTATACAAAGTAAATACAGTGTAATTTAGGATGTAAGAGTACATGGAGCAGTGGATAAGAGAGATGGCCTTATAGTAGAGAAGTTCTGGATTCAAGTCCTGACTCTGAGATTTATTGACTACGTAAATGTGGGTGATTCGCTTAACCTCTCAGTTCCCCAAGCAACTTTGTAAGATGATCTTAGATCTGCAGCAAGAGAGAAAGAAACGCTTTCTTCACAAATGCTGTGAAAAACTGTGTACTGGTAATTATTTAACAACGGCTCACCAGGAAAAACAAACACCACAGAAATGTATGCACAGAACACTTTGAAGTTTAATCTGCATTCTTAACCTTTTTCTCTATCACTTTCTTAAGCCTAGACCATCAACAAAACAATAAATCAATCTTTTATCTTTAGTTCTTTGCTAATTTCTTCATGTAAATGTTCACACTGAAAGTTTAACAGTCAACTCTCATACCTGGTACAAAGTGACTCTAGCATACTCTTGGTTGTGAAATGTATTTGCATTCATGTTCATTCTGTATATTTGAAGCTTCCTCTTCCTTTTTTTTTTT
>CM053594.1:138298377-138322857 GCA_028646575.1 Pseudocheirus occidentalis | reverse complement strand
CACACACACACACACACACACACACAGAGACAGAGACAGAGACAGAGACAGCGACACAGAGAGACAGAGACACAGAGAGAGAGAGAGACAGAGACAGCGACACAGAGAGAGAGAGAGAGAGAGCCTGTTGTTTAATACTATACAAAAATAAAATGTCTGGCCATTAGATGTAGGGCATTCCTCTTCGCTGAAAGTCTTCAAGCAAAACTAGGAGGCCACCTATTTAGGATTCAGTAGAAGGAATACTTTATTAGGTATGGTTTGGATTAACTGGTCTCTGAGATCCGTTCAGTTTCTGAGATTCTGTTATTCTGTTAAGATGGTGGGAGATGACACAATCAGCAGAAATATGATGCAAGGAGAATTTCTTGGTTCCTCAGCCAGCCAAGTATCTGCTGTCTTGGAAGCACGTCATTTGGTGTCTGGGGCGTTCATCCTAGGTAGGGTCCTTATGTGTGGACCTTGAGTGTTCTTGGAGTGCTCGGTGTTACTGTATTTTTCACATGGTTTGGTGAACAGCAGTGCAGTAGGCCATGCCTTCACATCTACTAGTCATTACATGCTTCTACAACCAACACCTGGTTTCTTAGGTGTAAGGAATGGCTACAGTATTCTGGCAGTGATACAAGACAGAACTGGTGTGGGTTCTACATGACTTTAGATTAATTCTAATTACAGTCCCCAAGAAAGACCAAGATTAGAGTCTCATTTTTTTCAGGAGCAGTGTTAGGGAAGAAAGCAGAGAGCCTTGGTATTAAGGGCATACTCCGCCTGCCTGAGGGCTCAGTGATTAATAACACCTTTTGTTTATGTCGCTATTGGTGTGCATTAGGGCTCATGTTTCATTTCATGGCATCGTGGAACAGACTGCCAGAAAATAATGAAGATGTCACGGTACAAGAATATTAGCCTTTATCTAAGTTGTGTGCTTGGAAAACATGCACATAAGTTGTTGGTTTTCTGTTTTTGTTTTTTCTAAATGAAATGTATGTATCAGCAGACAACATAATGATCCCCTTTTAAAATGTAATTATTTTTTAATTTATATTTTGAAAATTCAGGGTTATTATTATTTTAAATTATGGAACCCTGGAAAACACCAGAATTGAGGAACCCTGTGGATCAGCACCTACTAAAAATAAACCTGGATTTACAAAACATAAGCTCAAGGAAATTTTTACCAAACGGGGCAGCTAGGTGGTACAGTAGATAGAGTACTGGACCTAGATTCAGGAAGACTCATTTTCCTGAGTTCAAATCTGCCCTTGGACACTTTACTACCTGTGTGACCCTGGGCAAGTCACTTCACCCTTTTTGCCTCAGTTTCCTCATCTGTAAAATGAGCTGGAGAAGGAAATGGAAAACCATTCTAGTATCTTTGCCAAGAAAACCCCAAATGGGGTCACAGAGAGTCAGACATGACTGAAATGACGGAACAACAAAAACAACAACAACAACAGTGTGTATATCCAAGTAATCAGCAAAAGCTTGCAAAAGTCCTCAGGCTAGGATGAAGTTTGTTCTTTTCACTGGTTCTCCCTTGGTGCCAATTCAGCTCACAGTTCCAGGACCCAAGGATTTATTTAACTTGAGTTTAGAAAATTCCTTTAAACTTCTGTTATGATTTAAATAATCAAGGATGGTCATTCCATGTCTCCCAAAGTCATTTCAGAGATTCAGCCCAAGAATCCCCTTTCCACCCACCAAATGGGTGTATATGAAGAGGCTTACCCCCTCTCCCAAGATGCTTTCTGATTGCCATTCAAACTACAGTAGGTTAGGGTCTTTCTAAGGTTTTATTTGGTATTTTATTTTCCCCCGGTTTCAACTTTTAACATTTGTTTTTAAAACTTTTGAGTTCTAAATTCTCTCCCTCCCTCCCTCCCCACCCTACCCTCTCATTAAGAAGGCAAGTAATTTGATATAGGTTATGCACGTGTAATCATGCAAAACATATCCATAATAGTCATGTTGTAAAAGAAAACAGACAAAAAAATTTAAGAAAAATAAAGCTGAAAAAAGTATACATAAATCTGTATTCAAACACCATCAGTTATTTCACTGTTGATGAAGAGCATTTTTCATCATAAGTCTTGCAGAACTGTCTTAGATCATTGTATTGCTGAGAATAGCTAGGTCATTCAGAGCTGATCATCCTACAGTATTGCTGGTACTTTGTACACAGTACATTTCACTTTGCATTGGCTCATGCAAGTCTTTCCAGGTTTTTCTGATTGCATCTTGCTCATCATTTTTTATAATACAATGCTATTCCATCATAATCACAAACTGTAACTTGATCAGCCATTCCCCAGTTGGTGGGCATCTCCTCAGTTTCCAATTCTTCACACCCAGAAAAGAGCTACTATAAATATTTTCATACATATATATCCTTTTCCTTATTTTTAAAAAAATCTCCTTTGGGATACAGACCTAGTAGTGGTATTAATAGGTCAAAGGGTATGCATGGTTTTATAGCCCTTTGGGCATAGATCCAGATGGCTCTACAGAATGATTAAATCAGTTCATAATTCTACCAACAGTGCATTAAAATGTGATTTCCCCCACATTCCTTCCAATCTTTGTCATTTACCTTTTCTGTCCTATTAGCTAAACTAATAGGGTATGAGGTGGTACTTCAGAATTGTTTTATTTCGCATTACTCCAACCAATAGTGAATTAGAGAATTTTCCCCCATATGATTATAGATATCTTTGATCACTTTATCTGAAAACTGATCTATCTTTTGATAATTTATCAATTGGACAATGGCTCTTATTTTTTTTTTATAAATTTGACTCAGTTCTCTACACGTTTGAGAAATGAGACCTTTACCAGAGAAACTTGCTTCAATTTTTTTCACAATTAGTATTACTAACTATATTTCCCTTCATACTATTCCCCCCTTCCCTGTTTATTACCCCCCCCTCCCTCTCTCCTTTCACCCTGTCCCTCCTCAAAAGTGTTTTGTTTCTGACCACCTCTCCCCCAATCAGCCCTCCCTTCTATCACCCTCCTCTCCTTCTCTCATCCTCTTCCCCTCCTACTTTCTTATAGGGTAAGACAGATCTCTATACCCAGCTGAGTGTGTATGTTATTCCCCTTTTGAGCCAATTCCGAAGAGAGTAAGGTTCATTCACTCCCTCTATGCTCCCTCCTCTTCCCCTCCACTGCAAAAGGTTTCCCTTGCCTCTTTTATGTGAGATAATTTACCCCATTCTTTCTCTCTCTCCCTTTCTCTTTTTCCTAGTACATTCCTGTCTTACGCCTTCATTTTATTTTTTAGATATTATCCCTTCATATTCAACTCAAAACTTTGCTCTGTGTATACATGCTCTTTCAAACTACCATAATAACAAGAAAGTTCTTATGAGTTACAAATATCATCTTCCCTTGTAGGAATGTAAACACTTTAAACTTATCAAGTCCCTTATGATTTCCCTTTCCTGATTATTTTTTTGTGCTTCTCTTGAGTCTTTTACTTGAAAGTCAAATTTTCTATTCAGCTTTGACCTTCTCATTAAGAATGCTTGAAAGTCCTTTATCTCATTTAACATCTATTTTTTACCTTGAAGGACTATACTCAGTTTTGCTGGGTAGCTGATTCTTGGTTGTAATTCTAGATTCTTTACCCCAGAACATCATATTCTAAGCCCTCTTAAAGGTTTAGAATCTTCTAAGCCAGTGGTTCTCCACCTTCCTAATGCTGCGATTCTTCAATACAGTTCTTCATGTTGTGGTGATCCCCAACCATAAAATTATTTTCATTGCTACTTTATAACAGTAATTTTGCTACTGTTATGAATCATAATGTAAATATTTGATATGCAGGATGTATTTTCATTGTTGCAAGTTGAACATAACCCACAGGTTGAGAACTGCTGCTTAAGACTTTTAATATAGAAGCTGCTAAATCTTGTGTTATCCTGAATGTGACTCCACCATACTTGAATTGTTTCCTTCTGACTGATTGCAATATTTTCTCCTTGACCTGGGAACTCTGGAATTTGGCTACAATATTCCTGGCTGTTTTCCTTTTTGCATCTTTTTCAGGAGGTGATTGGTGGGTTCTTTCAATTTCCATTTCCCTTCTCTGGTTCTAGACTATCGGGGCAGTTTTTCTTGACAATTTCTTGAAAGACATTGTCTAGTTTCTTTTTTATATCATGGCTTTCAGGTATTCCAATAATTTTTAAATGATCTCTCCTGGATCTATTTTCTAGGTCAGTTGTTTTCCCAAAGAGATATTTTACATTATCTTCTATTTTTTTCATTCTTTTGATTTGTTTTACAATTTCTTGATTTCTCATAGAGTCATTAGCTTCCATTTGCTCAATTCTAATTTTTAAAGAATTATTTTCTTCAGTGAGCTTTTGGACCTCCTTTTCCTTTTGTCCAGTTCTTTATTTTAAGGCATTTTTCTCCTCTTTGGGATTTTGGGCCTCTTTTACCATTTGGCCCAGTTTGTTTGTTTTCCACTAAATAATTTAATTTTAGTTTTCAACATTCACTTCCACAAGATTTTGAGTTCCAAATTTTCTCCCAAACTCTCCCTTGCTCCCATCCAAAGACAGCATGCATTCTGATTTACTCTTTCCCCCAATTTGCCCTCATTTTTATCACTCACCTTTCTCTTATCCTCTTCCCTTCTGTTTTCTTTTTTATCTTTTCTTTTTTTGTCTTTTTTCTCCTTTTTTATTGACTTGTTTGTTTACTTTTAGTTTACAAGATTCAGTTCCAGAATCACTTCAGTTTCAGATTTTCTCCCCTTCCTTCCTCTCCCCCCCCCCACGGTGGCATACAATCACGTATAGGATTTGCATACTCTTTCACATTGTACAATAGTCTGGTTGTATAGAGGTGTTGTAACCAATGGAATGAACAATGGGAAAAAAGAAACGAAATCAAACAGAAAAGAATGATAGCATTCATTGCTTCAGTCTCCATTTAAACTCTGGCCTTCTAGATCTTTCTCTGAATGTAGACATCTCCTTCTATCCTGAGATTTGTGGAGTTGTCTTTTAACTGTGCGTTGCTAAGAAGAGTCTAGTTTATCAAGGCTGGTCATCATACATATGATGTGTCTGTGACTGTGTACAAATTTTTCGTGATTCTGCTCTTCTCACTTAGCATCAATTCATATAAGCCTCTCCAGGTAATTATGAAGTCCATCTCCTTCCTATTTCTTCCCTCCTATTTTCCTATAGGACAAAGATAGATTTATATACCCCATTGCCTGTATATCTTATTTCCCACTTGCATGTAAAAACAGTTTTTAACATTCATCTTTAAAACTTTGAGTTCCAAATTCTTTTCTCTCCTCCTTCCACACTTACATTGAGAAGATGAGCAACATGTATATTCATGAAAAACGCTTCCATAATAGTCATGATGTGAAATACTAACTATATCTCCCTCCATCCTATCCCTGCCCCCCATTTATTCTATTTGACCCTGTCCCTCCTCAAAAGTATTTGCTTCTGATTAACCCCTTCCCCACTCTGCCTTCCCTATCATTTACGCATCACTCTAATCCCTTTTCACCCTACTTTCCTGTAGGGTAAGATGGATTTCCACACCCAATTGAATATGTTTGTTATTCTGTCTTATGCCAAATCAAATGAGTAAGGTTCACTCATTCCCTCTCACCTCCACCTGCTTCCTCTCTGCTGTGAAAGCTTTTTCTTGCCTCTTTTATGTGAGATAATTTACCCCAATCTAACTCTCCCTTTCTCCTTCTCCCAGTACATTCCTCTCTCACCCCCTAATTTTATTTTTTTAGATATCATCCCTTCATATTCACTTCCCCTTGTGTTCTCTCTCTCTCCATATATATGTATGTATATGTGTGTGTGTGTGTATATATATGTATATGTATATGTATATGTATGTATGTGTGCATGTATATTCCCTTAAACTAACCTAATCCTGAGAAATGTCTCATAAATTACAAATACCATCTTTCCGTGTAAGAATATAAACAGTTCAACTTTAATAAGTCCCTGATGATTTCTCTTTCCTGTTTTTCTTTCATACTTCTCTTGAATCCTGTTTGAAAGTTAAATTTTCTATTTAGCTCTGACTTCTCAAGAATGCATTAGATTTCTCTATGTAAGTGAATATCTTTTTCCCCCTCATTGATTCCACTCAGTTTTGTTGGATAGGTAATTCTTATTTTTAGTTTTTGAATCTTCCTAGTTTGTGATTCTTGATCCTAGCTCCTTTGACTTCCAGAATATCATTATTCCAAAGCCTCTAATCTCACTGTTGAAGCTGGTAAATCTTGTGTTATCCTAATTGTGCTGCCATCATACTTGAATTGTTTCTTTCTGGCTATGTGCAATATTGTCTCCTTGAACTGGGAACTGTGGAATTTGGCTACAATATTCTTAGGAGGTTTCCTTTTGGGATAACTTTCAGGAAGTGATAGGTAGGTTCTTTAAATTACTATTTTTTCCTTCTGGTTCTAGAATATCAGGGATATTTTCCTCGTTAATTTCTCAAAAGATGTTGTCATGTCTCTCAGGTATTCTAATATTTTTAAAATTCTCTCTCCTGGATCTATTTTCTGTGTCAGTTGTTTTTCCAATAAAAAATTTCACATCGTCTTCACATAATTTCTTGATTTCTCATAAAGTCATTACCTTCCATTTGCTCTATTCTAATTTTTAAGGAATTATTTTCTTCAGTGAGCTTTTGGACCTCCTTTTCCATTTGATCAATTCTGATTTTTAAAGCATTCTTCTCATTGGCTTTTTGGACCTCTTTTGCCATTTGGATTAGTTTATTATTTTTTAAGGTGTTATTTTCTTTAGTATTTTTTTTACCTCCTTTAGCAAGCTGTTGATGTGTTTTTCATGATGTTCATGCAACACTCTCATTTCTCTTCCCAATTTTTCCTCTACTTCTCTTACTTGATTTTCAAAATCCTTTTTGAGCTTTTCCATGGCCTGAGACAAATTCATATTTTTATTTTTGGAAGTTTTGGATGTAGGAGCTTTGACTTTGCTGTCTTCTTCTGGTTGTATGTTTTGATCTTCTTTGTCACCAAAGTAAGATTCTATGGTAAGATTTTTTTCCCCCACTATTTGCTCATTTCCCCACCCAATTACTTGACTTTTAAATTCTCTGTTAAGTAGGGCTTTGCTTCCAATGTGGAGAACATACTGACCCAAGCTTTAGGAGTTTTGTGCAGCTGTTTTCAGAGATACTTCTAGGGACCTGTAAATTTTCAGTTCTTCCAAGTTGGTATGATTAAAGGAGAGGTGTTTATTCCTCTCCTGGCCTGTGCTCTGGTTTGTGAATGACCACAAACCTTCTTTTCTGACTTAGAACTGTGAGGAGAACTCCCTCTCCACTGTGGCCACAGACTCAACCATGCCATCACGCCTCCTCAACCCAGGACTACCACCTAGGTCTGTGACCCATATCCAACCACAGGCAAAGCAAGAGAATCTTGCCTCAGTACCAGCAAAGAGATCTCTGCAATTCCCCTCTGATCAGTCCCTTGATTCTCCCACAATCTGTAGGATGAGAGCTCCAGAAGCAGCTACTGTAGCTGATGCCACTGCCAACACCTCCACCACTGCAGGGCTGGGGTTAGATCACACTCCTCTCTCACCCAAGTCCAGCAGACCTTTCCTACAGATCTTCTAAGTTGTCTTTGGCATTTGTGGGTTGAAAAGTCTGGAGATCACCACAGGTGCCAGTTGTTCGATCCCCTGAGACCGGCTCCAGGTTCCCCCTGGCTGGTCTGTGCTGACTTGGCCAGCATTGGTCTGTGCTCCTCTCTCACCCTGGTGAAACAGACCTTTCCTGCGACCTTCCAAGTTGTCTTGGGCTGGAAATTTGTTTCACTCTGTCTTTTTGTGGGTTCTGCTGCTTTAGAATTTGTTTAGACTCATTTTAAAAATGTATTTGGAGGAGTTTGGGGAAGAACTCAGGCAAGTCCCTGCCTTTATTCTGCCATCTTGTCTTTGCCTCCCTCAGGCGATTTTTCAAAGTCTTTTTAAAGTGTTGGCATTGGTGGACAGCTAGGTGACACAATGAACAGAGTCAGTCATCGAGGCAGAAGAACCTAAGTTCAAATCCAGCCTCAGAAACTTATTAACAATGTTACCCTGGACAAGTCACCTAACCCCAATTGCCTCAACAAACACACATACAAACAAACCATGTTTTGGTGTCGGAACCACAGAATTTTGTTTTATCAACACTCAGCAGGGGATAGGGTTGAAGTTCAACTTCCTGTGTGATGTTTGGTTTGAATTCAAAACATTGCCTACTGTTTCAGTTTTTACCCTTGAAATGTAAGAGATACATGCTTTTTGAATTCCCCAAGGGACTCATGGACAACTTTTTCCTGAGTCCAAGTCAGATGGTACTTACAAGGCTGGGTTCCAAATCCAAAAATTCATCTTTTAGCAGTTACCAGACAGATCAGTGCTATTTTTTGAAATCCATATGGACCTTTCTGTCTGCTGGTCTTTCCTTAATCGTCTATGTTAACTGCTACAGAAATATACTTACTATATTTGTCCTTCACTTGTTACTTGGTAGTGTTCCCATTTCCACCTAGGCCAGACCAATGAATGGTACTTGGAGGAAAGGAGAATGTATTTCTAGGTTAAACTTTTTCATGTCCATCTAATTTAGCAATCATGAAGTGGTGGTGACAGGTATCAGGACATTGCGTTAGACCTTAGAAATACAAAGAGGTATAATATAAAGCCTCTGCCATCAAGGAATGATATGGACACAAGTTACTGTTTTCTGAAGCAGACTGTGTGTGCTCAGGTCAAAAGGGAGGCATGGACAAAGTGCAGTATGGTAGCCATGAGAGACATCACCCTTGGGATTTTCATAGATTCTATTTTTAAATGATTTTCTAACAATGTACATCTGTTTTTATCTGTTGGTGCTTGTGTCTTGTAGCTTGCTCTATAAACTGTCAGGAAATAATGCAGACTTGTAATACAGGTATACTAGGTTTCAAGTGTACAAATAGAATCCATAAAGACACATTTAGGAATGAAATTACCCTTTAGTTACCATTTTGTAAATTCAGATGTGTTTTTTTTTCTTTTTAAGCATTCAACACGTCACCTATTCAGAATTGAGCTACCTAACAACTTGTCCTTTGGGGAACACAGCTGAAAATCAAGAAGTAATTAAGGAAATGACTTCTGAGAAGCCAAAAATAGATTATAATATCATAGATGTTGAGCTTCAAGAGACCTTAAACACCATCTAAAGGCATCTACTCATTTTACAGGTGAAAGAACTGAGAGAGATTCAGTGACTTGCCCAAGGTTGTCCAGACAATCAATGGAAAACTGGAATAGAACCTAGACAGCACAAAATTCATGTCCTAAATTTCAATTAATAGGAAAGCTTCTCAAGAAGCAAATGAGAAAGTACTTCTGTTTAATTCAAACACATTTTAATATGAATGATTACCTGGATATAAATTCACAACAGATAAAAAAGCACGAAGTTAAATGTTGCGAGAGGGAATGAAAGAAGCAGGCTCACTGATAGGAAGCAAGAGGTGAGAACTGACAACCTGACAGTAAACTAGGAAACCCACAAAACATAAACATAGTCACACAATAATCCATACAAATCTTAATAATCTCTGAAGGTATCATTCCATTATTGATTTGAAAATCAATTACATCCATTACAACGACCCTAAGTCATCAAAAGAAGGTGACATCTTAATCATCATATCCTTTACATGGACAGGGACATATGTAATAAGTTTTTGAAATGTTTTCATCCCAATTTGTGAAAAACAAAACACAAAAAACCTCTTAGTACTTAAAACACATCTGAATTTATAAAATGTGAACTAAAGCATAATATCATTCTCAAACATGTCTTTATGAGCTTTTCTTGAGCATTTAGAAGTACATAAAACCTAGTGTCTCACAAGTCTCCTTTATTTTCTGAAAGTTTATAGAGCAAGTACTAGGACACAGGAGTCCTTAACCCTTTGATTCTAAAACTTTTGGTCCCCAGGTGTCCAAAGCAACTGAATACCTGAGGAGAGTCAAAGTATTATGATAATTGTTATTCTTAGAGCAGAGCACATGTATTTGTTACTAAAACTACACATAGTTTGTCTTTAAAAAATGGTTTTTATTGATATCTTTTATTTCTATGTTACTAGGATTCTCCTCTCTCCCTCCAAGAGTCATCCCTTATAATTTTTCTTTCAAATATAATGGAAAAAGAGGAGGGTTGGGGTAAGGGGAAGTCAGCAAAACTCCACATAATGAAAAAGAAATCTCAGGCTGTGTAGAAAGTTCCATATCCATGGAACCCTTCTCCTGATATTTCTGTAAAGAGGGGATGTCTTCACAAATCTCTTGGAGCCAATTTTGTTCTTTGTAACTTTACAGCATTCTTGTTCAATTGCTTTGTGATACAGTTCTGTGTGTTCATATATATTAAATATATATGTACACATACATATGTATATGTTGAATATATGCTTATTTATTTACATATGTGTATATTTATGTTCATGTATCTATTATTTGTCTATGTACTTTGGATGTCAAAGCCTTATATGAGAAACTTAATATAAAGCTTTTATATCCATTCAATCACTTTTTTCTTTTGCTCTAATTTTGTGCAAAGCCTTTTTAATTTAATGTAATCAATATTCTCTTTTTTATCATTTGTATTTGTTTTTGTCCTTTGGTTAATAATTCATAATCTACCCATAGTGACAAAAATATGTAAGATCCTCTTCTCTTCTAATTGCTTTTGTACAGTGTAAGATCTTGATCTAAACCTAATGTATGAAAGCATGCTTTGCAATTTTCCCAGGATTCTTATCAAAAAGGCAGTTCTTTCTTTAGTACTTTGTGTTTTAAAGTTTGTTGAACACTAGTTTATTGTATCCCATTCTAATTCTCCCATTTGTAGGCTATTACATTGTTCTACCTTCCTATTCTTCTTAAAGCAACGCCAACTTGTTTTAAAGATTAATACTGTATATTATAGTGTGAGGTCAATATATGCCATTCCCTCTTCATTCTTATGTATTTTTTTCATGATTTCCCTTGATATTCTCAATCTTTTATTGCTTCAAATGAATTTTGTTACAAAATTTTCCAGGTCTGCAAAGTGACTCATTGGTAGTTTGATTGCTGTAGCATTATAACTGTGAAATGACTTTAGTGGTATTGATAGCAGTATTTTAAGTATTGTTATTTTGGTAGTATTATTATTTTAGCATAGCCCAGGCATTAGCATTGATTTATTATTTGTTTTGTATGTCTTTATGGAGAATTTTGTAATTGAATCTTTACAAATATTGTGTGTGCCTTAATGAACTAAGTTTCAAGTATTTTATTCATCTTGTAGCTATTTTGAATGAGATTTTCCTTTCTATTATTGCCTCGTAGGTTTTGTTGTTGTATAGAAATACTATTGATTTTAGTGAATTTACTTAGTAGCCTATGATTTTGCCAAAGCTATTAATATTCTCAATTAGTTTCTTTGTCAATTTCCTAAGATTTTTCTAAGTAAAAAAAATCATGTCATCAGAAATAGGGACACTTTTATTTCTTTTTTTAATCTTTAATTTTTCAAATTTCTTTCTCTTAATTTACTATTAGCATTTTAGAACTACATTATATGTGCACATATGTGGGCATATATACATATGAACATATATGTGTATTTGCCATTTATTTTTATATATTTATATTTTCAATTATAAAATTATATACAAAATGTAGCCATTTTACACACAAACACACACACATATCCATCAAAAAAGAACTATAATTCAGCTAGTCCTAATTTCCCCAATGATTTATTCAATTTTGTATTTTGTTCTGACAATTCTTTCCCTTAGATTTGTCCAGTTCAGACAGAGGAGTATTAAAGTCTCCTACTGTTGGATGAGTTAGTGTATAGTATATATATATACACACACAAACACACACACACAAACGCACACACACATTTATATCATCTTCATATTCAGTTATTTTAATTCTTTTATGTATCTAACTGCTATGCAATTTGTAATTTATAAATTTAGTATTGGTATTAGTGTTTTGCTTATGTTTCTATTTATCCTGTTGCAATTTCTTTAGTTACATCTGTTCATATTCTGAATTTTTCTTTGTCTGATAGCATGATTGTAACTCCTGCTTTTAGGTTTTGCCTGATAAATAGTGAATGGTCTTCCCACCTCTCATTTTTGTTCTATATATGTCTTTGATTTTCAGATGTGTTTCTTATACTAAACAAGTTGTGAGATTTTATTTTCTTATCTAGTTTTTCAATCTCCTT
Organism: Pseudocheirus occidentalis; assembly: GCA_028646575.1. Classification (NCBI taxonomy): domain Eukaryota; kingdom Metazoa; phylum Chordata; class Mammalia; order Diprotodontia; family Pseudocheiridae; genus Pseudocheirus; species Pseudocheirus occidentalis. The sequence continues at coordinate 138,310,539 of CM053594.1, read as the reverse complement.
CATTTTTACCAGACTTTAATTCATTTACATTTAAAATTATAAAAGTTAATTTTATAGTTTCCTCCATTGGTATTAGATTCCCTCCTTGAATTATACATTTTCCCCTTTACTCTTCTAAGGTATAATTTTGTCCATTTTGTTCCAGAAGCTCTCTTCCTTTCACCCTCAATGCTCCATTCTTTTTTTTCTACTTTATGTTTAGGTATTTAATTTATCCCTCCTCCTCAGTTAAATGATAAATTCAACATCTCCTCCTATCTTCTCCTCCAAACCCTTTATTTGTTAAATCCCTTCCCCCTTTCTTCTATCCTCTTTTCTTTTCTTTATTTTTTCTTTTTAATTATCATCTCTATGCAAATGACCCTCAGATCTAATTTAGTCTTAACCTCTCTCCAGTCCTCCAGTCTCACATCTCCAGCCGTTTTTTAGACATCTTGACCTGAATGTCCTGTAGACATCTTAAACTCAGTAGTCCAAAACTGAACTCATTATATCTTTCCTACCCACCTGCTTCACCCCACCTCCTCTTTCCAATTCCCCTTTTACTCTGAAAGATACAAGTCAAAATGGTGACGTCATCCCCCTAAAGTCCTCTCTCTCAACCACCATATGCAATTAGTTGAGTTCCATCATTTCTCACCTCCTAATATCTCTCTTATACACCCCCCTTTTCTCCTCTGATCCATCCTGGAACAGGCCTTCAACACCTCACATACAGGTTATTGTAGTAACCTGGAGGCTGGCCTCCCTGACTCTTTAGTACAAACCATGCTTTGCTCAATTTCCAAAGTGCGCTTCCTAATGGCAGATCTGGCCATTCCCACTGTTCACCCACTATTCTAAATGCTCTTTTTTTCTTTTATTTTTTTAAGATCTTTTTTTTTGTTATTGACTTGTTTGTTTACTTTTAGTTTACAAGATTCAGTTCCAGAATCACTTGAGTTTCAGATTTTCTCCCCTTCCTCCCGCCCCGCTCTCCTTTTCAATAAATTCCAGTGATTCCCTATTGCCTTCAGGATCATATATAAAATCCTTTCTTTGGCTTTAAAACCCTCCATAACCTGGCCCCTTCCTACTTTTTCATTCTCCACATACTCTGCCTACCCCTTTTTCTAAGAAGAATTTCTTTGTTTATTTCAAGAATTCTCTTCTTCTTTCTGTTTTTTTAAACTTTTTTTTTTAGAATGGCAGTTGGGGTTAAGTGACTTGTCCAAGGTCACACAGCTAGTAAATGTCAAGTATCTGAGGTCAGATTTGAACTCAGGTCCTCCTGGCTTCAGGTCCAGTGCTCTATTCACTGTGCCACCTAGCTGCCCCCCTTTTCTGTTTTGAACTTTTTCTTTGGTTCATTATCTGTATACTTAGTGATACCTTCTTTAGCCTCTGTATTCCTTACAGAATTAAATCTTCTGAAATACTAAGTTTGTTTTCCTGCTTCTAAACAATTTCTACGTTATCACCTTTATAGATCTTTCCTCTTCATTCCTCTATTCCTCCTGCTTCACACTGAAAAGCATCAGATGATGAATATAGAAACATTGCTTCATGGTAGAAATTGGCTTGTGTCCCAAACCATGTGGTCCAATTCTAACTCCGCCCTTCTCTGGATCATTTTCTTAAAAATTTGCCATGAAATCTCCACTTTGGCTCCACGCCCTTCCACCCTCATGGATGTCAGTCATCCCTTTGAGCTCTGACTTCCTTTCTCCTGAGGCAGGATATACATGGAGCTACAATATATTCTAAGATGAAGTGATCTTTTTATGTACCAATTTCCTACAGATTAGACCTACTGTGAGACCAAATACATTTAAACAATATAAAACTCTTCTGCCTGGGGAATATTCTTTGGGGCAACTTCCTACTCCATTGAATTGAGATGTTCCTTTCCCGTCCCGTTCCCGCCATGTTTCAGTCACTCTCTTTGTCACCTTATCCATTTTCCTGTAGCTCTTCTTGCTGAGAGACCATAAGGAGTCATATTTCCTTCATAGTTCATCTACTGCCTTGACTAGAGTGCGTTACACCTTCCCTTCTCCCCAGTGCTTAGCTTAGTGCCTGGCACAAAATACGTGTTTAATAAACGTTAACTGACTTACTGACTGGTTTTTATGCGCATTCCTAGTCTGCTTTTTAATCCCACAAAATATATCAATTGACCTGGGAGAAGAGGTTTGAGAGTTTACTCCACTGAGTTCCAGGTCTGTTTCTCTACCCTTATTTCTTCTATGACTTTAAAGTTCTGCTTTCATCTTTATTCTTGTTCAGTCTTTCCATTGTGTCCTACTCTTGGTGATCCAATTTACAGTTTTCTTGGCAAAGAAACTGGGGTGGTTTGCTATATCTCATTTTACAGATGAGGAAATTGAGGCAAGCAGGGTTAAGTGATATTCCCAGGATCACACAGCTAGTAACTGTCTGGGGACAGATTTGAACTCAGGTCTTCCTGACTCCAGACCCAGCACTCTTTCCACTGGGCTACCTAGCTGCCCCCTTTCATCTTAATTATATTTTTTATATTAAAAAAATTTCTGTTGTTTTAACCCAATAGATGGGTTAAAAATTTTTTCCCTAAAGATGTAAATTATTATACTATTCTTTACTTGACAGTTTTATTTACTTTTTTTGTGTTTATATTTGGGGTATTTGTGCGAAGAATAAGTTGCTTACATCTGTCATTCTCCCCCCCCTTCCCTCAAGAAATACTTCAAATGCTTATTTTTATTGAACATCAATCTTTTCCTCATTTATTATTATTTCCTGAATGTGTTATCTTGTATTCCTATACTTTTGGGAAGTATATTATTCTATTACCTTCTTGTGTTTCTAGTGCATATAGAATATCTTATATTATTCAAATTTCCTTGTCTTCATACCTGTTTCTCTCCTGGTTACTTGCATAATTTGTTACTTGTCATTGGAATTTTAAATTTAACCACTATTTCAAGTTAATAAGCAGTTATTAGGTGCTCATTATGAACCAATGACTGTTGCAAAGAAAGGGGAAAAAACAGTTTGGAGTCTTATGGAATTCATGGTTTAATATAAAACACCATATTCAAATAAATAACTATTGTATTGAGGAAAGGCGAAAGGGGCTAAACATTTGTTAAGCACCTGCTCTGTGCTAGGCATTTCTCTAAGTGCTTTACAAATATGATTTCGCTTGATGATGATAAATTGGAGATGCCCTCAAAGGGATGACATTAGCTTTAAAGGGGATTCTTGAAGAAGGTTATAACTAAGACTTGAAGGAAGTCTGAGAAAGCAGAATGTAGAGATAAGTAAGAAGAGAATTCCAGTGAAATGGCCAGTGAAAATGCAGAGTGCAGGGATGGAGTGTACAGTGTGAGGAGCAGGAAGAAGGCTCAGTGGCTGCTCCCAAGCAATGGACTTAGAGTCGGAGAACCTGGATGCAATTGGTGAGAATTTAAGTGCTTAATCCATGCAAAATATTGTGCTAGGTATTGGGAATACAATGAGAGAGGGAGAGAGAGAGGAAGAGAGAGTTTAAACAGCTTGCATTTTTGGTGGAACAACAAATAATAATACAAAAGTATAAACAAATGTATTCAAAGTAAATGCAAGGTCATTTTATAGGAGCGAAGGGAAGGCATTAGCAACTGGAGAGAAGAAAGGCCTAGCAACTAAACTGAGCTCCAGATTCTAGCTTTTCTACCTGCTGTCATTGTGACCTGGAGTGAGTTACTTAACCTTTTTTGGATTTTTAGACTGCTTGCATATAAATGAGATGTATGAACCAGATGTCCTCTAAGTCCCCTGTTAGTTCTAACTCTTGATCTGTGTCTCTGTCTTTCTGTTTCTCCATCTCTCTGTCTCTGTTTCTGTCTTTGTCTCTGGCTCCGTCTCTCTCTTTCTGTTTCTCTCTGTCTGTGTCTCTCTCTTCTCTCCTCTCTCTCCTTTCTGTCTCTCATATATAAAAACTATATAATAGATAAAATGCTATATATGCAGATTTCTTATACCACAATAAGCTACCTAGAGATCAGTTGATTTATTAGTTATACTTAATCTTCTAAATTATTAAATTAGTCTCTTACAAATCAGTCTTATGTGAATTTGGGTCTCATGAGGCACTTTTAAAAATGCTGGTTCAGACCAGCTGAGTATGGAAATATTCCAATCCTATTGTGAAGTATACCCTGGGTACAGAGAGGTAACAGCATTGTGCTTGATGATTTACTTATCCTCTATCTATCCCTTAACATGACATTCTTGAGCACACCAGCCAAATTAGATGATTATTATTTCCAACCACCTCTTGTCCTCAGTCAACCTAAGAGAAAAAAGAACAAGAGGACCATATCTAAGCTACAGTGGGATTCATCTAATAGCCTGTCTCCTGGGACATTACTCAGAGCAAAACACTGCTCCCTGTACTGTTTGATTCAGCTTCATTAAAGAGGAGAATACCAAGTCCACACTTTGGACATTCTGTCCTATTTACATTTGTTTCAGGGTTGAATTCTTAATAGGACTAACTTCTTCAACTTTAGGATTATAGCCTAGTTATGAGGTTAAATGTTATACTTGATGACATTCCTAACTGTCATGATAAAGGACACAAGGAGGGGGGTAAACATCAAAGGGCCAGCCAAGGAGTCATGCCTGAGTTGCTTGGACTCCATTTGTTTTCAGGGGACAGAACAACAAGATCTCTCATTTAAAGGAATGTGATGCTCAACCCTCAAGTATTCTGGCATAGGTTATCTACTCGGTGAATTATTCAAGACCTCTTCTTGTGCTCCTTTACCTGGCTCCATTCAACTCAGGTAATCAAGCATTTATGTGAGGTCAATTATGTTTCAGTCACTGAAAAAGGCATGGAAAAAGCAAAGAGAAAAACAAAACAAGGCCTGCCCTCCAGGAGCTTACATTTTACTCATCATCATCTTTTAGACTCTGCAGGACTCATTGTCACTCTCTCCAGTTCCAAATAAAGTTATTATCAATTGCTCCAGGACGCTGTCATGCACAAATTAGACATTTTATAAATGTGACTAAGATTTGACAAGATAGGAAGCTGAATTGACATTTCAGGAGTTGTTCTTTTCCTGAACCTTGGTACCCTGAGCAACTGAAGGTTGAACACTAAAATAATGTTATGATGAGAGAGTCAGGCAGCAGGTAAGAGGGCACATGCATGAAGTTTTGCAAGAGTTAGAAACTGAGCACAACTCCATTCTTCCTGACTCCAGCAATGATAGATTTATGTTGTCTGCTCCTGTCATGCATTCATCTAACCACCAAGAAATGGGTCTTTGCTATTGTTCTGATTGTTTCCATTTTAACATTGAGGGGAGTGTGAAGGAAGGCCAGCTTGTTAACTTTCCATGTCTGAGCTTGTGTGTGTGTGTGTGTGTGTGTGTGTATGTGTGTATCAGTGCGCACGTGTGCAAGGGAGACAAGAGGGGAATGGGGCATTTGCTCAGAGTTAGTTGGTATTATCAGGACATTCTAGAGGGTAACTGTTGAAGAATTTCCTTTTACTGCAAGACCTAAGAGTAAAGACAACTTATACTAGTGAAGATAGTGCTGTCATATGGCATGTTTTACCAAGAGGGGACAGTGGGAGGTTTGGTAATATGGCACCTCTTTCTTGATATATTTTTATTTTTTACCTGGGAAGGAGCCTTCTCTTCTTCTTGTCGTATTCAGAATGTACATTGTCTTATTCCCTGGAAGAATACAAGACATCTCAAAGGAAAGTCCTCTGGGGAGAGGATCTCATTGAACATGCAAAGTAAATACAAGATATATATGTAGATGACTTGATGGGAGTCTCTTTTGGACTGCAGCAGTGGTTAATAGCAGCTTGATACATGATTTGTGCTTTCTCTCAAAAAACCCCATAAAAATCATCTGTAAATCTGAAAAGCAAAATTTCAAGTCTCATTCCAAGGTTTATTGTCACTGGGATACATTAAAAGAGGCAGATGGACAGGAGTTTGGGCCAGGCTTCTTTTTATCTTTTGAGGGCTTAGTCTGAAAAGCCAGCCATTTCCTTTGAGAGCTTGGTGACTTGCAGAGGTAATTGCAGATTGCTTGTGGCCTTTGATTTCAAGTTCAGTTCTTCCTGTGCTTCTGGACAGAATACAAAACCTCTGCACTCCACGCTAGGAGTGTGACTTGGTGAACTGAGACAGGGGAGGATGTAACAGGTCAAGAGGCCTTGATTCTGTTTCTGGCTCAAGTAGTGGTGTGCTGTATTCCTGAAATTTTCCTCTGCCTATTCATTAACATCTATGGAATTGCAGCAGCAAAATTTTATATTATGTTGCATTCCAAAGATGATGCCACTAATCATGATTATAATCTCTATGTAGTAGCATAGTGATTAGTTTAGGGATAAGACAATTAAAAAAACATTTAATTTGGAAAACTCTCTGCATGTTAATGGAAGGAAAACCTACCTAACCATTAATCTGACCAGATTTCATTTTAGGACAAGAGCATTCAGTTTTGGTTACTTCTTATTGTAGAACAACACAATTATTTCCTGGCCTGAAAATGTTAGTTTTAGAGCTGTAAGGGAAGTCACAAGTCATCTATCCCAACTCTCTCATTTTATAGGTAGGGAAACTGAGGACCACAGAGGTTAAGTGACTAGTCCAAGGACACACAGGTAGTGCGGAGCAACATTAGGATGGGAATCAGGGTCAGTGTGATCTTGCCTCTTTGTAATTGAAAGAGAACTCCTATCTTCAGGGGATAGGGCCACAATTAAACCAACCTCTCATTTCCCTAGAAAAAAGTTTCATAATCTTCTTCAATACATGTACTTTTGAATATTTTTTCTTCCAAATGTCAAGACACATCCCATTTTATCTTAAGAACCATTTCAAGAAAAACCAGGAAACTAGACTCACCAGTCAAAATAAATTTATACCCAAATCAAGAAAGGAAAAAATAAAACATATACACACACAATCTCTCTCTCTCTCTCTCTCTCTCTCTCTCTCTCTCTCTCTCTCTCTCTCTCTCTCTATTGTATTTATCGTAGCTGCGTGAGAGCTTAGACCTGTCATTTTACACATGCCTTAGTGTCCCCAATAAAGCCCTGATGAGTTCTATAAAACAAAAACCCTTCTATGTGTGGAGCAAAACAGAGTTACTCTGCCCTTTATTCGATAGTTTCTCCTTTGGACACATGCCTGAAGATAGTATCTATGATTGATTAAGATAACCAAGAAAGTTCTGGTTCAATCAAGGAGTCATTGTGGAAATGCTACCTGAATTTTGATCAGTTTCCCACTGTGGGGAGACCTGAATAAGACCAGGCCAACACATTGCTAGATGGAAGCTGGACAACGATCGCCTTTCAGCCTTCTTTAGCTAGCTCAGTCATTGCTATTTGCATAGAACAGAAATAATGATCAGAGGATGCACAAACTTCCTTAGTACAGTATCACTATCTCCTCATGTCCAGTCTACCTCTTACTCTGGGTTACTCAAATATACCTCTCTGATAGCACACTTTATACCTTTTCTCCTGCGCAGTTTTTCTTTGTAATATGAGATAGCCCACTCATGTTCAGTCTACCTCATCTCTCTCTATCCCCCATTAGGTGATATGTAACTTTCATTTTTCAGATCTTGTGGCATTCTATTGCTTTTTGCCATATAATATTTTTTCTTTAACTTTTCATGGTTTTTTAAAAAAATTAAATATAAAATAAAAAATAAACAAACAAATACTGAAACAAATATAAAATTAAAAAAGGAAAGAAATCATTGCCATGTGCACAGCAGAACATAAGAGAGGATTCAAAATATAAAGTAATAAATTTCTATTTTAAGAAAGTCTATATAATAAATACTACACATTGTGTTCAGAGCTGTCTATCTTTACTTCCCTGTAGGTTTTATTTAGTTCTCTGCTGCACACTTTTTGTTCTTTTTTTCTCCCCTTCCCCCTGCCCTCCCCAAGAAGGCTGCAATTAAGCTCAGAAATATGTGTATATACACACACACACACACACACACACACACACACACATATATACACATACACACATATATATACACACACACATATATACATATACATATACACATACATATATATACATACACACATAAATATACACACATATATCTATCTACACAGATATATACATACACATCTCTCTTTCCATATATATGTATATACATATGTATGTGTGTGTATATATATATATACACATATGCACTATCCAATATTCCAGCTAGATGCCTATAAAATAATTTCTGTCATTGCATCTTTCTAGGAATCATGTATGATTCCGAATTATGATGGGGTTGATACCTGTTGTCAGAGACCCTTAAAAATAGTTTTATCCCAATAAACAAAATAGTTTCTGTGTTAAAAAATACAATCAGACAATAAAAGCCAAGCTAAATAACAGGTCCATTACATGTTTGGAAGCAGGGGCTCCAGTCACATAGGCTGTAGTAGCTGCCTTCATGGCAGTATGACAGCACATTATTCTACCTTTTCTTTGACTCAGGCCCTGGTGACCATTAGGATTCTTCCTATTACTATTCTTTGTCCACATCTTTTTCTAGCCCTTACCTTGAGTCTTAGGGAAGGAGGAGAGAAGAGAAGGGGAAGGGAGAGGAGACCAGATAAGAGAACAGGACAAGACAGGACAGGAGAGAGGAGGGAAAGAGAGGGGAGAAAAGAGGAGAGGAGAGGGGAGGGAAAGGGAGAGGAGAGGGGAAGGGAGAGGAGGAGGAAGAGGAGGGAGTGGAAGAGAAAAAGGGGTATGAGAGGGGGTGAGGGAGAAGCAGAACAGAGAGAGAAAGGAGAGAGATGACTGAGGACAGAATGTATCACTTAGTGAATTCCTTTCATATCTTAAAAATATATAAGCAGAGATTACGTAGTAACTGCATTTGCCATTTCCCTACAGAAAAAAGAAATGAATTGTCTGTTCTCCAAAAAAAGCAAAAGGAGAATCATTCAGGTTGAGTTAGAAGGCCACAAGGGCATTCTGATATAATTTGTAGGCTCTAACTATTATTATTCTCCATCCGAAATTCCTGACTATTAAAAAGTGCAAATATTACCCCCTTGGTGAGGATGAAATATCTTTCTCTGCAGGTTCTGGGAGATTAATGAGATTTATTGTCAACTCAGAAGAAAAGCTGATTTCACTTCACAGCCAGAATACAACATTTTCCTATACATCATTTGCAATCAAGGTGCTCTTATTATTCTCAATCAATCAGTGATGAGCAAATAAAACACGGAATAGCATTTACTTTTTGCATCACTGCCTTTATTGGATGTAATATGAAAGGGACTGAAACAAGTAAATGTTGTAAGAAATGAAGAATGGACTGCTGAGTGAAATGAAATCTCTTTCCCACTCAAGGACGATTTAAATATTTTTCCACTTTCCAGTTCTCCAAAGTCAATGTGATCTAAAACAAAACAACACACACACACACACACAAACTTTTAGGAAATCAAACAGATGGACTTCTCATTGTATTCTTTTATGGATGACTTGGACACATTTTAATTATATTTCCTCCAAAACATTCTTGGAAAAAGGAAGGAAAACCATTTGTACTAGTCTTCAAAAGAGAAATTGACTGAAAAATCCTTTGAAACATTCACTGACTCTTTCCTCTACCCTGTCCTGCCAGGTTGACCTAAACCAGAAGTTTGCAAAATTCTCTGGATTCTATGTTTTAATTCAAGATGAGAGGAGGTGATGAACTTTATTTACATATGCTACATGAAGATAAGTGTAGTTCACAGATGAGAAGAAGAAAATCAAAGAGGGCATTTCCTTGTTCTATGTTGCTGTTCAGTCATTTTCTAGTGTCTAACTCTTTGCGATCCCATTTGGAGTTTTCTTGGCAAAAATATTGGAGTGGTTTGTCATTTCTTTCTTCAGCTCATTTTGTAGATGAGGAAAGTGAGGTAAACAGCGTTAAGTGACTTGCCCAGGGTCACACAGCTAGCATCAGCAGTCAGATTTGAACTCAAAAAGATTAGTCTTCCTGACTCTAAGCCCAGCGCTCTGTTATCTTCACAGTTAGACTGTCTGTAGGGCCACTTTCTCTGCGCTACATACCCAGGATAAAAATGGTGATTGCCTGGGAATAAATATTCAATGAAAAAATGAAGGTAGAACAATAGGAAAAGTGCTGGGCTTGTAGTCAGGAAGATCTGGACTGGATCAGTCAGTTAACCTCTATATGCCTCAACTGCCTCATTTGAAAAATGGAGATAGTAACATTACCAGGGCTGTTATGATGATAAAATGAATTAATATTTGTAAATCACTTGCAAACGTTAAAGTGCTATATAGATGCTATTCATTATTACCATGAGTGTTAAAATGCTTTAATTTTGTCTTTTTATTTCAGGGGAGGAGCCGAGATGGTGGAGTGAAGTTAACATTTTGAAGCTCTCCCAACACATCCTCCATAATAACACAAAAAAAGGAAAAAACAAAAAACAAAAAGCATGTTCAACCAAACTGAGAGGTAAAACCAAGAAAAATCAAAGTGAGTCACTTTTCCCCAGCCAGGGCAGCTTAGGAAGATAAAAAGAGAGATTTACAGACATTGAGGTGGGGGCTGACCAAGAGCCCGGCATGGTGTAAATGTCACATAGACTGTGCTTATGATGGTACCAGGAACAACCAAGTACCACAAGATGAAAAAAAGGAATGAACACCCAGGAGACTCCTATAAAAACACTGGGAGCAAGAACTGGTCCCATCTAGCAGTTCTGTTACAATTATCCAGATCTGAGTTAGAGAGTAGAAAGGAGCGATCACAGGTATGAGCGAGCAGGGGCCCTACCTGTGTAAAGACTAGAGTAAGGATCAGAAGCATGGTGTCCAAACCTCTCCCTGCATCACACCACACTAGAAACACTAAATACTTATTCATCCCCTTTGAAGATGAAAGTAGCAGAAGGACAAAAAAAAAATCAGAAATTCAGACAAGACATCACCTTCATCCCCAGAGGTAAGCAGAACCCAATTCTAAAATTAAGTCCAAAGTTAAGAACTAAGCTGGGAAAATGAAGGGAAGACAAAGAACCTATCAATGAAAACTTATATAGCGATAGGGAAGCTCAAGACAAAAATTCAGAATATGACAACAACATCTATAAGCAAAGCTGCGAAGAAAAACTTGGTCATGCCCTGTGGGCCACGCATAAAATACTGAAGCCTGTAATCCAGAGAATTTGAGCCTCTTATGGTTTAAGTGGATAGAAACCATTTGGTCAAGCTCCTGAAAAAGACTGACTTGGGGCTCCCCAAGAAGAGCCCCAGCCTCAGCCTTGGCCTCCATCTTCTCCCCATTATCTTGGCCAAGAAAGGACCTTGCGAGTTTGGATGGGTCTAGAGGGTTTTGGACTTCCAGGTAGCATCCCAGAAGCATATCCATAATCTATGACCATAATGAGAAGGTCTGTTCCAGGCATAGGACATGGCATGAGCAAAGATAAGGGGATGGAAAAAGATAAAATGATAATAACTCATGCTTATCTTGTGAGGAGAAAATGAGATAATAATTGTACAGCACAATGTTTGGCACATAGTAAGTGATAAGGAAATGTTGGCTGTTATTGTTGTGATTATTACCGTAAGCTTTGCAAAATATATATGTTAACTCTAATAAATCTGTGAGTATGTTGCTATTATCCCCATTTTATAGATGAGGATACCAAGGTATATGAAGGCTAAATGACTTGCCCAGGTCACTTGCCCAAGGTATAGAGAGATTAAATGACTTGTCCATACTCCTTAGCTCCAGTTAAGGGGTATCTGAGCAGGATTTGAACTCAGATCTACCCTGATTCTAAGTCCTATGCTCTATCCACTGTGCCAAACAACTACCTTAGAGTAACCCTAGACTTTGATGATGAAAATGGTGCACTGGGAATATAGCCCCATTTAGGTAGAAACCTGAGTATTTAAGGAGAGTAGTAAGAAATGTATTTAGAGGGTTAGTTTGGAACTCATTTCTGAAGGGCCTTAAATGTCAAGAACAGGGACACATATTTTATATTGTAATCGCCGAAGAGCCCCTGACAGTTTTTGAATGGAGGAGTGACATGAGAGCTCTACATTAGGAAGATTACCTAGGCAGCATTGTAAATGGCAGATTGGAGAGAAGATATTCTGG
>CM053594.1:138287679-138297877 GCA_028646575.1 Pseudocheirus occidentalis | reverse complement strand
AGAGAGAGAGAGAGAGAGAGAGAGAAAGAGAGAGGGGGGGAAGAGAGGGGGAGAGAGAGAGGGGATTAGCTGAGTTACCCAACTGGTTAGGTCCACATTCAGGCAGCTCAGACTGCTCAAAAGTTGTGTTTGTGCTTTGTTTTCAAAGAGAACCATGGCATTAGGGAAATAATGACAGGACTTGCACAAGGGACAGCCCCTTTAATTTAAAAAAAAAAATCAAACTAGTAAAAGACACTCCTGGTTGCTGGTCAAAAGAAAAACAGTTACTATTGTCATTCACTATGAGCCAGAAGGGCCCAAAATATAGCCATTAAGTGGAGCTTGGGCAGCGACCTCCAAAGGGGCCATTCCTTGACTCTCTTCTTAAAGAGGCCTATTCACTGAACATATGCTATCTCACTCAAAGTCAAAGGGCCAGGGTCTTCCACTGCATTCCTGGGCCATCTCCAGTCATCCCTATGAAAATCTGGCCACTGAACCCAGATGGCTCTGAAGGAGAAAGTGAGGCGGGTGACCTTGCACAGCTTCCTTCACTCAAATCAAAGTCCACTGCAAGTCATGCCATCATCTTCTTGATGTCATGGTCTTCTTCAAAAATGAAGGACAACACAATTTCTCTTTAAGGGAAAACAGACAAACAGGGAGGTTAAAGTGACTTACAAGGATCATCCAGCTAGTAAATATATGAGGTAGTACTGGAACCAAGGTCTTCCTGACAAAGTCCAGTGCTCTACTACAGAGGGATCCCACACTATCCTCAAGTCACAAGCAGGTCCACAATCCTGCCATGTGTAACCAAGTCAAATTAAAATGTAATCGGGAAACATTTAACAAAATAAATAAATACAATAAAACAACAGCCCATAAGGATCATTACATATAAGTCAGTGGTCCCCTCTCTACACTGCTCTTCCACCCGGCTTACACAGGCAGAGCATTCTTTACAGTCAAAATGGTAGATTAAAAAATAGGATCCCATTATGCTTATTTTTCTAGTGTTCAACCCCAGGTCATCTGACTCTAAATTCAGAGCCCTTTCCACTAAACTATCTCAATTAATAACTTTAAACATATTTTAAGTAATGTCCAAAACAATCTGGCTTGGTCTAAGTCTTCTCTGCTTAAGGTTATAGACTCAGCAGTAGGAGTTTTGGGGGGCCATTTAGTCCAACACTATGATTATAGAGCTAAGAAAACTAAGGCCCAGACAGAGCAAGTGGTCTTACAAATAAGAGTTTCTCATACACAAAATCAGAGACGAGTAAGTAACAAAACCAGGAATCAAACCCAGGCAATATCTGACTCCAAATCTCAGGCTCTTTCTACTACTTAATTCAATATCTTCTCACCACAGGCAAGAAATTCTGTCCAAACTGAATTCATCCAGCTTCAAATTTAAGCAATTTCCACTCTTAGTTTTCTGCACACATGGCCCTTATAATAATGTGTCTCTGACTTTCTACACTGTGCTCTCAACTGTCCAGAACAAAGAGAGCAGTGAAGGCACAAGGAAACAGTCCAAGAAGGCTCTCTGGTTTTGCAATGAGTATTAAATGCCCATTTTGCTTTTCTTCCCCAACTTGAGTTATTTCTTATGACTCTTCTGACTAAGCTATTATTCTCATTTAATATTGATATAATTTAATATTAGTAATAACTTTTAATAATGCCTTATTCTTTAAAAAATAACTTTCAAAATTATTCTTTTCATTTTTTCCTCTCACAATCCTGAGGCAAATTCCATTCCGCAACCAACATTAAGTGATGTTCCCAAGGTCTTAAGATTGTGACCACGCTAGAACCTGAATAAACAGCTGCTGATCCCAGTCTGTCAGCTACATTACTGTGATTTCCTAAATATAAAATATTAAAATTTGTCTCAATTTCCATAAATGCTCTTGGAAAACGAGGGGGAAGCAGGAGGCATGGGAAAGAAACAGGCCACAGGAAGGAAACTGACAATGGGTCTTCTGCATACTGACAATAAAGCTTATTTTGTGACTGGTACTGTTTTATCTGTCTACAGAGAAATACTCATTTCTGAGTATCCTTCAAAGAAAGGAGTAACTCAAAAGATAAAGAGACAATATAGACCCATGTGATAGTGTCTCTTTCCTCAGAGGGCCAGACATAGAGGCACAGGGCAGCAGAGCAGAAGGCATGAACCCCAAATCTCCTCTAGACAAAGTGTGAGTCACAGCCTCCTCCTGTAATAAGATACACAGTCTGCAGATCAACAGAATTCTAATACAATTCCAAGCAAACTACAACCTTTGTTTTTTAAATAACCGCTACTTTTATGAAATAAAAATGTCAAATGGATTAAAAATAAACTAATTCTTAATTCAAAAATTATTAAAACTTTAAATATTTGATATCACAATATGTTTCCCATAAATTCAGATTATAGGCACTGTGGAGAATGTATTGTGAAAGAAGTGAAGCTTCTAATTTGGGTCATTTGTAGGACAGAATACATCATGTGTTACATAGCAGCATCTACTGGTGAAATGTGCTACTGCAAGGTAATGGATAGAGTACTGGACAAGTTAGCCAAGAGAACATCTATGTTTCAGTCCCAAGTCTACTAATAGAGAAATGTGTGGCCTTAACACAAATCAAGTAATCTTTTTAGATATCTGCTTCCTCAACTGTAAAATTCCAGTGTGAATAGAAACTTTAAGCCTTATTAGTAATCGTGTCCAATCCCCTCACTTTACATAGGAAGAAATTAAGACCTGCAGAGGTTAACTGACTCACCCAACATCAAAGGTAATAGATAAGAATCTCTAAAGTCCCATTTGGGTTTAATTCTATGAACCTCTGTTTCTTTTAGTCAAGAGAAATACAAAGTCAAAAAGAAAGGAGCTAAAATCCAGAAGCTGTTGAATTAAGAACAACGATATTCCCAGTCATAAGAGAGATTCTTATTACATAAGAAAAGAGATGAGTACGAGTCAGGAAAGTGCTGAAATGATCTTAAGTATCTTAAAAAGAAAATACCCTTTTTTAATTTAAAATTTTCTACACACTCTATTGAGTCACTTTTGTCTTTAGAAATACATCTTTGGCATTATTATGGAACTCAATGAAAAAATAAAATTTACTTTACAAAGATCTGTATTAAAGATAGTTGGAATTATTAAAACACTAAATACACCAGTTTCAACTAAAAACGTTAATATTTTCATTTTTAAAGCATACCATCATAAAGATATCCATGCATCTATATATTTTTAATTTATTCCTTCTAAAACAATTTTACTAGTCTTTCTTTGCAGCTGATAATATAAATCAATTTGAAAAGGCATAATAACCATGGTTATAAATTTTGAGTTGAAGGAAACTTAAAGAGGTACAAGCCTTTTAAGTGATGGATAAGGAAATTAAGGCCAGAAAAGTAAAGTGGCTTGCTCAGATTCAACAAAGATGAGATGAGAACCTGGGTACTTTGATTCCCAGTACACTTCCACTATCCCATACACCCTATATTTATTTAATGGCAATGCTTAAAATGTCACTTTTTCTTGACCTTCAAGTCACTCTATACAATAGCTAAAATCTACAGTGCCTGTGACATTAATATAGTCAACTTAGATCATCACGAAGATCATCATCAAAATTTGCTCTGAAAATAATCAATCTAAGCTGTGATTAAATTGTGAAGATTCACACTACAATTCAAATGAAATGAGTGTGGTCTAGTAGATGAATACTTGGGAGTCTGAAAGGTCTAGGTTCAAACTCTGTCTCTGACAAATACTAGATGTGTAATTTGTAGGACACTTAATGCAGTGTCCCAGTTAACTCTCTGCAATTAAAATTCACAAAAGAGTTTCCAGTTGGCATTGATGGAGAGAATTGTCACACCAAATTTCCCTATACTGATTCACAGGTCTGGACCTTGCCCCATCTGCTAAAAAATTAAATAAAAATAAAAAATAAAAAGAGCATGCTTAGTATCTTTCACTTACACAATCTATGAAAAAACACATTTTTAAATTCCATGCTTTTAACCAAAAAACTCTTCTTGATAATGTAGATGGTAAATTGTGTACATATATACCTATTACATCCATATATATGTAAATACAGACACACATATACATATACATGCATATACACATATATAATATATGCAAAAACCTACATTTTAACTAAAAATATAATTTATGTCCATGAGGTGTCAGTAGTTCTTCATTTAATATTAAAGACATTATTGTTAAGTGAAATGTTTTCATCTAATCTAAAAAGTTATGATTCTAGACCAAAAGTTTACGCTATTTTTTAAGGAGTCTTATACCTACTGTTTTCCCCCAGTGAAATTCCACAGTGTGTGCTAAATGATGCGTACAAATCTACAGAGAAATCACAAGCTGCCTAAGCAACCTCCTCTAGCTAGCCCTCTTACAATCTCCTCCCTGTTATGGAGTCAGAAATGGAGGAGGGAAGGAGAGACAGAGAAGATTCAGGAATAGCCCAATGGTAAAGACATACCACACAATGTCTGGTATCTCAAAGGCATTTTTCCTTGGTTCTTCCTGTGTTCTGCCTCTGAATATTTTACCACTATTGTTTCCCTCAGTCTTCAAAATAATGCAAAGGAGGATATAATCTAAATGATCATACCAATGGAATAAAAAGAATGTTTAACTCATAAACAGTGTGAAAATGTAAATCAAAATGTCTGTAATCTTCATTTCAACTGTCGTTTATAAGCACAAGATTGAGACTGACACATATCTACATGTATAGTACTCTGTGAGTACCTTAACCCTTGCCAACTGTCTACTGAGACAGCTACATAATACAGTGTAGTGGGTAGAGTGTTGGATCTGGAGTGAGGAAGATCTGAGTTTGAACCTTGCCTCAGCCAATTACCAGTTCCGTAACTGGAAAAAATCCCTTAACTTCTGTGCATCAGTTTTTTATCTGTAAAAAGAGGGGGCTTTAGATTCAAAAGTCTTTAAGCTACCTTTGAGTTCTAAATCTATGATACTATGAACTAAGGAGATGCTAAAGAGAAAAAGATGTCTTTACTACAGCACTTTGGCTTACTACAAGGTTTAAAGAAATTATAGAAATAACAGATACACTAATATTTTCTTGGTATACATAACAAATAAAATAAGATTCCACTCTAGAGAAACTTGGTCATTTCTGCAAATCTCAATTCCACTTTTCCTGGTTACAAAACTTTAATATATTTATGCTCCACCCCATAATAAAGGATTTCTTAAATTAATTTTATGATAAACTATGATAAGCTTAGGAATACTTATCAGTTTCAGAATATTCCATTTTAAAAATTTATCAACCATGATGTATACAACTTATCCAGCAAAAGCATTAAATGCTTCCAGCAAAGAAACATCATTTGAATATTCAATAAAAATCAATGCAAAATATTCTGGCACAAGGGTATCCTATCAGAGTTTAATAAGAAGTACACTGGAAAGAATGGGTTATTAACTTTTATTGCACCTCCAGTGTAGGATCATATTAAAACACAACTCATCATTACATGGATTCAGATATACCACAAGTCAAATCCTGTAACCTAAAACATTCAAATGACAAAGTACAAGCCAGACAGCAAAAGTTTTATACTTGAAATAATACAATGGCAAATGATTCATAAGACTGGTAGGTAGAGGTAGTTATCAGGACTGGGGAAGCTGAAAAATAAAAAACAAACACAAATCTTGGGGTTAGCTAGACAAGATTTATGCCAAAGTGAGCCAAAAGAATATCTATAAAAGTCAAGTCTCTCTGATAATTTCTGCTAAATTCCTTTTTGCCCAAACTAATATAATCATTCATCTCTATCATACATAATCATTTGTATGCACCTATGTGCATACAAAATCTATACCTTTGATAATTTAAAAGTGAACATTCAAAAAGTTGCTGTGAAATATTTGCATATTTTTCAAAATAATGTTCAATCCAAATGTATTTAAGTGTGCATATATTTTTAGAAATAAAAATCAATCAAAATATATTTTATAACGAAAACATGTATTTTTCAAGGAAGCAAAATTACAAGTAGTTCCACAAGTAGGTAGTTTATGAGATGAAACCAAAGTCCCCCTCTATTCTTAATCAGAAACATAACTCTGACAGTGGTCAAGAATTTTAAAAAGATGCAAACTAGTTATAAAAATATAATTAATAAAATAAGATTTAAAAACAGAAACCAATACTCCAATTTCTGGAATAAATATTTTTACTAATTCCACTTTAACTATTAATAGTGTCTGGCATATCATTCTGAAATACAAATGCAATGATTTTCCATCAACTCTAAGCCAGTCTTCAAGGACAGAGCTCAAAATAAGTTCTTGAAAAAAATCTACGTCTGTCAAAAAGATCTTAAAGGTCAAACAATTGCTTAAAGGAATGACCTATGGAATCTTTCCATGAAATAACATTTCAACCAAATACAAACTTACTAAACCAAAATCCTAACTGTTCTCAGATGTTACTACAGATGGAATAATTATTAATTCATCACCATCAGAATTTATATGCTATCAATACTCAGATCAACTACCAACAAACATAAATATTTAACATACATATCCCTTGCTATGTACTCTCCCTATTGTTTATACATGTTAATACAGGATTTATTCATTTTTTTTACTTATCCAATGTTTGTTCAACTACTTATAACCTTTATTTCTATCCAAGTAATATCTTAAATTTAAACTTCCAAGAGGTCAACATTCATAGCTGTGTGCTTCACACTGTATGGTGTCTAGCAATACTAGGCCTTTTTAGTTATTAATAAATGCTTCTGAAAGATTATGATAGAAGTAAATTGGGTTAAATCACATTTTCTGTAATAAATGGAGTCAGTAAATACTACAGTTTTTCTTGATTTAACATATTAAAAAATATTGATTTTAATACTATCTTTGAGACAAGTGTTGACATATAACCGTAATCAGTCATCTTTTTTCCTGATGTAAGTAGAGAATTATCACCCTTTTAATGGTATTCAAGCAATCAACAAGTATTAAATTGCCTACTATGTGCTCGACACTGGAGATGACAAAGACAAAAGAATTACAATCCCTGATCACAAGAAGCTTACATTCTATTGGGAAGCTGAACATAAAAATATGCATATTAAATATGGACATATATGAATATATACACATGCACAGACACACATATGTACTTAAAGAAGAAGCACTAGCAGATGGGGGGAATCAGGAAAGGCTTCACATTAAAAGGAGAGTATATTCCAAGCTTCAACAGAGGTAGTTAGTGTTAAGGCTCAGAGTGAGAGCTGGAACAATGAATGGTAAATAAGAAGAGAGTGAAAGACAGTTTGGCTGGACTGCAAAGTATAAGAAGGAGAAAAATGTATAGACTGGAAAGATAGGGTGGAGCCAGAGATCTTCAAAAGCCATATACAAGTATATACAAAACATAGGGCAAGAGAGAATAGGATGGGAACTAAATATGTGATTTTATTGATATAGGGAACTCCCAAATGAGGAAATTCTCTCTCCCATGCAGGCTGGCTTTTCTGCTACTTACAATATTAAGAGAGCTGTCTAAAGCACTGAAAGGTTAAGTGATTCAAATGTTACACAACCAGAAGTCAGAGATGAGATCTGACCCTAAGTCTTCCTGGATCTAAGGCCAGCTCTCTAGTCACTACTCCACATACTTCTTATTCATACACAAAATAAATACAAGCTGTTTCAGGGGAGGGATGTATGGAGGTACTAGAAATCACCAGTGGACTGGAAAATGTAGGGGCGTGCACATGAACTGAGGCCTCTGAAGCAAACTAACAATTATTAAGAAGCCCATTATAGGTATCAAGGACAGCTTATGCAAAGGTATAGAGATAAGATATGGAATTCTCAGAGTGATGAACAGCAAAAGGGTCAGTCAGTTTGGTTAATCCAAAGTATGCATGAAAAGAAGTTATATGTAACAAGTCTGGAAAGGCAGACTGGAGAAAGACTGTAAAGGTCTTTAAAGGGCAAAAAGAGGAATGTTTATTTGATCCTGGAGCAAGGATTCTTAATTTGTGGTCCATGAGTTCAGTTTGTTTTTTTTCTTAAGTTGTAGTTTTTGTTAGGTTAACTATTTCAATATAATTGGTTTCCTCTGTAATTCTATGTATTCTATATTACACATTTAAAAACACTCTTCTGGGGCAGCTAGGTGGCGAAGTGAATAGAACACCAGCCCTGGAGTCAGGAGGACCTGAGTTCAAATTTGACCTCAGACACTTAACACTTACTAGCTGTGTGACCTTTGGCAAGGCACTCAACCCCAACTGCCCTGCCTTCCCCCGCCAAAAAGACCAAAAAAAAGACCCCAAACCCACTATTCCAAGAAGAGGCCTTACTAGACTGCCAAAGGGGTCCAAGACACAAAAAAAGGTTAAGAATACCTGTGGTAACAGAGAACCACTACAGTTTATTGAGTAGGGGAACGACAGTGATAGATCTGCGCTTGGAAAAAACAAAAACAAAGACAGTCCCTACCCTCGAGGAGCTTAAAATTTTAATGAAGAAAATATCACATCTAGGGAAGTAGTGACCAAAGTGCACTTTGGTCTGAAAAGTTACAGGAATGGGGGGCAGCTAGGTGGAACAGTGAATAGAGCATTGGCTCTGGAGTCAGGAGAACATGAGTTCAAATCTAATCTTAGACACTTGACACTTACTAGCTGTGTGACCTTGGGCAAGTCACTTAACCCCAATTGCCCTGCCTTCCCCATTCACCCCCCAAAAAAAGAAAAAGAAAAAAAAAGTTACAGAAATGATGATGACTGGGGTAGAGTAAATGAACAAAGGCAAAGCTGACTGATCTTAGTTCATATAGAGACTTGGGGCAGGGAGATCAGTTATGAGGGCATTATGATCATTCAGGTGAAAGATGAGGGACCAAACAAGAATAGCAGTGGTATGATTGGAGTGAAAAACATAAATGGGAGAGATTCTGTGAAGGTAGAATCACTAAGACAGCAATTGACTGGAAATTTATAGTACAGAGTAAAGCATCAAGATAATTCAAATTGTGCAACTGGGAGCCTAGAAGATGATGCCCTTGACAATATTAAAAAAGTTAGGATGAAGAAAAGGTTTGAGGGTAACAATACTGAGTCTTGTTGGACACAGTGAGTTTGAGAATCTTTAAGAACACATTTAGTTTAAAATGTCCAAAATCAACTAGTGATATACTACCAACACTCAAGAGAGAGATGAGTATAATAAACTCAGGATCATAGATTGAAAGACCACATGGTATATTGAATAGGGTTCTAGACTTGGAATCCCAGGTCAGAAACTTAGTAGTATGACCCTGGTTGCTAAACCTTTATGAGCCTCAATTTTGTTATTTTTGAAATAAAGGGATTGGACTCAATAATCTCTAAGAAGGCATCAGCCCAAAATTGGATCTGTGATCTTAATATTTAGAATTAGAAGGGTTCTCAGAAGTCATAAAGCTTAACCCCTTCATTTTATATCAAGAATGCTTGAAAGTTCTCTTCCTCACTGGATGTCCTTTTTTTCCCTGAGGGATTATACTCAGTTTTGCTGGGTAGGTGACTTTTGGTTATAATCCTAGCTCCTTTGCCCTCTGAACTATCACATTCCAATCCCTCCAATCCCTTAATGTAGAAGCTGCTAAATCTTGTGTTATCCTGACTATGGCACCATGATACTTAAAACTGTTTCTTTCTGTGACTGCTTGCAGTATTTTCTCCTTAACCTGGGAACTCGGGAATTTGGCTATAATTCTATATCTAGAATTTGGCTATAATAACAAAAACTTGGAGTTTTCATTTGGGGATCTCTTTCAGGAGGTAATTGGTGGATTCTTTCAATCTCTATTATATATCAGGGCAGTTTTCCTTGATAATTTCTTGAAAGATGATGTCTGTGCTCTTTTTTATCATGGCTTTCAAGAGAGCTCTGGAAGTAGCTGCTATTAATTCAGTCACTCAGAAGGCCTACTCTTGGTTTCCTAGGGCTGGAACTGTACTTGTGTGGCCTGTGCTAGACTGAGCTCCTCTCTCACCCAGGTGCAACAGATCTTTCCTGCTGACTTTCCAAGTTTTCTTTGCCATCTGTGGGCTAAGAGGTCTGAAAACTACCACTACTGCCAGTGATTCAATCACCCAAAGGCCTGCTCTAGGTTTACTGGGGCCTGGTCA
>CM053594.1:138259172-138287579 GCA_028646575.1 Pseudocheirus occidentalis | reverse complement strand
TATATATATATATATATATATATATATATATATAGTCTTTGACCAAAGGCTTGGCATATACTACCACTGATGTGCTATGAATCTCCCAATTTTACCAATCCTTTACAGTTATATAGTGCTTTAACTGTTCTAAGCGCTTTCAAATTCATTATTTCATTTGATCCTCACAACAGCCCCGTGAGGTAGGACAATTATTATTGTTTATCCTCCTTTCACAGATGAGGACCCTCAGGCACTGAGTGGTAAAATGACATGCCTATGGTTATGTAATGAGATGGGACTAGGACCGGCCTGGTCATTTTTTAAAGGTATCTGGAAGGGTTTGGGGGAGATCTCAGGTGAGTCCTTTCCTTTAGCAGGCCATCTGGGTTCTGCCCCCTCCCATTATACAAATGAGGAAACTGAGACCTAGAGAGATTAACAAGACTTGCTCAGAGTTAACTGTCATTTGCATAAAGATAATTCAATTTGGAGTTGACAAGGTCCTAGAGAGAGTATGAAAACTAGAGCCAGGAACCTTGTCACTTTGTCCTCAAAGAAACCAGGACAATTCCTGGTATTTGACCTCTAAAAGATGATTCTGACAGAAATATAATTCCAATTCCCTACTTTACCTAACGTTAAAAAGCAGGGTAGAAAAATGGGGGAATTACCTGTTTGGGCTGGTGTTCTGTAGGGCGCCAGCATGGAAATGGACATCCGTCACAACAAGGACCAGAAAGTCTGGCACAAGGAGCCCAAAAGCCAGGACATCTACCTAGGGCTGCTGGTGAAGCTCTACCAGTTCCTGGCCCACAAAACCAACTCCACTTTCAACAAGGTTGTCCTGAAAAGGCTGTTCATGAGCCAGACCAACAGGCCCCCCGATCCCTGTCACACATGATCAGGAAAATGAAGCTTCCCAGCCGGGAAAACAAGACTGCCTTGGTCGTTGGAACTATGATGGCGTGGATGGACGCTGATGACGTGAGGATCCAGGATGTCCCCAAGCTGAAGGTGTGTGCCCTTTGTGTGACTAGCAATGCATGGAATCGCATCCTCAAGGTTGGTGGGAAGATCCTCACCTTTGACCAGCTGGCCATGAGCTCACCCAAGGGCTGGGGCACTGTCCTGCTGTCTGGTCCCTGGAAGGGCTGCAAGGTGTACAGGCATTTTGGGAAGGCACCAGGCATTCCCCACAGTCATACCAAGCCATATGTCCGATCAAAGGGCCAAAAGTTCAAGCGTGCCAGGGAGGCCGCTTTGCCAGCTGAGGCTACAAAAACTAACTCCCTTCTTCCTTGTTATATTAAAGAATTTTGGACATTTAAAAAAAATGAAGGAATGAGAAGCAGTGGGAAATACCACTACAAAAGGAAAAGTTAGTCCAAAGTCAACAACCTGAGACATTAGCTTGAGATTTACGAACTGAAGTCTGAATGAATCATTTCTCCAACAATAAGGAGGTCTTAATTCTTTACAGCAGGAAAGAAAAGCTCAGCCATCTTTATTAAATGGTAAAGGAGCCAACAGGAACTACCAAAATGCCTTCTATGCTTCCATCTTTCTTGAAACTTCAAAACTTTACCCAGTGAAATTACTCATATTACAGAGTTCACTGTATGGAAAGACAACCTTGTTCATTAACTTGTTACCCAATATGCTCTGTTTCATTGAGGCCAACAGTCCAGAATAACTCCAAGTAAAGTGTAAAGAAAAATTAACTTTTTCCAGAGCTTTATTTACGAAAATTTTTTATTACTCAATTAAAAAGAAATATGTATCAAAAACTAATAATAATACAATTAAACTATTTTTTAAAAGATGTCAAAGAGGCAGCATAGGAAAGTGTCAACCCAGGCTGGCAAGTTGGGAAAACCTAGGCTTCAGTTCCTATGCTGATATATTCAGGCTGACTACAGGGGCAAGACAACCTTCCTTTTCCTGGGCAACTCTCAGACCCAGGAATATTTACTAAATGTATGATTTTGGCCAAATCACTTTATCTCTAAGCTTCGTTTTCCTCTACTGTAAAACAGGGGAAAGAATACTTGCATGACCTACCCGAGAGGATTGTTTTAAGAGCACTTTGTAGATATTAAGATGCTATATAAATGTACATTACTATTCTCCCCTGACAGGACGTGAAATCAGCCTCCTAAAAATTTAAATTCAGACTACTGATTTTGTACTCCAATGCAAATAGATCTGATCTGATGTATGTGAGGACTCCCTCCAGAGTTGAAGATTACAGCCCAGGTGTGCCTGGTCACCCTGTACAACCTTCCCCCAGGACCTCCCCAAGCTCACCACAAGAAGTTCCTCACAGAATATGTTTGTCTGCTTTAAATTGTCTTTGACATCACAAGAATTCCAACAGAACAGCTATTTATTAGTTTTCCCTTATTCTTGCCAACTTTTTTTCTAGTCACCCATACTAGATGACATCCTTTATGCCACTTTTCTATCATCGTTCCTTATTTACCATGTGTTAGAGCCTATTCACACCCACCATCCTTGGGCCTCTCCACCGTGCTCTGAATGATTCTCAGCTTCATTTCAAGGGAAACAGTTGTGCTCCATGATTCACAAACAGCATTACTGGAAGCCTACTGGTATTTAAAATATAGTGTTTTGTTTCTCGGAGAAATTTAGCATAATTTTTAAAAACCTCACAATTTCCCAAAGGCAATCTAATCCTCCCTCTTCTTCCTTTATAATTATGACCCTAGTTCACTGCTGACTTGTAATATGTCCTATACATGCACGCGCATGCACGCATGCGCACACACACACACACACACACACACACACACACACACACACACACCAGAAATGGATAAATTCTAAAAGTTGCCTGTCCAACTCCAAATTAAAGATATGGATAGACAGTCTTCATCTACTGATTTTCTTTCTGACTAGACAGGTGAAACTCTTGATTCATTTTTTTTTAATGTTCTTAAATATTTCCCATGAATGTAAAATGTATTCCCAATTGAAATGTCAACTTTCTGAAAGCAATAGAAAGTCTTATTTCTATAGATACTGCAGGAGCAATTGATAAAATGCTCTGAACTAATATGTTATTAATTACTTGAGATACAAATATCTCTAAAGAAATTCCATTCCTTCTTTTTCTATAACTGTTCACTGAACCATTCAAATATGTAACCAGAATACAAGTACATTGTTCATGAAATGCAAACATTCTATACTCTGTTACACTTACTGCTGAGAAAAGAAAAAAAAAGAACTTTTAACCCTGGATTTTTACATTCTAAGTGAATTCTTTCATATTAGTTTGCTCAGAAGATTGCTAAAAATCTCTTCTAAGCTTTTATGTCTAAAATTTAATACTGACATTGAAAACAGATCCTCTACTGAATACTCAGACAATTAGGGGGCACAGTGGATAGAGTGTTGGGCCAAGAGTAAGGAATACCAGCTTCCTGATGTGAAATCTGGTCTCTGATACTCATTTGTTCTGTGACCTTGGGCAAGTCACACTCTGTTTGCCTCAAGTTTTCCTCATCTATAAAATGAGTTGGAGAAAGAAACGACAAACTATTTCAGAATCTTTGCCAAGAAAACCCCAAATGGGGTCACTGAGAGTTAGATACAACTGAAAAAAAAATGAACAACACTGAATACTTTGTCTTTCAACTATGTTTAATGAAGCAAACCAAGAATTGTTGCAAGAACAACCTTTCTTCAGGAATTAGTGTTTATTGTTTAATAAAAGTATTGCAAACAGAGCAATATACAAAAACATGAAAAAATTTAAGTGATATTCTTGGTAGCTTAAGAAGGGGGGGGGGCTGTAGGAAAAGGAGAGAAGGGGAGGAAAAAGAGAAGGTGCAATTAATCCTTCATACTCTGGCCTAAGTAACAGGAACTGTTTGTTCTGTGGTTTGGCAAAATACACTTCCTGAATGACTAGGAAGACACCTCAAACTCTTACCATTTCAAGTAGGCTTTTCTATGTACTCATTATGAAAAATGTATGGCCTAAACCACCACCCCTCTCCCCAGCACAGTGTGTTTAACCAGAAAAACAAGTAAGTGCATTAAGGTAGAATCACCTAGTATACTATAAGTGCTAACAAGCAACAAATGTCCTAACTAAATAGGTATCAAAACCATTATAAAGGGTGTGACAAATTCAGTATTTCTTAAAATAATAAAAGATGCCTTACCTACATATTTAACCTACAAATACATAGATAATATAGGTTTTATCTTAATAATTTTCCTTCACAAGTTCTCTCTAATACCCACAAACATTATTTAAAATTCCTTAAAAACAACAACGGAGAGAACTTTCTTTATTTGATGACACTGATCAAAAATGTCAAAAAGGATACTAGACAGGGAGAAAGAAACTCCATAAAGGTGGTTGCTACTCTCATGAATTCTATTTGTAGATGACATTGAACTACTTGAATTAAGCCCTGGCTTGGGATCTCCTAAATGATATTCTTAATTGTTCAAAGCAGTCTTGTCTAACCACACAAGACTATGATATGCAGTTAGATAGACAATCTATAGAGCTGATTCATTAGCACATCTCAGACAAATACAGCAGATAAACAATGAAATAAATTCAGATTGAGTGAAAAGGGAGTGGGTTAATTCCTAGAGAATGGCTTCCAGAAAATCATACAATGTTTTTAACGACCTCAAGCTTCTCCCTGAAACAAAGGCCCATTTTTGAAAAATGCTAAATACTCTTCAGTTGGGTGTCACAGTGGTTAGAGCACTCTAGGTCCTGAAGTCAAGAAGACCTGAGTTTGAACCAGACCTCAGATCCTTATTAACTGTGTGACCCTGGGGAAGTCACTTGACCTGTGGTTGCCTCAATTTCATCACCTGTAAAATGGGAATAATAAAAGCACCTATCTCCCAGAGTTATTGTGACAATCAAATAAGATATTTATAAAGTGCTTAGTATAGTGTCTGGCACTATATACATATTACCTGCTATCATCATCATCATCATCGCTATTATTATTACATATAACAGCAAAACATAGAATGTCACAATTTCCAAAGAACTGAAGTTACAGGTCACTGAAAGGACAACAGAGAGATACATGATAGACATGAGTAGGGCAGAGCATACTATCAATGAAGAAATACACTGCAGAAATGATGTAAAAATATTGAGTAACATATGACTGGAAAAGAAGGTTGGGCTAGTCATATACTTCAAGCAAGAAATAATCAATGAATTACCTGTGTGGTCCATTTGTACACACCCAATGTCAAGAGAGACCTCTAATGGATAATGCAAAGGAGGACAAGAATAAGAGTTGCGAAGGATGAGAAAGTGTGGACAGATTCAGTCTTATAATGTTGAAGAGTATATCTACATTAAGATCATAGGTCCACCCAAATTTCCAAAGAATACAGTAACTATAGGAGTATTTAAAATTACAAAGTGCTAAACATATACTAAGTATGCTAATGATAAAGTCTTTAAAGATGACAGTTAAAAGTCCTTCAAGCCAAGAACACTAACATATTCATCTTTAAAACTAACACACAGTTTCTTTCATATATGTAAACTCAAAAGATGGGTTTTTTTTATTATTACAGATGCCAGTTGATACTTGGAAGATCAAGAGGGCTCCATTTAGTCTTGGCCACAATGATTCTTTTTGGACAGATTATTATCTACATTACAGCCCAATCTTAATACCTTTCATGTACAAAGTTCTCACATAAAGTCTCTGTTACTCAAAGAAAACTTTTTTTTTCTTATAAAATTGTAAAAAATCAGTGAAGTGTAAAATGTTTTAAAGCACTAAATGTAAGGAAATAGGCATTTCACATAAGACAATGACTTTGGCTCTGGAAAGCAGTCTTATTTTCCTTTAAAAAAAAAAAAGCTTGCTTTTAAAGCTAATAAGATGCTACCAAGTCTTATCAGACTAGTTTAACTGAACACCTAAAATTCAATTCTAATTGTCACATTGCCAGTGTACAAATGGTGCTGCTAATGTACTTAAAAATGACTTCATCTCTTGTAAAAATTAATACAATGTTAGTACTTAATATCAGCCCTCCCCACAGGCATTATGATGGTAAGCTTTCCCCAGAGCTGTGTAAATTGCCAAGAATTCTAAATTACTGAGTTATGTCTCTACCACAAATCTAGATTATTGTGCTAGTACTACATTTCATACATTACATGTTATATTTTTGCTATGTGGAAAAAGAAAACTAAAGCTCATAAGCATATACTTATCTCTGAAGTGAAATTACTAGGCTATTTATTAGTTATGCCATTACTTTATTACTGTATTCTGTGCTTGCTTTCAAAAAGAAAAACATTAAAGTAGCTAAATATTCAAATAATAGATATTAAAAGCTTGCAACATAAAATCAGAAAAATAAGCCACATGAAAATCAGATATTTATTATAAACCTAAAGTTTTTAAATAAAATGCTTTAATTAATATGACTATTATGAAAACAAGCTATTTTACACTATAACTTTTAGTGATTGTAACAAAACTGATGCCAACACCACCAACAAATACTTTTCCTTTTTTTCCTGTTAACTATAAAGCTGTCCACATATGTTTGAACATAATATGACATAAAATATGAAACTAAATTATTTTTAAATTGTGAAGGATCAGTTAGAAATGGGGGGAAAAGGTTCTCAGTAAAGATTTCTGACCTATCCATACTTTAAAGCTGTGTTGTTATAATGGGAATGTTGATTAAAGATGGAACTTCTCTTTGTATCACATAAGACTGTTTAGTCTCTATTTTAATCTTTTTTATAGATTTTTATTCATTGTTTTTTACACTGCCTAGATTCCCCACCCCACCCTACCCCCCATAACACTCTTCTTACCCTCTATAGAAAGCCATCCCCTGTAACAAAGAATTTTTTAAGAAACAGAGAAAACAAAATTTCAGAAAAAACTCAACACATTGAAAAAAATGTAATGTTTTATGTGTATAATTTAATTTAGATAGGTTGCTATTTTTACTGTTGTTGTGCTTCCCTTTTTTACTGTGATTGTCCTTATACATATTGCTTCCTGATTTTGCTCATTCCATTCTGCACAAGTTCATGAAAATCATTCCAACGCTGCTCAGCATCATCACACTTTCTTACAATACAGTAATATTCCATTATATTCACATACTCTACCACAAACTCTAACCATTCCCCAATCAATGGGCATTTAAGCTGTTTCCAATTTTTGGCTACCATAAAAAGCTGCACTATAAATATTTTTGTGGCTAAACAACAGTCTTATGTTTTGAATTCACAAAAAAATTACAAATAAAAAACTCAAATTTCAGGGGTAGCTAAGTGGTGCAGTGAATAGAACACCAGCCCTGGCATCAGGAGAACCTGAGTTCAAATCCAGTCTCAGACACTTAACACTTACTAGCCATGTGACCTTGGGCAAGTCACTTAACCCCAATTGCCCTGCTTTTCCCCCTCCAAAAAAAACATACCCCCCAAAAAACCTCACGTTTCATTAGCTCATAGTTAGGAGTTAGAATTGGGAAACACTTCAGAGATCTTCATGTGCTGCTTTCTCATTTTACAGAGGAAGAAACTGAGTCTCAGAGAGGTTAGGTTATTCACCCATTTGGTTCAACAAGATTTATCAATATCTATGCAAAAAGTACACATATTTTAAAGGTTTACAAAAACAGCCATGTTAGGTAGGTATCGTAAGTATTATTATCTCCATTTTACAGAGGAGAAAATAGGCTCTCAGAGTCAGTGTAAGAGTCAGGATTCAAACCCATGTCTTCTGAATCATAGAC
Source organism: Pseudocheirus occidentalis (assembly GCA_028646575.1). Taxonomy (NCBI): domain Eukaryota; kingdom Metazoa; phylum Chordata; class Mammalia; order Diprotodontia; family Pseudocheiridae; genus Pseudocheirus; species Pseudocheirus occidentalis. The sequence goes on along the minus strand of CM053594.1, from coordinate 138,279,797 downwards.
TGATCTTTCTCATACACCACGTCTCAGATTTTTACCCAATTGTGGTTTATAAGCACAGTAGCTTATTTGAAATGGGGCTTTGATTACACAAGCTTTAAGGTTCCTTTAAGACTTGACACTCTCAACCTCTATGGGTTGAATTTGAGTAAATATAACTTTTTCCAGACTCTTCTGGAGTAGTTATTGTGAAGTTGATGATGTTGACATATCCTGCATACTGACAAGAAATATTCACCTTTAGTCTAGATTAATTCCTTTACATATTTTAAAAGCTCTTATTTGAACTTTCCTCCTATAAAAACACACATGCATGAAAGGAAGTTACCATTTCAAAATCTTAAACATAAGAGTAGACACATTTCCTATGAGCTCCTTATGGTCCACGATGTATCAAAATTTCTGAATACAGTTCAAATACTATTATATAGGATAATACATTCAGCTTCACAATAACTAGGTGGAAAAATAATGTAAGAAGTCATGCCCATACCCATTCAACCCCTTCTTATAGAATCACTGTGTCAAGTCTAGAAGAAACCTTGAAATCATTTGATTCAAACCACTTTAAGGAGGAAAAAAACATTATCCACAACTCCCAAAAAGCATTTTGTTTATTGGTAGTGCCTTAGGACTGAAATGAGAGAATTATTCACTGAATTAGTTCCACCTCGAGCTAGTCTCCTCCACTTTCCCTCACTATTCTAAAATAGAACTTAAATAAAACAAACAAAAAACATGGTAATCTCCTATAACCAATCAACACTTAGCAGACAGAGTTAGTTTTCTTTGTACAAAACCGTAAACAACATAATGCTGAATACACACATTCTGTTTTACAAAACAGATGTTATCATGAAGTTAATAATAAAATTAACAATAATCTCGCATTTCTGTAAGTATTTTTTGTAGTTTACAGAAATATGTTCCTCGTAACTTGCAAGCAAAGTAGCTGTATATAAATAAAGTTTTTCAATCAAATCATATTTTAAATCCAGTGTGTTCAACATTAAATGTTAATAATTTAATTCTTCACTACTATGTACCGTTATAAAAAAATGACCTTTTAATCAAGTGATTAATCGGGCCTAATCAACATCTTATAATTCAGATTTTCATATATCAAAATGTGTTTAAAGCAGAGTTTACCTATAATAATCTTTTTTCAGACTGAGGCTGATTTTGATTTATACTTAACATGTACAAATCATAAAAACATCAAAAGCTTTTTGGTTTTTTTTTTTAAGTCCCCTGAGCTATATTTCTGTAGCTCCAACTGCCTGATGAATGACTCTATTTGGATGTCCTCCTAGCACTTTAAACTTAACAACTCCAAGATGGAATTCATCATCTCCTTCACCCAACACCAACTTTTTATTTCTGTCATGGAAGATGACATCACTCCTCTCCCATTCATTCAAGCTCAAAACCTCACCACCAAATTTTCATTTTACTTTTTCATTAACTCCAATATCCAATCAGTTACCCAAACCTCAAGAAACATTTAATAAACACTATGTACATAGCACTGTGCTAAGCATTATAGATACAAAGACAAAAGAGTCTGCCCTTAAGGAGCTTACATTCTGCTGGATGAATACAATATATGCCTAAATAAGTAAGCATAATGAGCACTAACAATAGGCCCAAGTTGGGGAATCCTTTGGATTCTATGACTCCAATATTTCTTGCATATGTCCTCTCCTCTCAGATCAGACACCAACCACTCTCATCCAGACGCTCATTACTTCAATACTAAACTGTTGAAATCAATGTCCTATAACATTTCCCTCCCTCCATCTCCCCTCTTTAATCCATTCTTCACACAGCTTCCAAAATCACTTACTAATATGCAGAACGCCCATGTCATATCTCTGCTCAAAAAACCTTCAGTGGTTCTCTACACCCTACAAGATAAAATACTAATTCAGAAAAAAAAAAAACTGGCTCCAACCTATCGTTCAGAATTTATTTCATTCTTCTCTTCTTTTTCTCTTGAGTCCCAGCCAACTACGCTATTAGTTGTTCAATTCAACAAACATTAATTAAGCTCCTACTATTTGTGAGGCAAAAGAGAGACAACAGCAAGAGGAAGGGAGGTACAGAAGAGAGGAATAGGGGAGAGGAGAAGGAGAAAGGGAGGAAAAGAGAAAGAGAGAGAGAGAGAGACTGTCCCTGTCTCAAAGCCCAAAGTACTGACAGTTTACAATACATACACATACAAAGTAATTTGAAGAGCCCACTAACAAGTGGGGGGAAATTGTCAGAGGCCAGGGGCAAAAGAGATGGGTTGTTCTCTTATCTTATCCTGCCCTCTCCCACCTCCTTGCACTAACACAGATCATTTCCCTCATTTTTGAAATGTACTGCATCCCTCCCCCCAACCTTGTCCATTGAAAACCTGTCTTGCCGCCAGAATCAGCTCAAGTACCAACTCTTCCATGATGCCCTCTCTTATCTTCCCATCATTCCCCCATGAAAGTGAACTTTCCTTTCATAAGTTTCTCGGGAGCTTTGTTTTGACTTTTCCTCTGTTCCAATAAAAATTTTTTCTTGTATCATACTTACCTGTGTATATGTTTGAACCTACCTTTCTCTCTGACATGAGGTCATAATCTTTGAGGGCAGGTATTTTTGTTCTAATTATTCAAATCCCTGTGTTGCCAATCTGAACCATAATTCCAAGTATACAGTAAGCATTCAACGAAAGTTTACTGAAGAGCAATCTATTGAAAACTAAACAGAACTAGTCAGAAAAAAAAATAAGGAAGAATGTGTTGTTCATTATCGTGACAGAGCTCATGACAAGACCTGGACTTGGAGTTAGAGGACCTAGACTCCAACCCCAGATCTGCCATTTACACATCTGTATGACCACTGCGCAAGTAAAGTAAATGCTTTAGGCCTCAGTTGCTTCATCAGTAAAATGAAGGGATTGTACTAGATAACATGTAAGATTTGTTCCAGCTCCAAACTTAGGACGTCACAATATAATAACCTCTGTCCAATGTTATATTTTTTAATTTACTACAGATGAATCAGAAAAAGAAGCATGGAGTGATAGCCAAACGCTTGGTCTTAGAGTCCAGATCTCCTCTTACCTATTTTGGCAGTGTACTTAACTTACGGCATTTGCCATTTTTTATCTGTTTTTGAAAATGTTAATCTTTAATAATGGACTTACACAGGAATATTTCAACATGCAAAGAACAGAAAATGATTTCTACTATATACAGTTTAGGTTTTTAGGGATGTAGTAACAAAACCATCCTTTATTTGTATCCCTTCTGAACTTCCTTCTGCTCACTTTTGCATATTCTTAAATGTTTCATTGAAGTTTTCTCTAAAAACAACAACAGGATCACTACTCACCAAGTACATTCCAACAACTCCTCCTTCCCAAATAGAAGCCTTCCCTTGAAATAATTAAATTTAGTCAAGAAAAACAAATATACAAATTAGCTCGGTCTGGAAACATACAGCTCATTCTGCACCTCTTGTCTAGCCTCTCTTCTAAGTGGCTAGAAACATGTTTCCTTCTCAGCAGTTTTCTAAAGGTATGAAAAGTTATTGTATTTGTTGGAGTTCTTAAGTCTTCCAAATGTTTTCCTTTACAATGTTGTAATCATTACAGAAGTTGTTCTCTGGGTTCTGCTTAAGTTTGTATCAAGTACATGATACAGTTTATATCTTGTACAAGTTTTCCAGATTTCTCTGAACCTGTCCTTATTGTCATTTCATACCATACAATAATATTTAATTATATTCATATACCTTAATTTGTTCAGTCATTCTCCAACTGATGAGCATGTACTCTGTTCCCAATTCTTTGTTACAACAGAAAGTGATGTTATAAATATTTCTGTCCATATAACCAGAGGTTATGTAGAAAATGCATATAAGGAGAGCTCTTTCAGTGAGCTCCCTTTTGGTAATGTAACTTGTTGTGGTGTCACTGGGCCAAATGTTTTGGAAACTTTCAACATATAGTTCCAAATTGACTTTACAGAATGCTTAGACTATACAACATAGCTCCACCACCAACACATTAATGTGCCTATCCTCCCACAGCCCTCTAACAATGGTATTTTCCTTTTTTAAAAAAACTTTTTGCCATTCTAATGGGTGTGAGGTAGAACCCTAGAGTTGTTTTGATTTTCATTTATCTTGTTAGCAATAATTTAAAATATTTCTGTGGGACTGCTAATAGCTTGCATTTCAGATTTTGAAAACTGCTTGTTCAAATCTTTTAATCATTTGAAGATTCAGTTCTTTCATATTTGTACCAAGTCCTTATAAAGTCTGTCCCAAAAGTCTTAGTGCAGCTGTATGCTATTAATCAACTTTTGGAACACTCTATATAACCTGGCTATCAGACCAGTATCTGAGAAATTTCCGCAAAGATGTTACCCCACTTAATCATTCCCTTTTGATTTTCTCTATACGGTTTGTGCAAGAGCTTTCCAATTTTATGTAATCAAACTGCTCATTTTATTTTTGATGACAACCTTGGATCCCTTGTTTAGTCAAAGAACTCTTCACTTATCCAAAGTTGTGAAAATTGCCTTCAGGACTAGAGATAAAATGCTCTTTTTTGAAATGTAAAGCTCTTGACAACTAGATCTCCTACATTTCCAATCTTCTTATACCTTATTCCCATTTTCCCCCATTCCTCTTCAGTCCAGTGACACTGCCCTCCTTTCTGTTGCTCAAACAACACGCTCTGTCTCCAGATTCCCAGCATTTTCACTGGCTGTCCCCCATGCTTGAAATGCTCTACTTACTCACTTCTATCACCCAGCTTTCTTTCAATCCCAGGTAACTGTCCTTTATTAGAAACCTCTCCTGATCCCCCTTCTGTCTGTGGAGTATCTCCAATTTATCCATTACATACCCCATTTGTATACAGATATTTTCATGTTTTCCCTATTAGACTGTGAGCTCCCTGAAAGGAGGGACTGATTTTCCCCTTTCTTTGAATACAGTGCCTGGCCATGATCTGCACTTGATAAAGGTTTGACTGACAAAAGGCATTTTTATACTATCCCTTGATACTAATGTATTTATGATATGACCTTTTTATATATAGTCCATGTATCCATTTTGGAGTTTTCAAGATACAATACCTAAACCTAATTTCTTCTTGAAAACTTTCAGGTAGGTTTCTCAGCAACTCACTAACTTATCAGACCCTGAGGCAGGTCTCTAAGTTACAAAGAAGCTGATGATCTGCATCAGTGGGAGAGCCAGAGAAAGAGTAGAAGTTTCCACACCAGATTAAATCACAGCTACTGACTTCCCACCCCAATCCCCAAATAACATAAGGGAAAACAAATATCTCAGTATGCAAATTTAGTTGCAAATGAAGAAAAAGCTACATATCACCAGCTATTAAAAAAGATGACAAAATTTAATTTCTGAAGTATACTACTTTTATAAAATATTAATACCTTTCAATCATTTCTTGGGGTGGTCATGAACTCTATACCAACAAGGCCTTAGAAGAAAATTAAGACAATACTAGTTTTAAAAGGTGATGCAACTCATAATCAAAATAGTCCTTTGACCTTTAAACATACTACTATGATATATCTACTCATTGTGATCCCTCTGCTGAATCATTACATCACTACTCCTAGTAGGAATGGATACCCACCACCACCATCTTTATTGCAACTACAACTTAACTGAGAAAATGCTCCTTTAATTTCCCAACAAAAGATCCATGCTCAATTCTACATTTAGGAATACCTTGTCTTTTTCAGAACTCCTTAATGACTTTCTGTGGGCTCTATATGAATTTAATTCAATTTAATTCTCTTCTTGTATTGGAAACCAAAAAATTCACAGTGACTTTCTTCTGTATTCAAACTGGCTTGCTGACATTCTCATTCGACTTCAAAAATGCCCTTTTAGTTAGTTTGATGTGATAGAATCTCTGCATTTGGCAAATTGAATCATGGGAGGATAAAGGTGAGTGAGTTCAAGTATGAATTTTGAATCTTTTGGTCCAAATCAGTCACCACATTAAAAAATAATGATGCAAAATCATGCCCTAAATTTAGCTTTTAGGTCTGTTTGTCTCAAAACACTCTTTGGACTTAACACCTAAATTATTATTAAACCAAAATAATAAGTGTAGTACCTTCCATTTATTAATATGTAAGCAAAACCAACAGCTTAGAAACTAGAAATCCTTCAGTTACTAAAACATCATTTAATAGTGATCACCAATTATGCTACTCAGACCTATGAAAAATATATTCACTATGAACTCTACCCTGAATTCCTAGTTTTTTTTTTAATTTCCTATACCTATTAAGTTTCATCTTATTAGTTTCAAACCACTGTTTCATTCTACCATAATCTTTTCTATTGTCTAACATATCAGCTGTCTGGCGCTTCAGATCATTAAAGATATCTATTCAGGATGTCATTGATGTCATAAAATTGAAGAGAACAACATTAAGAACAGAGCCTTTTGGCACACCACTCAAGAGGGCCCTCCAGATTGATACTTATCTATTCATCACTACTCATTGGAGCCTACTCTTTCAACTAGTTGGGACCTCATGTAACTGTAGTAAGATCTGGTCCACATCTCTTCAACCTATCCATAAAATTATCATGAAAGATTTTATCAACATGTAACAAAACATTTATAATGTTTCCCTTCTTGTTTCTAGGAACCAGAGGAAACTAAGAAAATTATTATGTATCTATGTGCATATTGCATATTCCTAGTTTTATATAAGATCAAGGAAGGGAAAGACTATTTTCATTTTCTCTTTGCATCCCTGGCCACAGTAGCCCATAGAAATTAGACATTCAATAGTTGTTGTTGTTGTTGTTTTTAACTTGATGAACATAAAATGTTACTTTTTTTTCAATAACATTTCTGACATCTTTATTATGTATTTACTAGAAAGGAATATACATATTAAATCAGATGCTATTCTCGAATAAGAACGTTAGCTTTTAGCAGGTCATTAACCTACTGAAGGCCATCAATATTATTCATTTCATTAATTTACTGCAAGTTGCTCTCCTGTGTCTTAAACAGTGAATAAAATCAACTATTCAAGTCAAGGAATAGGGTAGCTTCTTATTGGTAGGATGCTGGAAATTTTTTTCATGTTCTTTAGCTTCAGAACCATTGATAACTTCTCCACAATACAAAATATTTTTTTCCCTTTTTAAACCCTGAATTAAAAATTATGTTTGATACAAAAAAAAACAAAAAACCTATGACCTTTACTCTCCAGGTTAGTAGTCTTAAATAACCAGCACCTTGGTATCATAAAACTTTTTAAGTAAAATATTTTACCAAAATTTCTACCAATTTCAAAACATTTTTGAAATACAGCAAGAGTAAAACATCATTTATAATATTATCTGAGTCCCTTAGAAAGTGAATTTCCTAAGTGTGTTAAATCTCACATTCAGATCTACTCAGCCTTTAAAAGAAAAAAAAAATGATTATGCATTGCTTCAGTATATCAATTTGGCTTGGGCTAATGAAACAGTTCTAATATCCTTGTATTCAGTATATACATTGCAGGTGAAGGAAAGGTGGAGTACTTCTGCCTTATTATTAAACAGCTTTCAGAAATGGGAGAAAATATCATAAGCTTTTGTCTGTAAAGTGAGGAGTCTATACTTTACAGGATGATCACCAATTCTAAATCTGTGATCCTCTGGTCTTAAGAAGTGGCACATATTTTCTTTTTCTAAACAGGCTTTTCAGTGAATCTGTTCTATTTTTAAGTCATTTTATACTTTTGCAAGTAGTCAAGAAATCTATAGTGGTAAAATTCTCTAAGATCATTTTTTAAATCTGCTTAGAATTGTTTCCTTGTTTGCTTCAGCAGTTCATTGTCTAATTCAGTGAAACACTTATCTAATTCCCAAAAGGAAGAGAAAAAAACAAAAGTAAAAAATACATTAAAAACAAACAAAAAAAGATCTAAAATCATAAGACAGAAAGAGCTTACTTTCCTGGTATTAAAAGTATACTTCTTCTAATAGAGAAAAAAAATTCACTCATTTCCATTCTTCATGTGAATTATATACCATCTACTACTGGCTGACCTTCTATTTTCTGATGGAAAACAGGTCAAATGTCCTGCTTTCAAGTTCTGCAAGTAATAGGTCCAATAAATGTCAAATTTAACTCTTAAAAAACCAATGCTAGATGTTCTTTACTTCTAAATCAGATATTTTGACTTGTAAACTAATAATGGAGACAAATATCAAGGCGAATACATTATTTCTTAAGTATTTCCTAAGAAACAAGAGAAACTGATAGAATTCCTGCATTAAAAAAAAATAACAATTTTGACTGGAGCCCTTTCTGTCAGTGAGATAGATCACTGAAAGGCAAAGCATACTTTTTTTTTTTACTAAGACCTTTCACATGTCTATCAATGACACCATAGTCATTTTGCCACTCAAAACCATTTGATCCTCAATGTTCTACTCCATAAATCTTGCCAATTCTCACTACTCAGGATATCTCATTGCAACATTGGTGGCAAGTTTCATTCTCTAAACATGGTATTCTTTGCTAGAAGGAAAAAAATATATAGGCTCTTACCCCTCAGATTTCTGGGATGAACCTGTTTCGTCCGAGGCATCTTCTCTTAGTCACAAGGAACTTTTTCCTCTTAGAAATGGTGGTATAACCAGGTCAAGAAAGGGTAGCTCCATAAACGCACAAAATGTGTCAGCTAATCCATGTACTGTGAAAATGAAAACAAAATTACTCAATGATAAATTGGTATAAATACTGAGACTCCAGTGTCAGGACAGGAGTCGACATTCAAGAACAGGCATCAAAGAGGGAAGACTCTCTTCATGGTTCACTAATCTACAATTCAAGAGTGGTCTGTAATAAGGATGGCAGCAATAAGACCAGACATGTTCATCTCAAGATATGAAGTTTACAAAGGACTTTACATTCATTATTACATTTCCTCCTCAGGAGATGGTCTGGTAGGGTAGGTGAAGGCATTAGTCAGGACCTGTAATCTCAGTGGTCTAAGTCACTCCCCGTGAAGAAACTCCCTCTACCAATGCAATATACATTGGCATTTGTTGTACAATTTATACCTTAGAGAGTTGTCTGGCATACTGAGGTGTTAAGTGACTTTTCTAAAGGTCACACAGACAGTGGTAGGTCTTGGAGCTAGGTCTTTCTGACTTGAAGGTCAGAAGTTCAAAGAGGCTGATTGACTTGCCCAAGGTCACACAACTAGTAACATGTCAGAAGTAGAATTTGAATGCAGTGATTAAATCCAGTTATTTTACAGGTCTGAGATTCCTTAACAGACAAACTGGAAAACAGTCCAACCTCAGTTTTCAAATGACTCTACTAATCACAAAAAACATTATTACACTTCAATAAAGTCCTCCAATGCTTCATGTTGGCATAAAGGCAACTAGAAACAGTCATCTTAAGATTCCACCAGTAAAAGTGCAAGCTCTAGTAGGTCCTATCTGATGGAATGCATTAAAACTTTGGGCTTCTATATCACAAAAGAATCATATTAGCTAAATTACAACCACAGCAACTCACACTATAGTCTACTAGGGAATTCAACTGTTACAATCTGGATCAGTGACAGGTACAGTCACACTAATGCAATCTGGATCCTTAAAGTATACACTATCAAAAATAGAAACTATTGAATGGGATAATAAAGTGTACTTACTACGTACAGTAATCTTCAACTCCAAGAATAATTTAAAGATCTGTGATTTCAAGAGTATTTGTACTCTTTCCATCTATGCCTTAGCTGGGGATTTCATGGATATGTATGTGTGTATGACATACATTTATATACAATATATACATATACAATGTATATGAGTATATATAAAATAATCCCCTGATGGTCAACTATTAAGTGATAGGCTTTTTTTTCTTTTTTTTTTTAGATGCTCCTCAGAAGAGACACAGAGTCAGTCCATCACTGACCTATAATAAGACTTTCCAGGCATGGGACTACCAGGAACTCCATGGAAAACCCAGGGTCACCTTCATACCACAATGAAGCATTATAATACCAAAAAAAAAAAAACAAACCTGTCAACTCTCCCTTCCCAGATTAACAAAAATCCAACACTTCTCCCAATCACTCAAATAGAGCTTGTAATAAACACCACAGTTAAAAAGCAGATTTTTCTTTTTTTCATTAAGCTCCTTTGAAAGACAGTTGGTAAATAAACACAAAGTACTATTATTTTCTCTGTTTCTAACAGGACAGCATGATCACTATGCAAAGGCCCCAAAGCCAGAAACAGAGGAATTAAAATGTTTTTAATTCCTAGTGAGCTAGTCACTAGGAATTCATTATTTGAAGCAGTCAAATACCATGTAGCTAAGAAATAATTCTAATAGTGAAAGTCACTTGGCATTTGTGGGAAAAGAGACATGCCTTGGAACACTGATTCAGTAACACAAGCTTTTAGAAATTCGTGGATTGGTGCTTGGAAGTCCCTAAACAAGAAAGACGGCAAAAAGGCACCTATTGTTAGTAAATGTCTTTCCCTTCCTGGAGCTCTGTCTTTAATGGCCATACTATAATATTTATAAATTTCTCCGAAAAGGAATATATGGAAAAATGTAAAGCATAATAATGGATAATGATAAATAAAGTGCATGCCATAACGTATGCTAAATTATTTGCCAGGCTGATGTGGTCAGGCTCTCTATACTGTAGTAGTTTATAAGCCACAACTTGGGGAACCTTGTTTGCTCACTTATCCAATACAGAATTAAGTATATTTAGCTCGAAATAAGCATCAGCTCCTTAAACTACATTTCTTATTATGCACAGTGTTAAAAATGATCACAATACCTGAGACTTTTAAAGTGTGAACTTCAATTTTAATGCAATACAATTACATAATTCAAAACGATTTGTACTATAAAATTTTAAACATGTAAATTTCCAGTCTGTTTCCAGATTTTTTTTTAATATCTCTTCCTTCTACCCCTATGCTGCCTACCCACCCTTTCTAGCTTACCATTCCATGTTAAAATCTTTATGGGAAAAGATGAGCATTTTTAAGACTGCAGCCTTATACTAGCTTAGTACAATCATTCCTTTATGGAAAAAAAAATTACTACATACAGCAAAAACATGACATGATCAAAAGCGTAAAGACAGTTGCAAAGGGAAAAACATGAATGAATGTGGAGGGCGGAGCCTGGGAAAACCCCTCTGCAACGCTGCACTGAACAAAGCGCTTCACATGCCAGGACGAGGGGGGAGGGGGGGGAACTGCAAACCCAGGACAGACCCGAGAGTGAAGGCGGAGGTGGAGGAAGACTAGGAAAAAGAGAAAGCAACTGAGCAAAAAGGAGGAAGAAGAGGAGAGTAGCAGCATCGGATCCTCCCCACGGCTAGCGCGCGCACACACACACACACACACACACACACACACACACACACACACACACACACACACACACACACACACACACACACACACACACACACACACACCCCTTCATTCTCCCTTCCACAGCCAATAACTCATTAGCAAGCACCACCGAAATGCAAGCCCCGAACCAACACAACTACATGCCTATCTTTCCAGTCACAACTACTGCATGCGCTTATCTACAATCTGGAGGGGGAAGAGGAGAGTAAACAGGGACTTTAAAGAAGGAGGGGGAAAAAGAGAAAAAAGGGGGTAAAAGAGAAACCCACAAAGCCGTGGGGTGGGAAAGCTGAGGCCTGGTCTTCCTCACGCCCCCCTTATTTCTTTCCTCCTCGAACCCAGCTCCTCTCTCCCTCCCAAAAATAATGCGTCTGCGGCGGTAACAAGGTTTTCAGGGAGGTGAGATTTCTTTTTTTACCTGGTCGGGCTACGAGACCGGAGCTCTGGTGGCTGCAGTAGGGCTGAGGCGCGCACTAGTAGGAAGTGTCTCCCCCCACTCCGCCATCCCCTCCCCTCCTCTTCCCTCCCCGCTAGCTCCTCTCGGCTCCTCTCCCTGCAGGTCGCAGGGGACCCGCACTCCCTCCTCCTTCCCCGCACCCCCAGCCCGGGGATCGCGTTATCCGCGGGTCCTCCCTCGCCTCGCCCCTCGCTCCGCCTCCTCCCCGGGCTGGCTGCGACGTTACAGCCGCTGCGGAGCCCACTTCAAACCTGCAGCTGCGGAGCCGCCGCCACCGAAGCCGGCCCTGGCCCTGGCGCTGGAGCTGCTGATGGCGGCCACCGCCGCTGCCGCTGAGGGAGGCAGCCGCAGCAGCAGCAGCTCCGGCGGCAGCAGAAGCAGCCGCAGCAGCTCGGAATCACCGCGACCCCTGCGCGGCGGCGGCGGCGCCTGGGATCCCTCCTTCACTTGACAACCTCAAACACAAACATGACCTCCCCCTTCCCCTGCCCCTCCCCCTTCCTCCCCCTTTTTCTCTCCCCCTCCCTCCGGCACTGCCGCCGCCGCCCCAGCAGCAACCACTCCACGCCGGCGACTGACACTAAAACAACCCGCACTGAAATATTAAACAGGGGGAGCGGGCCCGGGGGGAAGGGGAGGGGACTGGAGGACAGGACCGCGGAGGGGGCCTGCATGTAACATTTTTTTTTCTCTTTTCTCAACCCTAAACCAGACTGTAGCGGGGAACTGGCCAGGGAGAAGGGGAGAGGGGGAGAAGATGGACCTAAGCGCCAGGAGAAGGAAGAGGGTGCTGTCCACCCTTGAGGGACTGGCTATACAGGAAGTGATACAGGGGCAGACCGACGGACTGACGGACACGGTTCAGGGTGAAAAGACAGCCCAGAGAGAGGGCGACCCGCTTTCCCCATAGGGAAGCCTTGACGCGGCCGGGGGTAACTCCCCCCAGGAGGTGGGGCAGGCGGCGGAGAGGGGGTGTGCGGACAACGGGGGCGGGGCGGGTGAGCTCTCAGAGGGAAGGAGAGGTTACCTCCTCTCTCCACTGGGGCGGGGAGGGAGGACACGCTCAATGTCCTCGGGGGCCAGAGGAGAGCCGGCTCCTGGCGGGGGCGGGGGAAGGTCCGGAGGCTTTCCCGCGGTGGGGCGGGGCGGGGCGGGGCGCCCAGGCAGGGGTTCCCCCAGGGGCAAGAGGGGGCGCGGTGATTGGCTAACACCTGCCTGGGGCGGGGCCAGGCGGGGGGGGGGGAGGGGGAAGGGGGGAAGTGGAGTCTCTCCAGAAGGGTTGGGGCTGAAGGGGCTGTGGGCCCCGCGAGGAAAGAGCACACTTTGGTAGAGGCTCTATACACTGAGAGCCTAGTACAGGAAAGGAGACTGAAGACGGGCATTCGCGCCCCATCCTAGCCAAGGGGCGAGGGGGACTTTGAGGACCGGGTCTCTCTCCCTACCCCAACCCCTAGCCAGCGGGAATCAGGAAGCGGCGCCTCCACTCTGGGGCCGGGGGAGGGGGGTACGGAAGGAGGCGGTGGCTCCCCTCGCTGGCTACGAAACACGTAGTTCAGCTGGGGGGAGGAGGAGGGGAGAGGCGGGGGACGCCGCGGAAGCGGGAGTTGGGGGAAGGGGAAAAGGGAAAGGGAGGTCGCCGGGTGACCCCGGCTGTCCCATAGGTCCGGGGGGAGGAATAGGGAGTAGAATAGAATGAAGTCACGCGGCGACTGCTGCTACAGGGGAGGGGCCGAGAGGGTCGCGCGGGTTTGAGGGCGGTTGGTTCAGGGAAAAGAGGCGGGGACAGTATGGGCTGCCAGGTCTTTTTACTTTCTATTGCAGGATGTGGGCCGGACCGGTGACGTCACGGGCTCTCCCGGCCCCGCCCCCCTCCCGGCTTGAATGAGGGAGGGGTAGAGAGTGGGGGATGGTGTAGGGCTGGAGCGTAAGGGTGAGCAGAGCGACAGGGGGTGGGGAGGGAAGGAGTAGGGGGTACCCCAAGGGGGTTTCCTCAGCAGCGTGGAGAGAGAAGGGAAAAGTCATTGTGAAACTTGAAACTCATTAACTTTGAAAAACAACTTTAAAAAAACCTGGAGAGGAGGGTAGAAGGGACGAAGGGGAATTATTATTAACCATGAAACCACAGTTTTGGTGGTGGCGGATGTTCCTGTTAAAAGGGAGGAAAGCCAAGGTTATTCCAGAGGCCCTCTCCAAGCGCTGGCTGGTGGTTCCCAGGGCTGAAGCTTCAGAGGGGATTAACCCCTACCTGCCTGCTTCTTCGTCATAACTACCCTCTAGGGGCCAAAGCAAGACTAGGCAATAAATTCAGCGTTGGGGAGGAGGGAAAGAAGGAGGAAGAGAATAGTTTAAGTCAGGATTTGACCTCAGTTCAGACGTGAGAAAAGTAGAAAAATATTAAAGAAAAAAAAGTGTAAGATTGTAGCCGGAAGAACACTGAGCTGTATATAAAGCTGCAGTGGACAATCGAGGGAGATCTTTAGGATCATTTATTTTCAAAGACTGAGTATGTTTCACAATTATACAAGGAGGCAGGGATGGTTAGCGAAGGATGAATGAAAGGTGTGGATCTAGATATATCTCCACCACACACTTAACGAGAGAAAGGAGCAGCCTGAGGTACCAGAGAGCTGGATGAGGCTTCTTTGCTCTTAAAAAGAAAATCCAAGATTAGCCAAATGGAGAGGGTTAGGACATCCACTACTTAATTCTAAAGCATGCCATCTGTGGACACTTGGTTGGGATTATTTTTGTTCCCTGCAGCTTTCATAGTGCACTTTTTTTCCTCCTAAAGGTGAACTCCCTAACCTAAAACTACTCCAGAGACCAAAAAGAAGCTCAAAGCAAAAGAAACAATTATAAACACATTACATGAACAAGAAAAGTAAGCCTGTAGGCATAAATAACAATCATAAGGGGAGGGGGGAAACCACTATTTTAAGACAAGAATGTAGAAGCAGTTAAAAAACCAACGCTCATTTCAATAGTTATATCAATTTTAAATGATACAAATTACTGAGGCGTTTCCTTGTAATACTATTTGTCTCTGGATGCTACATGTAACATTCATACATATGTGTGAAAACATCTTTTAATGAAACAAAATGGAGTAGGATACAGTAACAAAGGCACATACCTACCAAAATTAATAATCTAAAACTTCCAAAAACCATACTTTAAATTATTAAAAACAATTTTCAATAAACCAAAACAGAAAGTAGAAAAAATTCTCATGTTAGCATTGGTTCTGCTTTCGTATCATTACATTTTAAACCCGTAAGCTTGAAATAACGACAGTCAACAAAGACACTGGATATACATTCAATAGGACTATTTAGTGGGTTATTTCGAATTCCTATGAAAATTTTAACTCGTTCAGTGATGCAAAGTTGCGATTTTGAATTGCATTAAAAATTAACATTTAAGTCTTTCACACAGACTTTGCTTATAATAACTACACGCTCTTTGGGGGGGGGAGTAATGCACAATTTATTTTTCTATTACTATATCATACACATATATGTGTATGTGTGTATACATATATATGCATATGATTTGAGTTTACCTTTCTCAGGTTTCTTACATGGGGGAGGAGGGGAGAGAAAACCAATTTCATGTTTAATTTTTCCAGTAATCTGAGAGCAAGAAAAGCCAACTAAATAGGCATTAAACTTTATCTTGGCCACAAAATAAGCCAAACATTTTCCTCAAACTTTACGCCATACAGATCAAACATGGAAATTTTCCTAATTTTTCATTAAAGGACGGGAAGGTGTGGTTGGCCTCCTTAACGACGACATTTCACCCTCAGAAACAGATACAATGTTGGGGGGGGGGTAAGGGGGAGAATACAGTTCATACCTCTCCCCCCCGCAGCCAAAAGGAGTTTATACACTACCATTCCTCAATGCAATCACACACACACACACACACACACACACACACACACCCCGGGAGACAGGGGGAAGGAGTAGCGAAGCGGGAGGCCCGAGAACATTATAAATTAAGTTGTTATTGTCTGTGTAATTTGCTTTCTGTAAGAAGAATGAGACAGAATACACTAGTCTGCAACCCCCCAGTCCCAGACATGGCCCCATCTTTCTCTTTAAATTGCATCCTCCTAAACCTTCCCTCTACTCGCCACCCTAACTACGGATCTCGGAGTTTAAAGTAAAAAAAAAAAGGAGACTCGAATTTCCCCTGAAGCGGCCCCTCCAGCTCAAAGCTCTCAGCCCACAGTGCAAAGCTAGGGCTGGTAGGGCTGCTGACACGGAGATCCCGGAGGTTCCTGCTCTCTGCCGCTGGCGGGTCACACATGCCGTGTCCCCTCCTCCTTCCCCCGGCTCTGGGTTTTCCCGTTCATCAGCTTAATCCTCTCCTCCACTCCGCCACTCACTGACAAAACCTTCAATACACATGCTAACTCTTCCATATATTACAGCTTTTTCAACGCAAAACGTCAGGAAAATAGTAAAGAAAAAACTTACCCAAAGTGCAATTCAAAAGTCATAGCTAAAGCTTCCTGGGTTTAACTTTTAATTTTAAAAACAACAAATGCTGAAACCCAAAGCCTAGTAGGTTGAAAGTGGGCGTGAGAGGAAATGCAAAGGGGAGGTGCTTCTTTCCCTCCGATGCCTCAGCTACCCCCTTTTCTGGCCCATGCCTGGGACTTTGATGCTATCTATCGCACCGCCTACATTGTATAACTTCAGCTCTCTGTCTCTGAATGCTGCACATATATTTATTAATTTATGTGCTTTCATACTGAGAGAAGCAGGTGGGTAATGGTGGAGGATTCCTTCAGAATCCTTCAGAGAGAGAAGCATTAGCATTAACTTGTCTTTGTTGTCCAAGTATAGATAAATTTAAATCCTTTTGATAATGATTAAATCTAGAGATTGTTGGGGGTTTTTTTAACTTATACACAGGAAAAGCATTACTAAATCATAAATATGTTCGATCTCCATTCCCAAATCTGAATATCTTAATAAATATTCTCAAAAGTTTTGTTTGTTTTTGAACATCTCACTTTGGAAGATATCTATTATTTCTCCTTAGAGACAATTTTGCAGTCTGAAAGATGCAACTTTAAGAATGTTTTCCTGAATACAATAAAAACCTCACTATAAAATGCTTTAAATATTGACTATTGATTCAGTTGCATTGAAGGCCAAATCATCTGGGCCTAGGTTCCTCATCTATAATATAAGGGTATTGCACGGCATAGGTTACTTCCCACTCCAAATCTCCTATCCTCTGATTCCATGTCTCCTGAGGTAGCCTATAACAAAAGATGTTCTCTTCCACCTGTGGCACAAATCTTGTATGGAGTTTCTGGTTTGTTGTTGTTGTTGTTGTTGGGTTTTTTTTTTGTTTGTTTTTTGGTTTGTCCTTGCTGAATCTAAAGGTCAGCAAAACCTGGATGTATTTTTAGACAGAATGTTTTCAGTAAGTACTGTCAAGAGCAATGAAAGCTCATGTTTTTCTTGCAGAGTTTCTCAAGGTCTACAGTTAACGTATTGAGCATCGCCCCCATGAGCTGGACACCATGCTAAGCTCTATGGAGAATATAAAGACAATATAACATAGTCCCTGATCTTAAGGAGTTTACAATTTAATGAACAAAATATGATGAAAATGTATAGAAAAAGACATTAAAATATGCAGATGAAGATATCACATGATGCACTACATAGTTTGAGTGTTGCGAGGTTTCTTCCATGGTTGCAGCCACCTAAGTGCTCTGGGAAAACTTCAAGGGGAGGTTCTTTTGAAGGAGGAAATGTTTTTGACTTAGCAGAGACACAAAGCACAGCATTCCAGGCAAGAGAAATGGTATGTGCTAAGTAAGGTTGGAAGGTTGGAGTAAATGAATTATTTGGGTAGGTTTTCTTGGCAAGAGCAGAAAATCCAAGCCAGTGTGTAATAGATTATAAAGCGAGTAAGGTATGGGAAGGCATAGGCTGAAGGGCTTTCATTTCAACCACCTGTGTCCTCAGTAGGTTTAAAAAAAAAAAGCTTGATTAGGAGGAACCACTGCAAGTTACTATAGGTCAGGGGAATGATATGATCAAAACTGATGGATAAAGAAAATCATTCACTCCATTGTGTATTTTCTTTCCTTCCTTCCCTAGTATATACCTGAGTAAATTGGATTTGGAGTTAAGAGGACCTGGGTTCAAGATATTTCACCTTCTTGGGCCTCTGTTTCCTTATCTATAAAATGAGAGGGGTTTAGATCAAGGTCCATTCTGACTCTAAATCTTGTGAGTCTATGATTTTGGTGCCATATACACATAAATGTTTAACATGTAATATTGGGTAATTAAGGGAGAATACACCTGATAATCCACAGGTAGCCAAATTACTCCTAGAAGTACCCAGAAGTAACATGCTGAAAAAAAATTAGGGAAAATTTTAAAATAGCCCACCCACCATAATATAATTCAAGAAATAACAGTATGGAAACAATCAAGTATAGCAATCCAAGACACTAGTAGTACTTTTAAAACATAAGATGGCACCCTGATCTAAAGACCCTGGAAAGGGTCATGCCAGGTACTTGCAAAAGATTTAAACTTGCTTTTCACATATACTGATAGAGGTGTGAGATCATTCTAAATTTCATAGCTCTAAATGAGTCTGAATTAGCTTGTCTAATCCTGAATTTTCTTCTTTGCCTTGGCACCCATTATAATTATATCATTAAATCTTAGGACTGAGAGGAACTTTATTCTAGTCTATCCATTTGTTTTCAGGAAAAATTCCATTTAACACTTTCCAGACAGATAACTGTGTCCTTTTTTTTATTTGAAATGTCCAAAAAGAGATTTTTACATATAGAGTAATCAATTCTCACAACTAATAAGGCATTGGATTTGTCACCAAAAGTCCATGTTTCAAGCCTTGATTCTGCTACTTACTACCTGTATGACTGAACTCCCAGTTTCCTATACCATATATGCCTATTGACTAATAGGCATTTAATAATTACTAAATGCCCAGTAGGATAACAAAAAGGTACAAAAGATAGCCCCTGCCTTCAGGGAGCTCACAATCTAATATGGGAAAAATGAATAAACAAATAAATATATATTGAACAAGCTGTATACAAAACAAATATGAATAAATAAGAGAGGAAAGGCACTAGAATTAAAAGAGATTGGGAAAGGATTGTTGTAGAATAAAGGATTTAGTTGAGTCTTAGGGGAAGCCAGTAGGTAGAAATGAGGGAAAGCATTTCAGACATGGGGAAAGGCCAGAGAAGATGCTCAGAGGGAAGGTCTTATTTGTGAAATAGCCAGGAGACCAGTGTCATTGGGTAATGGCCTAAGATTATTTCCAGGTTCCCATAATCAAGCTCTTAATCATATGAAGCCATCTTACTGGTTCAATTTGTATAAATAATTTTTGCTTAAAGAGCTATAGGATTTGGTGTGTTTTCAACCTTAATAACAGAATAAGCAACTACAATCCATCTCTAAATAGTGCCAAGATACTCCTTGATCTTCCTTTATTTAGAATTCTATTCACAGTGGTAACCAGTAACTCTTACACCCAGAGCTGGATACACATCAGTATGGCCAATTCCTCGCCCCCCCCCTTACCAATTACCTCCAGGATCAAAGTTCTGCTATTTTGTTTGGCTTTCTTCACAGTGTGGATCCATCTGACCTCTCTGATCTTACTTTCTTATTTCCATCCAAGTGCTCTGTCATTCAGCTACCCTGGCTTACTTGCAATTACTCAAACATAGCATCTCAACTTTACAAATCTGCCTAGACTATCCTCCATTCCTGCAGCATTCTGCCTCTTTACATCTCTCTCCTGGTTTTCATGGTTTCCTTCAAAATTCCATTCAAGTCTTACCTTCTGTAAGAGGCTTTTCCAGGTCCTTCCCTCTTAGATTATCTTCCATCTACTATTTCCTTCCTTAGCTCATTTTATAGAGAAATAGGGTTAAGTGACTTTTCCAGGTTGTCCAGCTAGTAAGTATCTGAAGCCAGGTTTGAACTCATAAAGATGAGTCTTCCTGACTTCAGGTCTATCACTCTATCCACCTAGCTGCCCTAATGAATACCCCTTTCTAAAAACTACTATGAGGCTAGCCAACTAAATAATGCATGAAGATCTTAGCTTTAAAAGGCCAAGGTCTCCCCCTGCATCTGGGACAATATACAGTTGTCCTGATCTATATCTTGCCACTGGACCCAAAGGGCTCTGGAAGAGAAAGTGAACTGGTGACTTTGCACAGCCCTACCTGCATCACTTAAATCCAATTTACTTGTAAGTCCTGCCTTCACCTTCCTGATGCCATGATCTTCTCCAAAAAACCCAAAAGGACAAACAACAACATCTTCCATCTATTCAGTATATATCCTGTGAACCCAGTTATTTTATATGTTGCTTCCCCCATAAGAACATGACCTCTTAAGGGCAAGTACTGTGTTTTTGCCTTTCTTTGTATCCCTAGTAGTGAGTCCTTTTAGATTCTTGTTGACTGACTATATTTGGTTACCTCTAGGATCAGAAATAAATTCCTTTGTTTGGCATTTATGACTCTTCACAACCTGGGATCTTCCTACCATTCCAATTTTATTACATTCTACTCCCCTCACCCATATTCTGATTCAGCCCTACTGGCCTACTTGCTGTTCCTTTTTGACTAGGCAGCTCCCTATGCCTGGAATACTCTCTCTCTCTCTCTCTCTCTCTCTCTCTCT
>CM053594.1:138228337-138258672 GCA_028646575.1 Pseudocheirus occidentalis | reverse complement strand
TTTCTCTCTTTCCCTCCCCCCCCCACCTTTGACTCTTGGAATCCCTGACTTACTTTAAGACTCATCTCAGGTGCCATCTTCTGCATGAAGCCTTTCCAAGTCCCTGACTAGTAGAATGTCTCTTAAAAGCTCAGTGGTTTTCTGTCATATCTGACTTTTCATGACCCTATTTGGGGTTTTCTTGGCAAAGATACTAGAGTGGTTTAGCATTTCCTTCTCTAGTTCATTTTACAGATAAGCAAACTGAGCAAAACAGGGTTAAGTGACTTGCCCAGGGTCACACAACTAGTAAATGTGTGATAACATATTTGAACTCATGAAGATGAGTCTTCCTGATTCAAGCCCAGTGCTCTATCCACTACACCTCCTAAAAGCTACCTGGTGTTAATTTTGAATATAATATGCATATATGTATTCATATCTGTGTTGTCTGCAAGTTCCCTGAGAGCAGGGTCTAGTTCTGCTTTGTATCCCCAGCTCTTAGCCTAGTGCCTGGTATGTAAAAAGCACTTAATTAATGCTTGTTGATTGATAACTTCAGTTGGAGGTGGGGAGGTGTCCACAAAAGATAAGTTATGCTAGGAAAAAGGTTAATCTACTTCTCAGAGTCTAGTCTCTAACAGCCCAACTACTGGGAAGAGATGGAGAGTGAGAGGCAGCAGATAGAGAGAAAGTGGCAGTGAGATGGGAGAGAGCATATACCTAGAGAGGTGAACAGGATCAATCACAGACTTAGGAGTAAGCTAGTAGAGTCATCCTGCTCCATCCATTTTGTGGATAAAGAAACTGAGATCTACAAAATTATTCAGTTTACCAATGACGATAAGTAGTTGAGGTAGATTTGAACCTAGATCTGTTGACTAAAAATCCAATATTCTTTCTACTGTTCCACATTGTTTCCCATGATATCCACAGCTGGCTGGCAGTGAAGGAGTTTAGTGCATGGTGTGGACTGAAGGAGTGATACAGATCCTCCATGTCAGCACCCAGAGACAAAGCACTGAATACTCTGACTTAATTAGCTCTGGCTACCTCTAATTACTACCAACAGCCCTGGTACAAACCCCAGTTACTATCCCTTTTCCAGATTTTATCCTCCCCTTTTCCCAGTTACTCTCCCAAGAATTTTGCTCCTCTCCCTAAGTTCTCCTTGTTCTTTTTCTCTTTTAAACATCATCCATCTGATTTTCAGAGTCCTTACTGCTCTCATTAAGCCCCTTCTCCAAGCTACCAAATCCCCTTTCATCCACTTACAGAGCAGCCACCTCTCTCTTGGTACTTTCCCACCTGCTTCTCACTTGCCTTTTCCTTGTTCCTTGCCCTGGGTCATCTCAGTCCCAGGATTTCTTTTATCCTCCAATATCAGTCAACTTTCCTTTCTTAGGCCTGGATTCTTCAGTGTTTGTGCATGTATATTTGGAACAAAAAAAAGTAACTTGGCAGAAGCTGTTGATGAAAGAGAGGAAGATTTTATTTGCAACAAATTGCTGTAAATAAGAATTTTTGAATAATAATTATACATGGACTCAAATTTCAGTTCTGTCACTTTCTGCCTCTTCTAACTTGGATAAAGATCTCTTCTGACCTCAGGTTCCTCATTTATAAAAATGAGAAGGTGGAGTGGAAAGGAGACTTACGGGGGACATGGTTTCAAATGCTGCTTCTGATACTTGCTCTCCATGTGACCATAGACAAATCACAATCTACTTGGGCATCCTTCAGTTTCTTATTTGGACACGTGTCAAAATTCACAGCCTATGGAGTTCATCAAGGGAGATCAAATTAGCCTTCATTGAACTAGTACTGAAGTATAGTCATCATCCTGGAGGCAGAATGTAATCTAAGCATAATTATTAAATAGAAAGATTTTACTTTGGGGTCCCAACTCCTTTTGGTGGAGGTTGTGTCCTTTGCTACTTTAGTTATGCCCTACTAAATGATCTTACTAAAATTTACTGCCCAGAAAGGACTTCATTAATATATTCATACTAAGTTATATATGAAAAGCTATCCTGAGATATTATCTCCCTGAGCTAGCTAACTATATTTTTAAAAAGAATAAAGCAATGAATCTCTAATTGTAGAATTTAAGAAATCATAAATGAATGTATTAGTGTATTAGAGTGTATTAGAAGTCAAGAGTTATCTTTTCTGTCACCTAAAATCAAAGTGTGGAACACCAACAAAATATTTCCAATGTCAGATCTCTGATCCTTAAATACAACCACCCTTCACTTCTTGTCTCTAAGAATAAAGTACCACTTCTATAAATCCATTTTCCATATCCATTTCTATAATGAATACCTCAAAGAAACACACCCTCAACTTATATGTCTACCTATCCCTTACAATGTCCAAAACTTACCAGGTTCTGCCTTTGTAATTCTGTTGGCTGTGCAAGTGCTTGCTCACTGTAGCAAGTTTTACAAATCCTCTTGATATGCCATAGCTTCCTGGTTCTAGGAGCTTTGCCTGCTCTGTATACAGTCCTTGAATTTTCTGCTCAGTAAAGCTCTTGGATAAATTCATAGCTTTGATTTTCTTATGGAAGATCTTGAAAATTAAGAGACATCTTGATACAGCCATTGTCCATTATATGCATATATATGTATATGTATGTATGTGTGTATGTATGTATGTATGCATTATGTATATTCTATGTGTATGCATGCATTTATGTGTATATTGTATTACGTATTATTGAAACAAGAACTAAGAAGTGACAAGTATAAAAGTCATGACAGATAAAAGACTAAGGGAAAAATCTGAAGAACTGATGACTGCTACCTGGAAAAAGCTGGAGAGAGAAACAAACAGAAGGAAATAACATTAGTAGGAGGGAAAGGAAAATAACCTCAAGAGGTGAGTAAGAACAGATGAGCAAGGGCGGAAAAGGGAAGCCACTTACAGAGAAAAGCAGTAATAAAGATGGCATTGCACTGAAGATATCTAATGGCGACAAGAAGACAAACTTGGATTATACTAGAAATTTTAGAGCAAAAGCAAAAGTTATGAGGCATCTAAGCCAATGAATACATACATGCATGAGATATCCAGATGGTTGTCTCTTTTAAAAAGGATATAACCATAATTTGTAGGATTTTTAGCTTTTTTTGTATGCAAGTTCTGTTAAGAATGTAAAGTTTATTTGTTTTGTTTTGTTTTGTTTTTAAATTACTGATAGAAATAGGAAAGCCTAATCACAGTATGTAGTACTTAGAGATAGGAGTAACAGGACACACATTTGTCTTCTGTTAGCTACTCACACAACTGTCGTTCCCAACTGTTATGGAACTTCTGGTTGCAAAATTCCATCCTTAGTAACAAGAGAGTCAAAACAGTCCCTCCCTCCTAAGGTCTGATCACAAAATTGTTTCGTAACTAGGTTCCCTCAAAAAGTTCCATAGTCTGCTCCTCTACACAAATTAAAATATTTCCTGAAGGTTAAAAAAAGATGAAAACCTCTAATAAGCAAATGTGTTCATCTCTTTACAAAAACATGGTATTTGTCTGAATTTCTTACTAAAGTTTTCTTCTACTTTTTCACTTTCTTTTAAAAAACATTTTTGTGAAGCCTCTATTCAGGCCTTTTACATAACTGCAAACTTAGTCCTTGATGATTCTCTCTTGGGTATCTTTTAAATAATAAATTGTTTTTGGTTTAAGTTTCCACTTTAAATTTATTTTTCTGTGTACCTTTGTTCTTAGAATGGCTTCTTTTCTTATTTCCCCTAAAATTCTTATCCCAAACACATTTTTATACAAAGGAGTTCAATAAGTAAATTTCATGACTGTTGCCTGTGATTACATATTATCCTAACAAACAAGCTGTCATTTCATTTTAAAATTCTAAGTAGAAAATAAAATTTTCACTTTGTGTTTATGAGACATGTCTACACTCAGACTTGAATAGCATTATACCAAGAGACAGGGGTTGGGGCAGAAGGTTTGAATAATCTCTGTGTAGGCTAAGAACCCCTGCCCATAAATTTCACTTGTAAGAAACTTGGCCTTTGAGGATTAACCTCTTCCAACCTATAGCTATAGCCAGTCCTCCTTATTCTAGCGCGCCTTTTCACTATTCTAGGGCTTTCTTATATGCTTTAATTATAATTTTCCTTGACGGTTGTAGACATGCAGTAGAAACATTCTATAGGTGTAAACAAGTCTGAGACTATCTAGTGACATTAGAAAATGAAAATAGACCAGTGAAAAGTCCTCAAAAATTTATGTCAAATTATATTAGAGGACAGGTTCATAGGAAATAAGAATATAGGTTAAATTTTACTATGGCAAAATTACAAATTTATTATAAGCTCTCAAATTGTAGTTTTAGTATTCTTAAGTAGGGATAGAGAACATAAGCAATTGTATAGAGCAAAGAGCTAAGCATTTCAGTTTCCTCATCTATAAAATAAGGAATAAGACTACTAATGTACCTCAGAGGGATGTTTTAAGAAATGACTAATTAATATTTATTAAGTTGTTTGCAAATAAGAGTTGCTATAAAAGGACTAAATACTAATCCCTTTCTCCTTCCTTCCTTCCATTATACATAACCCGTCTCCTTTATTCTGGTCTCACATGCTTCTTTACTGGTACCCTCATTACTTTCTTCACTTATACAGTAATTAAATTCCATTTTAAATGAGCATTCATTTCCTTCATCTTGAAACTCTTGGCTTGTACCTACTTGCTTTTCTTCTGCCCTACTTTCCTTTTTCCTCCTTTGCCTTTAAACTTCTTGTTAATGGCATATTCTTTCTCCCAGAACTATTTTCCCCTCTACTTTCTCTGAAGCTATGCAATTTGGATATTTGCCCCTTAAATTCCATTAAAATTGCTGTCACTATTAATATTTACAAGTTCTTTGAATTCTTTGGATGAAAAGCACCAAAAAATTTCCCCCAGTTTATTCTGTCCATGCTACCTTACTCATTTAATATTGACATTGTTTCTTTTCTGGCAGATTAAATTTGGACTTGTCATCTTCAAAGATATCAGTCACTCAACACGTATTTATGACATCATTTCCACCTAAATCACTTCTCTCTTTTAAAGTTCCTTTCCTCATGACTCTTTTTGTCTTTTCTTCCCACTTGTAACATTTGGGTTTTTAGTTCCTAGGATTCCAAGGTCCTAAATTGAGGGATTCTTAACCTGGAATCCAGACTTTAAAAAATGATCATTTATTTTCAATATAATTGAACTTATAAACTCCTCAAAATAATGGAGTCCATAAGATTCACCAGATAGTCAAAGGGGTCTATGACACAAAAAAAGATTAAGAACCCCTGCCCTAAATGATATGAATTTCTGCATCACTTTCCTTTGTATTTTAAAAATTTCCTGAAAATGGAAACCATTTTTAAAATATGCTATTCCTATATTATATGAGAAATGCTATTCTGGGTCAGATCAAGGATGTTTGGGGCTCAAATATTCTCTTTCTGACAGAAACAACAAGGGATGTGTTATGGGAGAGTATGACTATCTTCTGCTACATAAACTTCAAAAGGTATTATAGCATAAACATTCTTATCTTCCCTTGATCTGGCTCACTACCACCAAATTAATCTTCCTTAAATACCACTTTGATCATGTCACTCCCTGATGCAAATATCAACAGTTACTTCCCCCTGCCTACAGGATAAAGTCTTAACTCCTTAGCATGGCATTTAAGGACCTTTGCAATATATTCTCAACCTACCTTTCCAGCCTTATCTCCCACCAATCTCAAATACAAATCTCCCACTGCAACTAAGCTTGTATAGTCATTGTCCAACACAACCTTACACTCTCATACCTCAACATTTTTAGTACCATCACAATTTCTCTTTTGAATTTCTCCTTTACTCTTTTTCACTTATTCAAGTTCTACCCATCTTTTAAGAACCCAATGAAATTCCATCTCTGTGAAGTCTTTCTTCTCTGATCACACAAGCTTTAAATAATCTCTGCTCCCTCTGAACTCCAAAATTTATTATCCATATCATTGATAGTTGTGGGCAGTGATAACTACTGTATGTAGAAAAACACATACAAATGTTACATCTAAGTGTGTATATATATATATGTATATATATATATATACACACATACATATATGTACACATTTTTGTACATTCATGTATACATACATATGTAGCATTGGCTCCCATTATTTGAAGTGCAGGTATGTTACATGTCATCCTTCCCCCAATATTCTCTGATGCTCTTAGGGGAGGTTTTGGGAATGTATAGGCTCTGCTATTAGCTCTAGCCCCGCCCCCATGATGTTTCTTTAAGTATAGGGGTTAGATCTTCTGCACCCCATTCCCATTTAATCACCAACATAATATTTACAGAGCCTATGGCAGCTATGAACATACTAGCATCATTCTGAATTGTAAAATATAACAGACTCTTCACATGGAAGACAGAACCAAAACATTTATTCAAACACCAGAATCCAAATCCCCAAACCAGAATGCCAAATTCATCATAGAAACAAAAAAAAATCTACACACAATAACATTGCAGATGGCACCACCATCCACAAGCCTTCCCCCTTCTAGGATCTTCCCACAAATGAACACTCAGTACCTACTTCCTCTCTCTCCGTCAGCTCTAGCTACTCTGACCAGCTTCCTCTGGGCTCTGCTCCACCCTTCTTCACCCATTTGGCAAGCTCCTCCCACCACAGACTCATGTGACTCCGACTTCCATGTGACTCAAGCAGGTCACATGGGTCTGTTAATGGATGGGAAAGATCTTCCCATTAAGCAAAAATACATTATCATTACAGTCATATTAGCTTTTCCACAGGAATATTTACTTCAAACATATAATAACAAATATACAGACATTCTCTGCAACATATAATTGGCTTAATCACTGCCCTATGCTACCTCAGTCTGGAAAGTGGAAGAGGATTGGATTATAGCTCAGCTCAGTTCCTATTCAGCATAATCCCAGTTTCAAGTCCAAAATCCCCTTGGGCTCAAGCCTCAGGTACTCTGTCTTCTCACAGCTTCCCTGTTAGAAAAGTTAACTTAAATATCCCACCTAGAATCCTGGTTCCAACGTTGCTATGTCTTGCTTGCTGATTGGTGGGCATCACCACCGGTAGCTGAAACTGATGACAAATGAAGCAGAATAAAAACAAACACCTGCCCTTTCCTCCACCTGTTTTTCTAAGAGACACAGGGTGAAAAAGGAAGAGAAAGAAGAAAGACTGGAACACATTTGGGTGCTTTTTATCTTTTTTTAGAAGACTAAAAATGTTTGGTCTTTTTTGCAAAAGAAAAATTTACACCAGAAAGTGTTTTAGGCAGGAGATAGCTGACTTACTTGCCAAATGGAGAGAAATATCTGTCAAAGGTTACATTGAGACTATAAACTCATTTATAAAATCTTATGAGTAGGATGATGGATGATTATGAAGAGTATCATCTCATAAAGCAAAGAGAACCAGAAAAGCTAAAACCATTCTAAAGAAAGTATAGCAAAATACCCAAATAAGAAAAATAATCCCAAGGAAATTTCAGGGTGAAAATATAAGAGAAACACACAGGACAAAATTGTAAAAGATTTGTCAAAAATCATTGAAACAAACTGATTTTTCCATCTAGGACGGTGGAACCACAATACTTTGACCCTTACATCAGTCTCAGATGTGCTTATAGAGGAGATAGAAATGGCACCAAAGAGAGCAAAGATGGAAAAACAGACGGTTTGTGTATATATAGTATAATACATATCCAACTAAGTACAGAATATGTAGAGGAGATTATTACTGAAGGTAATAGAATTGTAAGTGCATTGAAATATTAGTATACAAGACATCTGAAAGGAAAGATGATGAAAGTACCAAAAGAACATCAAAAACTACTGATCTATATGCCCACTCACCCATGTATACAAAATCTTTAAGATATGTATGTATATATGTGTATATATAGTGTGTGTATATATGTGTGTGTATATATACACACTCACACATGCACACACATACATACCAATTTAGAGTATCTCTAATGAGGGAACAAGCAGGCTTTCAAAAGTGATATTTAACAATCATTACTATTTCACAATTAACTAAAATATGTAGAGAATATGAGATTGAACTGATTTGGCTTAATAAAATGCCACCTTTTTTGCTCCTTTACAACACGGTGTCTCCCATCTATATGTCAAGACTATTCAAGATTCCATGAGAGATATAACAGCAGAAATTGCAAATTCAATGAACATACGATCATGAATTTTAGAACAAATTTAAAACAAGATGTCACAGTAAGGGAGGACATCTAGCATAAAGTCCAAGTTAAAGTGGGAGTTCCTGTGGATGGTGAAGTCCTCTAGATGTTGCTATTTGTAGATGACATTGTGCTTGTTGCATTAAGACCAATAATATTGCAGAACCTCCTGGAAGAGACGTGTAGTTTCTAAAGGAGTTTATCTTTATCTTGTCTACAACAGAACGGCTAGATGGGTAAAGAATATCTCTTGTCTGACTTATAAAATACATTTGTATAGGCATCCTATATGGCTTGCTCATCAGTATGTATGTATGTGTGTATATGTATATAGATAGATCTATTGATCTATCTACCTATTCATATTTACATACATTCATGCATATTGATAGACAAGCTATATAGGATTAGGTAATGAGTTTGGTCTTAAGTTGATGAGGAGAAAGAATGAGATGAATTGCCTTCAGGTAATTACTAAATTACTCATAAAAAGCAAAAGTCCATTTTTTTAATTAAAAATTTCCTGGTATTTCTTTATAACATCCAGGCATGAAATACAATATTCTCTGAATAATTAAAATGAATATTAAATAGAGGGTAATGGAAGACAGATGTAATCAGGCTGCAACATATAACCGGTTATGAACACCAAAGAAGAGACAAAGATGTTATCAAGGAATTGTATGATAAGGAGAGTTAAGAAGTAAGGCTGACATGTATACAGCCAGAATGCTGAATTGAAACCCTTGTAATATTGGTGAAAGCAAGGAAGATCTCCACAATATTGAATGGACTTCCTATGGCAAATTTATGGGAGGACATAAACAACTGTCCCACAGGATGGACAGGTATGGATGAATTGAAATCTGCATCATTGAAGGGAACTCCCAAATCAAAGATATCACAAGTCCATTTAAGTATATTTTTCTCATTTTTATTTTTTCTTCTAGTTTTACAATAACTTTTATCTTTTCCCTAACAAGTCTGTGATCTGACTGCCTAGAGAGTTAGTTCAGGCATGACTCCCACATCAATAATAAGTCATTTCCTGTTCATTCAAATATAATCAATTTCTTTTTTGTATTCTATTTGTTTCTGTCTTGTTCCATACCTATCATTTCTTTATGGAAGAAAATATTCATAATACATAGTTGTAAGACTTTTGCATAATCTATAAGCCTTTTTTCCTCTTTTATTTCTGAACCATATTTTTCAACATCTTTTCACCATCCTCTCTATG
This sequence comes from Pseudocheirus occidentalis, assembly GCA_028646575.1. NCBI lineage: Eukaryota > Metazoa > Chordata > Mammalia > Diprotodontia > Pseudocheiridae > Pseudocheirus > Pseudocheirus occidentalis. The sequence continues at coordinate 138,249,192 of CM053594.1, read as the reverse complement.
CTTATTTATGCATTGAAATAACTGAATATTAAAGTATATTTTCATTAAATTTCAAGGGTCTTAATAATTTTTTCTGCAATTTCTCTACCTTTTCATCCTCTCCACCCAATGCTGGTACATAAACTGCAATTATTTTCATGGTAATCTTGTAAACCAAACTTTTAGTATGAATGCTGCCATATGAACTTTAAAAATGCTCCATGAAAAGATATTTCTTGTTGCCTGTAATTCAGGCTAAAACTAATTGCACCAAGTACTTTATTTCTCTGGGGAAAACCTGTGAGCCATTTAGCCATGACTTACCTTTGTTTTCATTTATTATATATTTGTTATAAGATATGGCTTCTATTAGGTGCAGAAATGATGGTTTAATAGGTTTAATGATATCATAGCGATATATTAAAAGAAGCATTAATAAAACTTTTTTTATTTGAAGAGAAAAAAGGAAGTTAAAAAAGGAAGTCTGTTCCAGGATGGGATAAATTTTCAGAGCTTTTGCACTTCTGGTATAATTTCTTAAACTCTACTTGAGTAACTATTATGTCACAATACAACAATAGATTAAGACTTTATTAAAGCAGGTCTTATAATGCAACGTAAATGTTAACCATCGTTATTGCCTCCCCAATTAGATATTAAAGGTGTTTGAAAGCATAGACTATGGCTTATTCTTCTTCTTTGTAACCCATAGTGCTGAATACAAAGCTGGTGAATGACTAACAATCTATTAAAGACCCCTACATCCAAATCGTCATCTGGGGGCTAGCATTCCATAAGTTCATGACTTGATGTTTAAAGTATTATTTTTCTTTTTCAGTTACCTCCTAATTCAAGATTCTAAGATTCATGGATTCTGTTTCAAGATCTGGTAAAGTCATTAGTATCTCTTTTCATTCTTTCATACAGAATTGCCAAAAGTTAGCAGTCCTCAACCTCAGTTTCCTGAGGATTTAGGTCTTGGAGGAACTGACCCAGGGAGCTGCTCTATTGGCCTAGTGATTCCTCTTCTTGTAATTTAAAATTTTCTGGCTTCTAATTCTTAATTCATAGTCCCAGAAATTCTTGGTCCATGAACTCTCTGCTCTCTTTGGGTTAGGAAATCTGCTTCACTTAATCACTCTTTTCTGCCACTGAACCTGGGCACCAGAGCACCAGTACCCCATCACTTTTCTGTTCTTCCTATCTGCCAGCATATCATCAAAATTCAGTGCCTGTTTTTCTAGAAGTTTCTTTTAAAGTAAAATACATACACACACACACACACACACACACACACACATACACACACACACATAAATCTGTGCATTAGACTGGGAGTTCCTTGAGATCAGAGACTGGCTTTCACTTTTCTTTGTATCTCTAGCTCTTGCCAGAGCGCCTGGCATATGATACTTAATAAATGCTTGCTGACTGATATGAGTTTAAAGGCAATCAAAAGTTCATGTAAAAATAACCTACCCAACATAGAATCAGTGGTGCCCAACTTTACTATAATCTGAACTAACCTATACATTCCTAGCTAAATGTTGTGTTCTTATGATGTCATAACATTGTAATCCTTGGGCCATTCTTTTTCAACTTGACCAAAACTGAGAATGGATTGTCTTTTTGCACAACATTCCTCAGTGATTTGGGATTGATCCAGCTGTGTGTCATGGATAGAATGTGTTCTACAATTTCAACCAATCAGAAAGCCTTCCGGTTAATGGCAGCTTTATTTTCTCTAACTGTATATTACTATTTAATCATTAAGAATAATCTTCTGACCAAAGAGGAATACAAGGATACCTCATAATAAATATTATTGCAGTTTCTCCCCAAATCCAGTAAAAGGGCAATTCATTTGGATAAATACTTCCTCACCCAAATTAACAAAAGACACTCATTTGTGTTTCCCCTCCCCCACAACCATTCATGGTTTTATGCATTGAGATAATATTCTTTCTTTACCTTAGACTTTGTAGAGTTTTTTTTTAAGGCACACCCTAACATAGAAGTCACTTTGTTTTCTTCATTATTATAATTGTCTTTCTCTGGGACTTCCCTTACTTTGTTATTTCTTAAGGTTTGGTGATCAGAATTGCACACAATATTCAAAGTCTGAGAGAATCTGTAAATATGTCTGTTAACTGTAAGTTTTTATATGCTAGGTCTTTTGAATCCTGACATGATTTCTTTATTAGGGATGGAAAGAGAAGGGGAGGAAAGGGAAAGGAACAAACATTTCTCAAGCACCTAATATGTGCCATATACCATGCTAAGCATTGTACAAATATTTTCTCATTTGATTGTATATTTATAATATAATTATCTTTATGACATAAAGTATATATTATATATGATAATACAATTATTTTTGTAAATTATTTATTTAAAAGTATATAGTACATGTACACACCTATGTTATTGTAGAATATAATGTATATAAGTATATACAATATATAGATATATTATATATGAATATCTATATACATTCATATGTGAGTATATACACACACTTCTACACTCTGAATTTACTTTCTTAACTCCCACTCTTACTGGCAAATTGGGTTCCTAGAGCAATGCTACATCTCCCATCATGGTTCTAGGGTACTCCTGAAGGGTTGTTAGGATATATTTCTAACCCCTGGTTAGTGTCCCATATTACTTTGATCAGTTGATAATTCCCTTGATATCATTGATAACCAGTTAATATTAATTATTATAAAAGTATATTTAATGAAAAATTAGAGCAAGAACTGAAGTACAAACAGCTCCCCCACCCACCCAAAACCAGAGCACACCAGGATCCTTGGAAGAATAGACTCAAAGGAGTTGCTATAAAACATTCCTCTTAAATGTGAAGCACTCTCCTCTGCTATCTTGACTGGCCTCTAGCTGGAGCGGACAAATTTAAAATGGGAGCTATAAAGCGTTTCTCGCACTCAGTTCACTTATGGATAAAGCACAGCTGATGGATGAGTCGCTACTGTAGTTGTGGGATACAACATCTCAGTGTAAAGGGCAAGTTGCCCCTGGACTGGGTCAAGCAGGTTGTTTGTTAGTAGGGCTCTGCCACTTCTCTCAGTTTAGCTGCTGCAGTTACTGTACACTCCACTAGAAACTCTTGTCACTGGACCTAATCTAGCAAACTCACAAGGTAGCTCTAACACTCATTCACCTAGAATCAGGAAAGGATAAACAGGCAAAGACAGAAGAAATAAAAGTTCCACAGTAAAAGCCAACATTTCTACCTTCCCACTCAAAACTTTCAGGAGAGAGGTTCACAGAATTCTTGCAGTTGTCTTTTATGTGCACACTCACTTCAAGATCAGCAATCAATGAAAATGTTTTTCAACACCATTGCAGTAAGCCAACATGATATAGTCAGAGAATACCTGTGCATGCTCTGAAGCAGAGAAGTAGACCTCCACATTGTGCATCATCATGGATTTTTAGTGACAAGCTCCCCAAGCCTCACATTGTGCACACTCTTATGGATTCTGTCCTGGGATTCTCATTTTGTATAAATGATAAAGTTTCCCATTTCAGTAAAAAGCAACATATTGTCTCTCCATGCATTTTCATGCTTCACTTTGAATAGTAGGCAAAATTATCCCTTCTAACCTTTTATTTTTCTTAGAGAAATAAACATTTAATTGATGACTGACAATAAACTTTTTTATGATACTCAGATAAAAAAGTAGTACTGAAATTTAAAAAATTAAAACCTTTAAGCTTTCTTTCTCTGATTTTCCAGATAAAAGAATTAACCAATAAATCAATAGAATACAAATCTAAAACCTGAAGTGAGCACTAAGAAATATTTACTTGCTTCAGGCTCTATGTTGTTCTGAGACCTGATGCAATCAGTATAATGACATCCGCACACATAAGCATCTTGAAGACCACTATATGTGTGTATGTACATATATATATATATATATATATATATACATATACACACACACATATGTGTGTGTGTGTGAAAGCCTTCCATAGGACATCCTTTATGATAGGATCATATACTTTTGGCCAGTACTCATCTTCCTTTCTTATGTCCAGTTTAATATTTATAATCAAAAGGTCATTGACAAAAATTTTTATGTGATCACATATATCAAGGCATATTTATGATCTTAGCATAGTCATGACAAACATTTTTGGGAGAAGAGCATTAAAGGCTGTATATTTCCTACTGAGATACTTTTGTTTCTGCTCTGGTAATCAACAAATTAAAAAAACACTCAAAATTATGTATTTTCTATATTTCTTAGTCAATTTTATCAATATGATACCAAGGTCTAGTGTTTACACAGTCTACCTGCTTTTTTATGTGTTTTCGATAGATACCCTAGATACAAATTATTTATATTCATATTTTATATATATATATATAAAACAACATAATATATTTTGTTCTCATAAAGATCAATATAGAGATGAGAAAGTAAACATATATTTGTTCATTTATTGCCTTTTGGAGGGCAATTGGGGTTAAGTGACTTGCCCAAGTCACATGGCTAGTTTTGTGTGTGTGTGTGTGTGTGTGTGTGTGTGTGTGTGTGAGGTGTCTGAGGCTGGATTTGAACTCAGGTCCTCCTGACTCCAGAGCCGGTGTTCTATTCACTGCACCACCTAACCATCCAAAAGTAAACATATAAATCAGCACGATAACTTCTCCACAAACTTTTTTTTTGCATTAATACCTTTGTGGCTTTTTTCTGTACTTTGCAATTTTTTTCTTCTTTAAAATATTTTGAAAACTGACACATGAGTGCTCTTATGTATCTTAAGATGGGCCCTTATGTATCTGAGCAGGTGAGCCTACTTGGTGAGTGCGCCTCCAATGAAAATTCCTTTGAATGTCTTTATTCAGGTCCCTCTGCTTTTTCCAACTCATCTTTTGAGTGCTATTCCCTCTCCCTCAGTTAGTGCCTCTGGTGCACTGGATCTCGAGCCAAGCAACCCAGATTTCAAATCTTAACCGCAATACTTATTGTCTATGTGACCCGAGCCAAGTTCTTTCTTCTCTTTCAGCTTCAGTTTCCTCATCTGAAAATGATCAGTCTAACCCTAAGATTCTCTCTAGCTCTGAAGCTGTGAACCTGTGGTTTGGTCCTGAGGTGGTAAGAGCACAAATGGGATGTTTCCACTGCAATTGATAATAATGGACCACCATAGAAAGACTGGTAGACCTGCTGTATTTCACTTGGATATGTGATCACCCTTCCAGTTTCATCTTTAAATGTTCCTGGAAGCCCCAACAAAGCTTTCTGCAAGCTTCCTTTCCTCACCCCCTAACCCCCACCCCTGCCCCCACCCCCACCACCTTCACTTCTTTTCATTGCTTTATTTAAGTATTTTTTTTTTTAGAGAATATGAACAAAAATCACAAGGGGATTAGACGGTATAGATGAGGTCACGGTCCATTCCAGTGGAGGGAATATCGTCACTAATGATACCAGGAATCTTCTGAAATATTCAAGTAAGAATGGGATGTCTAAGGTAAATAATAAACTAGCAAGGAGCTCCATGCTCTATCACTTATTTCAAAGAAACGACATCCAGTTTTTAAAAAATGGCAAAAAATAATAAAAGATAAAAATATCTAATTATGCTTCTAAACTTCATTGTATCAGGTATCTCACCAAAGTGGGTAACTCTCCCTGGTGCAGGTGATAATTCATCTATGCTTTCTCATATTGTGAGATTCTTGTTGATGTCTTTCCATAAATATTCCACAGATTCCCTTGGGAGCCTTCCTCTAGGTCTTTTGGCATTTTGTAAACAGCAGTGTAGGTCTTAGGTTACCTTGGAAACCTAGGTTTTCTTTGGTTACTTTGGTTTATTCTATCCCACTCTTCCTTCATAATTGGCCCACATCCTTTTCTGGACAGATACCCCCCGATGATATTTTTTTCAGACTCTTCACATGCAAGTAATTGTTGGTATCAATATGCAGTTTATTTAACACATCATGCCTTTTGAATTACCTGAAATTTTTATTCTTTTCAGATTGTTGTGTTCCTTGATTCTCATTCATATATGCTCATGAAAAGAACATTGGTATTAAAAAAGATAGGCTAGAAGAGCTAGAAAGAGAAATTCATTCAAAATCGCTAAAAAACTATAAAAGGCTTTGTAGAATATCTTACAAGATTCATGCAGAATATAAGTGAATGTAACTATAAAGCACTCTTTTAAGAAATAAAGACAAATAATTGGAGAGCTATCAATTACTCATGGGCAGATCAAGTCAGCATAGCAAAATGCTAATACTATCTAATTTACTTATTTAGTGCTGTTACAAAGTCCCAAAAGAATATTTTATAAAGCAAGAAATAATAATATTTATGTGGAAGAATAAAATATCAATAATCTCAAGCATAATAATGAAAAAAGTGGAAAGGAAGAGGTATATGAGTACCACATCTCAAATTGTAATACAAAGAAATAAGCATTAATATGATTTTTTAAAGGTGTATCAGTGGAACTGATTAGGTACACAACATAATGAAGTACACCAATCTAGTAGTCCAGGGTACTATAAATATCCTAGCTGTTAAGAACTTGAGGGGATTAGAACAGCAAGTGGTAGTAGAAATTGAGTGAACCACATTGTCTCCATCATGTGACTCAATTCTATAGTCAGTTTAGCTCTCTTTCTATTCAATTATGGGTCTAGTCAAATTTCTGTATTAGAGGAAAACTTTTCAGTTATGAGAATTGTGAGAAAACCTTATTACATTGTTAGACCCCAGCCCTACATGACTTGGAAGCTGGACCATTTCTACCTGCTGCTTAGAGATCCTCATCTAAGGCCCTAGGTTATACTGACTAGAAACCCCGTCAAATCTGAAGATTGATGCCAGGAGTTTTGTCACAATACATATCTCAAGTAAGTGTGTGTGTGTGTGTGTGTGTGTGTGTGTGTGTGTATAAATACATATATAGTTATGAAATGAAGAAATACCTGTAAAATATGTTTATGTGCATATACATGGATGTGTGTCTATGTATATCAGATTTCGAACTGGTTTAATCAAACAGCCCAGTTCTTGTACTTGTCCCTCCCTGAGATATCTTCTGTGAGGGGTTTGAAACAACGGGCAAGAGTCTGTCTATCCTAGCCATGAAAGACTCAGAGAAGGTCTCTAAGACATCATTCCCTATGCCCCATGACTATGAATGTAAGGTGAGATATTTAAAAATTTTTTCGACCTTTTTTTCTACCTCTTTGACCTTATTTTAAGACAAATATAGTACTCAGGTCTAGCTACCTCTTTTTTGTTTGCTCTTTCCTGATCTTTGGTTGAATGAACATATATCCCTAAATGGAGGTAGCCAGACTTGGAAGCGATCTTATGCCTTTGAGAAGTATGAAGATTCTGGTTCCTTTTGATCAGAGATTATTGAAAACCTGGGGAGAAAGCCATGTTAGCTACTTCATTGCTCTTGGAGAAGTCATCCACTATCAAGAGGATAAGCTTGAGTGTTGGTATGGCTTGCCCGAAGGAATCTGCTTTGAGAGAGGCTGTGCAGTGCCAAGGTGAAATATAAGAAACTTAATCTGCAGTCCTGGAAGCTACTTGATTTTCTGATGAGGTTTTAAGTATCAGTCTCTTGAAACATAATTTTTTGGTAAAATAAGAACTGCAGTTATTTTGAACATCTTGATGGAATAATCCCCAACCACCTGGTGACCTAATATTAGAAAGTTCCCCAATCCCTACTGAAAAAGAAATAAAATATAACAAACTATGTAAGGACATAGTAAAGGAGATGGTCTAGTCCACTGTTGAAACAACTACTTGCAGTCTTTTGATGAGTTTCTACAGTTTTGTCTAATAGGACTTCCTTCATACTTGTAAATGTAGTTGATCATTTGTCTTTGCCTCCCACCCTGGAACAGGGAATGTTTTCTTATAATAAATTCTGCCAGTTGCACTCCAAATACTACTATTTTCTACCTTCAAAGCAGATTTTAAAGTGACAACCTCACATCCCAGTTCTTGCCTCCCTGAGGCATCATTTGTGAGGGGTTTGGAACAACTGGATGATCTTTCCATCCTAACTATGAAGAACTTATAGAAGGACCCTAAGTCTTTATTCCTTATGCTCTATGACTGTGAATATAAGGTGGGATGTGTTATGTGTTAAGCATTTTTTTCAAGCACTTTACCTTACATTCAGACAAATATAGTACTCATATATGACTGATCCCACTCTCCACCCATCTCTCTCTTATGAGATGCTTTACTTATCTCTCCTAAGTTTCTACAGAATGCTGCTGACTGAGTGTGGATTCTATGTCATCCTATAAGGTTCTAAGAACCAAATCTGTACCCTAGGAATCTGAGGTTGCCATTCTGTGAGAGAATTATATCTTAGCATGTTAATAAATTTCTTTGCTTTCAGTTTGGCCTTGTCTTTGACTCAGAGTCATCAGACCTCCCCACCCCCATGGGCACATCTCTGACAAGAGGTCCCATTACTTTCACTGGAGGAAATTCTCTAATAATAACTAAAGTTACATTAACTTACTGAATACTTCCATAAATAATTCTGTCAATATATATTGTGGATCTGTGTGTCTTTTAGCATTTCTTTTGTGTGTAGGAAATGAATACCAATCCTACACCTGATTTACATTGTACATTGAGTAGCTTTCTCCTCCCTTTTGGGAAATCCTGAGACCAGAGTCAAAATCTAAGCTTTAAATATTTTGTCTTCCTGGTATGGAGTGAATAAGTGGGTGGGGGAACTTAATGACCCATGAATATAAGAAAAGGGAGCCAGACTATAAGAAAACCCCTTTCACTAGAGACTGGGATCCCCCAGGACTGAATTGGTCCCAACCTTGTGCCTAGATTCTAGCAGTGCCGTTAATAGGAAAGGAAACTGGTGCAATTTTCTAGCCCTCTGGGTCCAGCACTTGTTCTTAATGTTACACTTGTTTTTGTCACTTAAAAATATTAACTATCACCTATCAGACTAGATTCTCTATGCTTGAAATAATAGCATGTAGATAACTGTGTGACCTTTGACATGGCACCACCTTTCATTCACAGTTCCCTCATTTCTAAATTAGAGCTAAGTAATGATTTTCCCACCTACTTTATAGAGTAGATAGGACCAAATGAAATAATGTACATGAAAATGCTTTAAAGAAGCATTAAGTTTAGGCGTTATCTGAGTCATTATTGTTGTTTCACATTTCTTCTCTTTGGAGAACCTGTATTAATCCACATAATTCTTGAGACATACTTAGGTATTGTCACACAAGGTAGCAGATTAGGTAACTGAAACATATTAACATGAAATAATTGTCCCAAAGTTACTAGAGGGACATTTTCAAAATGGAAAAACAAAATGCAAGATTCTACTTCACTTGCATTAAATTGTCAAAGGTGACAAAAGATGAGAGGGAAAATTGTTGGTGAACCAATGAGAAAATACACCAATGAACCACTGACGGAACTGTGAATTGGTCTCATGGTTTTGTCAGATTATCTGGAACTATAATACAAGGAAAGACACTAAACCATTCATACCTTTGGACCAGCAATACCACTACTGGTATCTCCCCCAAGGAGATCAAAGAGAAGGAAAGGTCCCATAAACACTAAAATGTTTATGTCGTAACAAACAGCTGAAAACTAAGTAGTTACCCATCAGTCAGTGGATGGCTGAACAAAATGTGGTATATAAATGTAATAAAACTTTATTATAGTATAAAAATGAGAAACATGAAGAGTTTGGGGGAATTTGGTAAGACTTGTCTGAAAAGATATAGAGCAAAGTAGGAACCAAGAGAATAATCTATATAATGGCCATGATAACATAGAAGAAAGCAACATAGAAAGATATCAGAATGTTTATTAATGTCCAATCCTAATTCCAGAGGACTGACATTGAAATACATCTTTGTCCTCTTAGAAGAGAGGTGGTGCACTCTTCTTTCCTACAGTTTCAGAATGATGCATATTGGCAAACTTGGCCAATGTATTGGTTTGTTTTCTTACTTATACTTCATTACAGTGGAAGGTTTTCAGGGGAAGGGAGAAGGAAATGCTAGTAATATTTTTAAGGGACTCAATAAAACATCTATTTCTTAAAAATCTGTATGAAAATATGCAATATGAAATTAGTAGAACCAGAACTGTATGTGCATTTATTACAATAGGAAAAAGGAAAAAAAAGAAGGAAGGAAAAAGGAAAAGAAAAAGGAATGGAAGGAGGGAAGAAGGGAGAAAGAAAGAGTGGGCAGGAGGAAAAGAGAAAAGAAGGAGAGATAACAAAGAAGAGCTAGAAAAAGAATAAAGAAAGGAAAAGAAGGAAGGGAGAGAGTGAAGAAGGAAGAAAGAAAATGAAGCCAGACATAGCAGAACTTGAGACAGACTTTGAAGAGGATAGAGAACAAAAGCATATTTGTCTGCTTTTTCATCATCTGGGTCCACTTGTTAAATGCCTAGTTTTAGGTAAGATTTTATTTCTTTATAATATTTATTTGATTATTTGTTTTTACTGTTGGTCATTAATAATAACGATGATAAGATCAAAGATGCACTGAAGTACTAAGTTCATAAATTTTAAAAAAGGAAAAATGCAGAGGATTTTTAAATAAGATCTCATTTCTGCTTGGCATCTACACTAAAATATGCATTTTTGAAAGACATATTTATTCAAAGAATTCAGACCTGTGTGGAAAAAACATGTTTGTGACTTGTTGGCATTGTAGAGTAGAAATATTTTTGAAAATCAATAAAAAGAGAAGGGTTTTTTTTTAAGCATTGGATTATTTTTTAAGCCAAGAACAAATTCCTTTACTTCTAAATTCTAAACCAGAGTTATTATGAAGCATATCTCTCATTCTTGTTTCTGTTAACCTGTCACCTGTTTAACAGGGGCCTTTGGCCTATGGCCTTTCAGCTGTTTTGTGACTGAGTACAACATTTCTATTCTAAAATATGCCTGTGCCTACAAGGTTCCTGCAGGTTAGTTTTTGCTGCTGAAGAAACTGCCATTACTTACATTGAATTTCAATGACTTCCTGCAGGCAAACACCTGGAGGCAATTACCTGTACCTGCTTGCCAGCAGACACAGATATGCTTTAGGATAGGAAAACTATATTTCTCATTGAAAAAAAAAGTCCAGTTCCTTTGTGTAATGCTCTATTATTGCCTGAATGCTATGTTATGTTATTCAGACCAAGAAATTATTCTCTAACCTATTATTTGTTGGCCCACAAATTTTTATTTCAGTATTCTTCAAACTGCAGAGAATTCTGGTGGTTCTCACCTTCCCTCTGGGGTTATATTTATCCCTCTCTCCTATAGACAATCCCTTCTAACACATTAATTCCCTAAATCAGTTGAAACAACGATGTAGGGAGACTTAGTTCCACAGGACCAGTGTTATAAATGAAGAATATAGTCCTCCGTAACCTGAATTTGTGCTAGCTATAGAGACCAGAGACTATGTAAATTTTAAAATGGTGAAACTGACCCTCAATTCTTTCTTACAATTTTTCCTATCCTACAGACTTGGGAATATCTTTCTTAGGAGCTAGAGAAAGGTGAATTTGCCCACATCCTCCTCCATTCAGCAGTGATGTCTGGATTAGTTCAGTAGGCACAATGCTGGATCTTTTTACCCTCATCATATCATCACAATTTCACACCCTCCTTGTCCCCATTCCCTTAGCCCCTTCTAAAATATCCTCAGTTCTGTTGTCTATATGCATAACTGAGCCCAATAATGGCATGCAGCAAGAGAAGGCAGTGGTTGCCTTTGGACAGATCACCATTCTGTGTCCTGGTCCCCAATAATATCTGTTGCCTTAAAGTTCTGGGAAGGGGTAGATCAAAAGGTAGAAATATGAGGTAGTATTCTGCAATGTAGACTATATGCAATTCACTGGTACTGTCCAAGGACAGTCCAGAAAACTGTTTCTGATTGGCCAGACTTCTCATATTCCATTAAATAGACAAAGGGAGTGATTACTTTTAAAGAAAAAGGCAAATAAAACAGCATACCAGCCATAAAAATATAACATAGACTATACTAGATTTCACTACTTCAAGACCGTGTATGATATGTTTCCCTTTTACCCTAGGGTTCTCCTGTGCGCTTAAGGGGACTGGCGTCATCTAGGCTCTCTGTCAATGGTTCCAGCTTCCACCAATGGTGTTCCCTCAAGTATAGGGGGTGCTTCTCTTTGACTCAATTCCATTCAATCAGCAATCGCTTGACTAGTTTTTACAAAGGACTATTTTGTTCAAAAGATCTAATAACAAATAAACAAGCTTACTATCTCAACACTTGAGAGTGATTCCTCTTCCCCAACCCCACCACACCTTAGTCTCTGGAAAGGAGAAAGTTTAACATGGTTCCTAAAGAATCAAGTCCTAATGTCCAATGTTCAAAACTCCTACTTGGGTTTAAAACCCAGGCACCCAGGCTTCTTTGCCAGAAAGGCTGGCAATAGGCTAGGAATTCTAGCTCCAAGCTTCAACAACATGAACTCCAGGATTGGTGGGGATTGCTGATGTCACCTGAACCTGAGAAGTACAAATAAAACAGAAAAACATAGAGGGAGGAGTAGGGTACGGTATCCCTATTCCTGGTTTCATTCATGGAACCCATATTGTGGATGAACCATTTGTGATCTTCACACTCTGGAAGCTGTAGCGAAAAACCTACAGGAAAGAGAGACTCTTGGTTTGGCCATTTTAAAAGATGCAGCCTATTCTAGTTATACGAAAGGAGGCTACTCCTACCCAATGAAAGGGGAAACATCAAGAAGCATATGGCCATGTTAAGCAATTTGGGTATTCTAAGGTCAAGCCTCCTTACAAAAGAATCACACTGGAGTTCTATATGCTTTAGAGTAGATTTTGGTTATAATGTATTCACCACATTATTGTGAGACAACATTGGTTGAGCCAACATTTTGTATAGTATGCTTTATATAGAGAATGTAGGTGAGAATGAGTAACTGGGTAAGATGACTTCAATATTTTGAGAACCTGTAATTTCACTAGTGATAATATTAACTCCCGACACAGACACAAATCACAACCTCAGTGTTCTTTAGTATATTTTATTTCAGAGTTGCTGTGATCAAAAAAAAATCACCACCCTTTGTCAGTCTTGTCATATCTAAGAATAGAAAATTAATAGAAAACTCAAGAAATGTGTTCCACTTTTAACCTGAAAATGGCTTGAGAATTGAACCTCCAGGCTTTTCTGCAAATAAGTATGTGGGGGCACAGGGCAGGAAGTAGAACTCAAATGAGAATTAAATTTGATATTTACACAAATATCTCTTGTCTCTTTACTTCTTATATGGTATCTATAGAAAAGAAAAAATCATGACAACTTTCAGATGAACCATAAAGGTTTTTTGTGTATCTTTAAAAGAACAAATGGAAATTATTTTTCATATAGGAAATCAAGAAAATATAATAAAATGTTAATATTTAAAGTATATGCCATATGGGGATGATGACTATGTGTCCTATATAGATGATCATAAATAAGTGGATCTCAATTCCTATTTGGTATCACTTAATATTTTTCTTCCTCTTTGATGCTCTTAATTAAGAAACACAGAAGTATATTGCCAGGTTCTGAGAGCTATTCTTTATTCCAAGATGACTAATCACATGTCTTTATGAATTTCATTTTCTTCTCATTCGTTTTTCCTAGAAGCCATGTTTTACCCTCAGGATATCAGATTTTTTTCCAAAAAGGAGAATTATGCAATCTTTATTCATCTTTGTCCTCAAACGGTTTAACCTCTATTCTTTTTCACCTGTTCCTCTTGCCCCCAACTTCTTAGATATCAAACTCTCCTGATATCAAAATAAGATAATGGGTTGAACTGTTAATTGTCCTTAGAGCAGGACATACTAAAATCGGTTGCAATTTTATGTAACCGTCTGCATCTTGCAGATGTATGGCTAATACAGGGGATCTCCACTGTTTACCACAATACATTATTGAAAGATATATCATTAAGTGAATCACTATAAATTAGATAGGAATAACAGAATCAGAATTTCGGAATTGGAAGGGACCTTCAAGATCATCCAGTCCAGGGATTGTTAAGATTTTTTTGTCATAGACCCCTTTGATAGTTTGGTAAAGTCTTTAACTTTCTCAGAGTAATATTTTTCAATACATAAACTTCAACTGGAAAAGCCTTTGAGAATTCTCAGTTACCTCCATGGCACTTGCAGACAGATTTTAGTGATGGGTGTCTTTAACACTTTTTTTCAAATACATACAAGATTGAATTGTTCTGAAGTTTGTTACTATTTTCTTTGCCTTAAACTACCTATCACTTTGACTTAAAATTTTAAAGTCATCTTAATTTCATTTTCTCGTTTTTCAATTGTTTGTTATAATTGAAAGTAAATTTGACTTGCTTTAATTTGACTAAAGACTTAAAAGGCTAAAATTTAAGTTCTAAATCTGACATTTAGGATCCTGGGATCATACCTGTAAACTGTACTTTTGTTTGCGAATTATTGTTTTTCCCTGAACCTAGGGAGATGATTCATGAAGAGAGAAAAAGACTGGCAGAGCAAATTTTTGATGATTCTGGAGTGGAAATGTATGATCTCTCTTCCCTTATCTAAGAACAGTAGCCTGGGGCAGAAATCTATGTAACAGAATAGGTGGAACCAATCTGTACATTGCAATATCCATGGTCTCTTCCTGTATTCCTTCCACTGATCTTGGGTCTACTGAGTTTCCAGGAAAGGAACAAAAGTAGCTAGTGTTATGGTTGCTACTTTCAGAAATACAGGAAACCAATGACTGGGATCACATAGGGAAGTATAGAGACCATAACCAACACTATTTGAAAGCCATCCTGAGAACTAGGTAACCAGAAGTCATCACAGAGGGGAGGAGTCTCAATTTTGGAGCAGAGTTGGAGAACAACAATCATAAGGCTGATCAATCCAGACACTGTAAGGTATTGTGGATCCTTTTTAGCTGTTGGTATATTGATTTTATCCAGTATCTTCCCTGCTTTCCCTCATTTCTAGTCTGTGATCCCACATTAGGATGACTATACTTTCTTCCCTTATTCCTTTCCCCAATGTCATAGCTACATATGATTAGGGGTCCTCCTGTCCATTCCTGAAGATCTGAGAGGGCAACCAGGAGGAGGTTTAGGAGATGACTTTAAGTGGCTGCCTTTATAGGAGCCCTCAATCTATTTTTTCCCCACTTTGTTCTTTATGCAATGAACTATGTGATCACAGTAAGCTAAGTCTCTGAATCCACTGAATGCAGTCAGCCATGAATGAAGAGAGAGATACCCAGACATAGTAGAGGCTTTTGAGCAAAGTACAAACATTACATTTTATATTTTAAGATTTTAAACTATATTCCATTTAATCTCTTTCACTGAATTTTACTGAGTCATTTGGGGATCTATTAACATTGGTTAGTGCTATTTGGGGGTGAGGGAAACAGGTGTTTGCAGGCTAACCACCATCTTGTGGCCAGCAGAGATACTGCAGCCTCTTAGAAATGCAGTCCTGTGCACCAATGGAGAAATGAATAAAACCACAGGGCTTGTGGCTTAAATATAGCACCACTTGGCAGACAACTCAGGTACTGCCCTCCCTTCCTGGATAATTAATACAGTGACATGCTGTCTTCTTGTATGTACCCTTAAGGAAAGCTACCTTTAAAGCACACACCTCAAAGGCTTGAGGGGATGAGGTTCAAATGCCATAACTGTCACTTGTCATATGCTTATACATTTATAGTTAGATAGGGTGTTAAGGGTCTCTTAGTTAAATGTTATTTTATAGATAAGGAGACTGAGATAAATGAAATGACTTGCCCAAGGTAATATAACTGGCAAGGAGCAGAGCTGGATTTCAACCACAGATCTTTTATAAATCTAGTGTTATTTCTTCTATAAACCACCCACCAGGTAAGAAAGTCTTTTAACCTTTTTGTGCTTGAATATTGTTATCTTTTTGCATTCTTGCCTCAAACTGTTGTTGAAAGAAAAGTGCCACAGAAATTTTAAAATGTTAATATGAGTTATTTCAGCTGTAATCTTCCATTTAGTTCTCTATAGCATGCATACCTAAGGAGAAGCCAATATTCCTTACCACCTCCCGTTCATTGTCTTTTGAACAGGGTATAAAATATAAACCAAGGCCAGTTCTTTGGCAAATTGTGAACTCACCTTTTCCATTCTGGGTACATGTTGCCCATTGAGACAATGATGATGACACAATTCATGGATAATCTTTTTACCCTTGGATTTTCAAAAGGAGTTTCCAGAAATTAGAAACCTGTAGGAAAAAAGTCATCCAAAGTAGACAGAAGGTTATGCATGGACATAAAGTTGGTTTTCTGGACAGAATCCTGTGTAACTGTTTGACCCTTTCAGGGAACCACACGGTTCTAGGGATGCCAGTGGAATGAGGTAGTGGCACAGTGGTGAGGAGTTCTTTGTCTAAGCTGAGAACTGTAAGAGTGTGAATCGGCAACTTGAATCAAGTTGAGGATTACCTGGACCCACCAAGAACCTTGTTCAAGCAGGGAGCTATGAGAGTCAGAATCTAGGACCAAATAATCATGGAATCGCAAAGAGGCAGGAGGAACAAACTTGAATCTTATCACTCACTATTACTTTCCGGAAAAGGTGAGATTTTTAGTTGTAACTTAAAGGAAGTCAGGGAAGCTGGTAGGTAGAAATGAAGAAGGAAAGAATTCTGAGCATGGGGGAGGATGGAAAGAATTCTCAGCATAGGGGACATCCAAAGAAAATGTCTGGAGCCAAGAGATGGAGTGTCTTACTTTTAGAAGAGTCAGTGTCACTAAACTGAAGAATTTATGACAAGATGTAAGAAGGAAGGAAGGGGGTAGGCTATGAAAGTCTTTGTCCAGGGGAAAACTCTAGGTTGAGTAATGAGCCAAAGACATTTAAAAATAGAAGCCCCAAGACTAAACCAAGTTCTTGTAAGTCCAGAACATTGGTAGTGGACCATTATAGCTATAAGTTTAGATCATTCATTTTTTCCCTCTATTTTCAATTCTTTTGTTTTAAATTGGTATCAAAACTGGGAAATACATCTCAATTTATTTATGTGTCTAATGTCTTGTAGCTGGTACCATTTAGGAAGCACTTCTATTGAGTTAGAATGATAAATAAAAATGTGATGACAATGAATGTGAAATTTTAAAGGTGCTATCTAATGCAATATAATGAGCAATTAAAATACTGATCACTATGTATCAATAATACCAATTTCTCCATAAAATAATTAAGAAGCAAATGGAAATAACTATGTAAACAGAATCATTTATTTACACATTAGTTGTATTATGAACCTCTTTTATACCCAGTTTTAGCCTTCCATGATCTCTGTGAGTTATGCAGAAGCAGCTGTTATTATACTGAGGCACAGTGAAATTAAAGGACTAATCCAAGGTCACACCAGTAGTGTTTGTGGTGGTGCTTCTAAAACAAATATTTTGACTCATTGCCAAATACTCTTTTCACTAAATTTTTCTGCATTACACATAAACATACCATAAACCTTATCCTTCAGTACCTACCATCCTAAAAAAATTCCCCCAAATTCAGACATACAAAAAAAAAGATACAAAAAAAGAATGTAGACTAACAAAATGGGTGTTTTCAATTTTTCTTCAGTTAGAACATTCCAAACTAAATTTTAAGAAACTTAAATCTTGTTTTTTTTTTCTTTTTCCTTCTCTTATTTTTTCCTAGTCTTTACCTTTAGGGAGTAATTGAGTTGAAGGAATCATTTTGTTCATGTACTGTCTTCTGTTTAGCTGCATTCTTCCATTCTACTTTCCTTCCTTCCCCACTCTTCTCTACTGTTCTCTTGGGAACAAGGAGGATAATTTTGTTCTGCATAATATCATACTGTCCTTACCCTGCTTTGGGCTTCTTTTTTTTTTCTGGTGTTAGAATGTAACTTAAAAACATTTTCCCTTCATTATCCACCTATGCCTCTTGTCTTTTTATTCTTATAATTCTTTAAAAACCAATTGATTTTGAATAATTTCTACTTCTAGTTTTTATTCTGGAGTCAACCCATCATCGTCTTTTACTTGAGCTGCCAGTATTAAAGCATGAGCTTTAGGGGATTTGCTTGCATGAGTTTAAATAATGTTGGTGTATAGGGTTCACAAATACTAATGTCACATTCTTGGTATCCACATCTTCACATACACACTTAGATGGCAACCATCAGAAAGGGATTCAATTACCACTGTTAATTAGTTAATTGGAATATAAAGTTTGTTAAAAAAAAATAAACTTGAAATTGGGTATTGCCACATGGGTTAAACTTCTAGCTAACTGAAAATGACCTCACTTCTTAGGATTCTAGGTATTTCTTTTTACATTTTCTAGGAGGTTCAATGAGTGTCTTGCTTTTTCAGATGAAGTAAATCAGCATATCATTTGTTTTTTATTTTTCTTTATCACTTCCTTGTCTTATCCCAGGGGCAATGTAAATGGAAAACACAAGAACTTAGATAACACTGGTCAGATTCCTCATGGCACTTAGAGACTACCTAAGACAGTACAAAGAACAGTTTGCCAAATGTGAGAAAAAGTATAAAATGATTTGCCTTTCAGGATTTAACTTATATTTTGTTTATTCTCTTAAGATTACTGAGTACTTTGCTCGAGTTAAATCATTTTGTACTCTGTTGCATCATGTCAATGAGTGCCCTAGCAGTAAATTTTTTTACCTTTATGTAAAGACTGAGGAAAAACAATTTCACTGTTTTCAAATAAGAAACAACTTTGTGATAATATCTGAACTTAAAGTTAAGTAGTATCTCAGAGTTGAAGGGCTTTAAGGGTCATTAAGTACAACTATCTCATTTTACAGATGAGTAAACAGGGGTCGCATAGACATTAATGGCTTACCCAAATTCTTACAAGTAGTATGTGGTAGGCTTAGGATTTGAACCCAGACGCAGGACCCCAAATACGATACTCTGTCCTTAGGTGTTTTGATTTCTTTATATTTTAAAAAAGCAGGCTGTCTTCTTATAAATTCAGAATTAATTTGGGAAGCTGCTATTGGGAGAATATCCCTGAGATTAATACTGAGAAAAGTCTCATGAGTTACAAATATCGTCTTTCCATGTAGGAATGTAAATAGTTCAACTTTAATAAGTTCCTTATGATTTCTCTTTCCTGTTTACCTTCTCATGCTTCTCTTGCTTCTTGCATTTGAAAGCCAAATTTTCTGTTCAGCTCTGTTTTTTTTTTTGTCAGGAATGCTTGGGAATCCTCTACTTCATTGAATATGCATATTTCCCCTTGAAGTATTATACTCAGTTTTGCTGGGTAGGTGATTCTTCGTTTTAATCCTAGCTTCTTTGACCTCCAGAATATCATATTCTAAGCCCTTTGATCCCTTAAGCTGCTCGATCTTGTGTTATCCTGATTGTGTTTCCAAAATACTCACATTGTTTCTTCCTGACTGCTTATAATATTTTCTCCTTCACCTGGGAATTCTGGAATTTCGTTATGATATTCCTAGGAGTTTTCTTTTGGGGATCTTTTTAAAGAGGCAATTAGTGAATTCTTTCAGTTTCTATTTTGCCCTCTTGTTCTAGAATATTAGGGCAATTTTCCTTCATAATTTCTTGAAAGATAACATCTGCGCTCTTTTTTTTTTATCATGGTAGTCCAATAATTTTTAAATTGTCTCTCCTCGATCTATTTTCCCAGTCAGTAGTTTTTCCAATGAGGTATTTCACATTGTCTTCTATTTTTCATTCATTTGGATTTGTTTTGTAGTATCTTGATTTCTCATGAAGTCATTAGCTTCCTTTCCCTGCAATCTAATTTTGAAGAAATTATTTTCTTCAGTGAACTTTTGAAATTCCTTTTCCATCTGGTCAATTCTACTTTTAAAGGCATTCTTCTCTTCATTGGCTTTTTTAGACCACTTTTGCCATTTGGGTTAATCTATTTTTAAGGTGTTATTTTCTTCAATATTTTGGGGGGTCTCTTTTAGGACACTATTGACTTGTTGTTCATGATTTTCTTGTATCAATCTCATTTCTCTTCCCAATTTTTCCTCTGCTTCTCTTACTTAACTTTTAATATTCTTTTCAAGCTCTTCCATGCAACCAATTAATATTTTTCTTGGAAGCTTTTGGTGTAGGAACTTTGACTTTGTTGTCTTCTTCTGGCTATATGTTTTGATTTTCTTTGTCACAAGTAAGATTCTATAATCTGACTTTTAAAATGCTTTTTATTCATCTTCCCAGCCAAATACTTGACTTTCTAACTCTCTGTCAAGGTCAGACTATGCTTCTGGTGCAATATGTATTTTTTTTTATATGAGTTACCTTACCAGATAAGTGGACTGGACACAGAGCAAGCCTGTTGTTGAAAGGGTCCAATCAGGAGCCTTCAGTGAGCCAAAGTCTTGCTTTGAGATCTCTGGCTGACCTTGCTGAACTGTGCATCCCAAACGGGTCTGAAACAGCCAGTTTGCAGACAACTGTTTCTGCAAAAGATTCTGCTTCTGTGTCCCACTGGTTCCTAGGAAAGACTGTCCATTCTTTACCCTAACCCCTCTGTGAGCCTCCTCTTTGTGGTTTTTAAGAATAAATTACCCTGCTTCTCCTACACTGAGGGGTCCCATGTACTTTGTACTGGGGCACCTCTCCACTAGTGTCTGGGTTTTTCTCCTAGTACAACTTTTCTTCTTTCAACTCAGCTTTGACTTCTCTGCATTTTGAGGAGGTGGGCTTCACCTGTTTGACACTATTAAGCAATTGGGTCTTTTTATATGCGACTAGGATTTCTTTATTTTCAAGATTG
>CM053594.1:138214500-138228237 GCA_028646575.1 Pseudocheirus occidentalis | reverse complement strand
TACAATAAGCAGGATAATCTCTCCGCCTTTGGGGTGAGACACATTGGCTCGCTGTGGTAAGGGCATGGCCAGGGGAGGGGCCCTAAGGGGCCCTGGAGAAAGGACTTAAATACAAGCTACTTGGAGGCAGGGGCAGTTTGGTGGAGCCAGGCCAGTCGAGTCCAGCCAGGCCAGGCCAGTCCAGTCCAGCCACACTAAGATAGAGGATGAACTCTCAATAAAAGCTAGAAGCAAGTCCTGTGTCCTGAGTTTCTCTGTGCAGCTGTTTCTCCCAGAGTGGATGGGAGCCGGGGACGCCCGAGGCCTGTTGAGGTGGGTATAGGTAAGCCCTATACATCCTGACCCAAAAAGATAACCCTCACCTGAATAAAAAACCAGTAACACAGAACATTTGAAAAAAAAGAGCAAGTAAATACTTGTGGAAAAGTAAAGACTTTACCTTTGGGAGTTATAACATTCTATAAATTAATTTACTACATCTGACAAAAATGGAAAATTTCTAGAAGTGTCAGTATGTCATTGACTGGAATCTACTATAAAAAAGCTTTCTTGTTGAGCTGAAGTCTAGTCATTTGATATGGATCACTGAAATACTACCAGTTGATTGCTTCAAAAATGGAAAATCCATGGCTGAAGTAAGATAGATCAGTCTATTCAAATATGTAACACATAAAGTATTTTTTAAATCCTATAAATTTTTTCCCAGTCAACCGGAGGGAGAAAATAAAGGAAAAAATAATACAATTAGCATTTTTTTTTAAAAGATTCTTTATTTTTTATTATTTTTTTATTATTTTTTGCTTTTTTTGGAGGGCAGTTGGGGTTAAGTGACTTGCCTAAGGTCACATGGCTAGTTTTTTTGTATTAAGTGTCTGAAGTTGGATTTGAACTCAGGTACTCCTGACTCCAGGGCCACTGCTCTATTCACTGCACCACCTAGCCGCCCCTACAATTAGCATTTAATGTTTTTTTAAACATTGGTAGAAGGGCCTTACCTACAGGGAAAATTTCTAGAAGTGTCAGTATGTAAGCAGATCTCCAGGGTTACAATTTAAATATCCCTTTGAATAGGAAATATTTGGGGTGAATGTGTTAGTGCCTTACTCATAATAAAAGAGAGGGATGTGGTGGCATACACACACACACACACGTGCACACACACACACATGTGCACACACACACACACACACATGTCCACTATTTCCCTACTTTCCTTTCTCTGTTTTACCAAGGAGACTCAGGGATTGCATGGAGAGATTCTAGGCTGTACTGACGTATACTCAGCTGGGAAGTTAGGCCTAAATTAAGCAAAAGAAGCTGAGGTTTGTGGACTTCTTGACAAATACAAATATCTTAAGCATTCCATAGCAATTTTCAGGGGCAAATTGGAAAAATTGCAAGACACAGTTTATAATTTTTCACACAATTGAAAAAGTTCTCTCCCATCTTGTCAGTGATCTCCTAACCGCTAACCCCAGTGACCTTTGGTCACTCATCCTTCTTGACTTCTCATGTTTTGACTGATCACTCCCTTCTTCTAGACACTTTCTTCCCCTGGTTTTCGCATCTCCCTCCTTTGGTTCTCTTACTACCCATCTCACGCTTACTTCAACCTAGCCTTTATCACCTCTTACCTGAATGACCATGATAGACTCCTAATTGGGATCCCTGCCTCAAGTTCCTCCATTCTCTACTTTATCTTCCACAGAACTGGTGAATTGATATTCATAAAATACAGATCCCATTGTGTCACTCTCCTAATCAAGCAACTTCAGGGTCTCTCTGTTTCTTCTAGGATGGAATAGAAACTCAATCATTTAAATCCTTCCACAGTCTGCCTCCAAGCTATCCTTCTGGAGTGATGTCGTATTACTGGAACCTCTTGAAGCCGGGGCTCCACATTTTCTTACCTGCTGTCCTTGATTCACAATATTTTATCTCTTAGAATTCTCTCTGTGTACAGGTTGTCCCTCATACACATGTTTACCTCATAGAATCATTAGTTTCTTTCAAACTACAGCTCAGGCTCTACATGCTAATGGAGGTCTTCAAAGATATCCCCAGTTTTAATGTCCTACCTCCCTTGGGAGGCATTATTTTGTTTTCTGTCTGTATAGTTTTTGTACATATTGATCTATGGAAACATTGTTTATCCTTTACAACATGTGTATTCCTTCAGAGCATAGATTGTTTTCTTTTTGTTTTGCTCTACACCAGCAGTCTCCTGTATTTTTGTGATGTTCATTCATTTCAGTTATGTCCAACTCTTCATGACCCCATTTAAGGTTTTTGTTGTTGTTGTTTGGTTGGTTGTTTTGCAAAGATACTGGAATGGTTTGTCATTCCCTTCTTCAGCTCATTTTATAGATGAGGAAACTGAGGAAAACAGGGTTAAGTGACTTGCATAGGATCATACAGCTAGTGAACATCTAAGCCACATTTGAACTCAAGGAGATGACTATTCTTAATGCCAGGCCCAGTGCTCTGTCCACTATGCTATCTAGCTTCCCCTCCTGTCTTCTAAGTGGTACTCAATACAGACTTATTGAATCTAAATATCCTTATTAACCTTTCACCTCTCTTTTTCAGCCCTGCTTCCATGTTCTGCCAGAAATCTATTTCTTTCTTTATGTTTATTACAATCTCTGGATTTCCAAGGACAGTAACAATTTCAAGTATACTCTTTATTTGCCCTTATAAACAGTCAAAAGTTCCAGAAATTCAGTATTTCCACAAATAGAAGCTAAATGAAGTCAATATGACATGACAAAAATATAGACATCAAGAAAGATTGAGAGTCCCAAAAGAGAGAGACTCATGCAAGACTGAGAATCATAGATGAAGAAATAGCTGAATGACTCATAAGAATGCAGGCATACTAGCCTGGACTACATGCTTTTATAGCTACATGGCTACTGTGGGTAGGAGGGTGGCAACGGAGAGCAATGTTTCTAGTCATACTGCCTGGAGACGTTGTGCTACTTGCCCAAAACTTGTGTGACTGCAATAGAATGGAAAAGGTAATTGATTATGTGTTCTTACTTTTGGTCATGGCTCTTTTGCTTCCTTTCACTTTCCAAAGCCTCTTTTGTAACCAGGGTAATGAAGAAAGAAGAAAATACTCCCTTCCCCCCTCTCTTTTTATTGCTTCAGTGAAACTGCTAATTTCTAGAGTATGCAGAGATCAGTTAGAAGTAGATCTAATTCTCAGTTAAGCAGCCTATAAGGCTTTATTAGAACCTACTATGAGACAGATTACTCTAGGCCCTGGTTCTAGGGAATACAAAAAGAAAAATGAAATAGTTTTTATTTTCAAGGAGTTTATGAATTAAACTACCGGATTATAATAATTCACAAAAAGTAGGATTCTTTCATCTTTTTTTGCCTTGCACTGCTTGAATGGTCTGGTTAAAGCTTATTAACTCCTCAGAATAATGTTTTTAAAAGTGTAAATAAAATACAGATTTAAATAAAACACAGAAATTACAAAGGTAGCCAAAAGTGAGTAAAAATAGAATTTTTTTTTCTTCTTCAAATTCACAGAACCCTTAAATCTATCTATGATGTCCTTGGAGGTTAAAATCATTCACAATAAGGTTTGTACAAGGTTTAACCATTTTTCTGGGAATGCTCCCATTTTATAAGGAGATTCTTAGTCCAAACGAATCTCTAGGCAGTGGGATACTTATGCATGTGGGAACTGGGAAAAAAGATACTCCTTGATTCTTGGTAGCTTCTCCTCATCCCAAATCTCTTGCAGAGAATAAAATGCACAAAGAAATCAATCCCATTTATTTTCCTTCCTATATTCAATTTTTTAAAGTGTCTTTGTGTCTTACAGCTAAATTAATTAAGCAAAGGTTTGTTAAGGCGGTATAAGTTGGTACCACAAACATTGGGTATTTGAAACAAGGAACCATGAATCTTGAAATATAGAACAAAGTGACTAAAATTTATACTAGAATTCTATAGAACTCTAAATAAGACCGGTGCAATAACGAAGATGGCTTTGTATATTTTGTTTTAAAGAATAGAATGTTTGTCATTTAATATGGGCAGAATGGGAAGCTTTAACACTAGACAAGAAGTTAAATATTATTTTAAGCATAGAGGTGGGCAATGAGAAATATTTGAATTTTTCTGTTTTTTTTCATCTTTATATTCATCTTTCAAAAATACTTCAGTTTTTCAGCATAGAATAATGGACAGAACATGAGATTTAAAATCAACGGAACTGATTTCAAGATCAGACTCTAACAGGTAGTAGCTGTGTGACCAGCCATTTATTTAACCTTTGTTTCTTCACTGCAAAATGGAAATAATAATACTTATATCAATTGCTTCCTCCCCCCATGATTATTGTGAGGAAAATTCTTTGTCAACTTTAAAATGGTATATAAATTTGACTTATCAGATAATTATTATAATTCCATTTTGTTAGAAAAAAACTGAGTCAGGGTGGCTAGGTGGCGCAGTGAATAGAGCACCGGCCCTGGAGTCAGGAGTACCTGAGTTCAAATCCAGCCTCAGACACTTAACACAAAAAACTAGCCATGTGACCTTGGGCAAGTCACTTAACCCCAACTGCCCTCCAAAAAGCAAAAAAAAATAAAAATTAAAAAAAAAACCTGAATCCCTCTTGTGTGAAACATATTTGCTGAATGTTGGGAATACAAAGAAGAAATAAGGTATTCCTATCTGTAAAGAGTTTATACTCATAACAAGGATTAGTGGATAGAGATCTGTACTTGGAGTCAGGATTGCCAAGGCTTAAGTGCTATTTCAGATACTGATCAGTTGGGTCATAATTCCTCTGTGTCTCAGTTCCTCATTTGTAAAATGAGGATTTTGGAGCAAGTTACTTTTAAGGTGTCTTTTAGATCTAAGTCTATGATCCAGCTCTTTATAATAAGCAAATAACTATACTAGAAGATATGGTTTTTATCAGGCAGACAAACCAGGTGGTATGAGCCAGCAAGAAAGGTTTCATGGAGATGGCATCTGAGTTGGGCCTTGAGGGAAGAGAAGGATTTGTCTAACAGGCAGAAAGTTCAAGAGTAATCATTCCAGAACTAGGCAACAGTGTATCCAACAATGCAGGGGCAAGAGAAGACAGGGCCAGAAATCAGAAGGGAGATTAAACTATGATACAGAGTGTTTAAAGGGGGAAGATTCTGGTGTAGGTCTAGAAAGAAAAGTTTAAACCAGATTGTAAAGGGTTCTGAATGCCAATAAAGGCAATCAATAAGCAGTCATTGGCACTTCTGATAAGCAAAGTTGACATTGTCATTTCTGAGTGTTAAGGAAATTATTCTAGCAACACTGTACAAAGAGATAGGAGGGTAAAGAGATCCGTGTCATGGAGTCTAGTTAGAAGACTGATTTAATCATCTTAGATGGAGGTGATGAAGACCTAAACTATGGTGGTAGCAGTAGAAGTGTAAAGGAAGAGGAGAATTAACAATATTGTGGATGTAGAATTGGTAACATCAAATGTCAGAATTGGCATCAACTTGGCGATACTGGATATGGGCACTAAAGGAAGGAAAAGGCAAAAGATGATGCCAAGTTTTTAGAGCCTGGGTTGCAAGGAAGATGTGATACTGTCCTCCATAGAAAGAAGGAAGTCAGGAAGAAAAGTAGATTCAGTAGGGGAAGACAAGTTCAGTTCTGAATATATTGAACATGAGATGTCAACAGAACATCTGAGTAAAGATTTCTAGTAGGCAACTGAAAATGTAACTTCATAGCTCAAGGGTAAAACAATAGTTAGCAGTGTAGATTTGGATTTGCATGTACAGATATGATCAATGAAGTAATAGAAAAGCATGAAATCACCTAAGAGAAAGAGAAATAGGTAAAGAAGAGTAAAGGACAGAGCCTTGTAGGATGGCCACATTTCTGAATGGGTCAGGGGAAAGAGCATGCAGAAAGATGAACCAGAAAAGAAGAAAAGGAATGACAAAAAATATAGGAGGAAAAGCATAGGAGCACAATGTGGTTCAAAAATGATCATGGAATCTAAGTGAAAGGAGGGTAAAATATGGAGTGCTTGAAGTATTGACTGACTTAGAGCTTTTCCATAGTGGACTCAAGAATGGTTCAATATCCATTTTGGTTTAACAAAGTTCAACACATACAACATTCCAGTGCTATCCTTGTCAGGTTAGTCAATTTCTTATAGAATATATATTAAAGTTTTAGTATGTTTAAGTTTTAAATTTAAAAAATTTGAGGAAATATACATTGTAAGACTATTTTACATCATTTCTATAACATGTATATCAGTGGTTGTGGTTTATTGTGGTTTATTCAATGCATCAAGCCATCTTTATAATTGATTGTATATCAATTAACCAGATCAACTATGAGTTGTTTATAGATGTACCCAGTATCAGGTTAACAATGTCATTTTTTCGAGCAAGTTTAATGCTGTTAGGGCATTATATATGTGTAGGTCATATATATCATCCATCCATCCATGTGTCCATCACATGTTTCATTCAACATTTATTAAGTTCCTGTTATTTTTAAGGTATTGACCTAAGTCCTATAAAGGGTACAAAAATAAAGAAGACATGGTCTCTACTCTCAAGGAGTTTATAATTTAATATAAGAAATGAGAAACAAACACCCAATCCCTCTGAATTCTAGTGCCTTTCCTCTGCTGTTTGCATCAAGTCTTTTCCATTAGCTTGTAAGCTCCTTGAGGGCAGGGACTATCTTTTGTTTTTGTATCCCCAGTACTTAGTGCACGGTCTGGTACATAGTAGGTCCTTAATAAATGTTTACTGACTGACTAATTGACACATACAGGTATGATAAAGTACATGAGAGACATATGAAGTGCTATTAGAGTTCAGAGGAGGGAAAACATAATTTATGCTTGGGAATACTGAGAGTTTCAAAGAGGTGTCTGGTCTGGGTATTTAAGGATTTCAATAAGAAGAATTGAGGAGTTAGGTTAAATTGGTAGGATGTAGATTGCTGTTGCAAAAGTGACAGGGCAAGTAGCTTCATTGGTCTTCTATTCTTTCAATTGACCAACAACATTTATTGAGCATTTTAATATACGAAGTACTGTATTATACATTATAAAATTATTCTTCTACCTTTGAATTATTAATGTTTCCCTTCCTTTAATTTTATGCCTGTTTAGAATCAAATGCCTTTCAAAATCTTTGATGAGAATAAATTTATAGAATCATACACTTTTGGTACTGTAAGCAACTTCAAAGATCACATGGCTCAATCGGAACATTTTTACAGCTGAGAAAATTAAGCCTTAATTGGGGTCACACAGACAGTTAAATGCCAAGTGATTACTAGAATACTTTTTTTTTTCCTTTTGGTTAAAAACAAGCAAAACAAAAAAACCTAATTGTTTGGTGGATGTCGTTAACATTCTAGATGCTTCCCACATAATTCCCAACACTCTAAAAACTTAGTAAAATTTCAGGACCAGGAATCATACTAACACTTTATAATAGAAAAACATTAAAACCTGTACACATGATTCAAATAACCAACCTTCTTTGTAATGACACAACTGAGAATATAAGACTTATTCTTTTCACCTACACCTCTCCCACATGCCAAAACCAACACCCCAGCTTGCCATAAAGGGATGGCTTAACTCCAAAGGTTTATATATCAGATCTATCAGTCAATAAATTGGGTTTAAAAGTCAAGCTTTCAGATTTCCAAGACATTATTTTAAAAAAAATCTATTCACTTATTGAGATGTATGTCAATTCATTTTGTGAATACTTAATTCCTTCCCCCGCACTTTTTTTTTTAAGTATTGTGTTTGTTAATGCATTGTTGGTGGAGCTGTGAAGTGATACAACCATTTTGGAGAGCAATTTGGAACTATGCCCCCAAGGGCTATAAAACTGCATACCCTTTGACTCTACAATACCACTTCTAGGACTGTATCCCAAAGAGACCATACAGATGGGAAAAGGACCCACATGTACAAAAATATCTATAGCAGCTCTTTTTGTGGTGGTCAAAAATTAGAGATTGAAGGGATGCTCATCAATTGGGAAATGACTGAACAAGTTGTGGTATATAAATGGAATGTAATACTATTGTGCTATAAGAAATGATGAGCAGGAAGACTTCAGAAAAACCTGGAAAGACTTACACGAACTAATGCTGAGTGAGGGGAGCAGAACAAGGAGAACATTGTACACAGTTACAATCACATTGCGCAATGACTAACTTGGATAGACTGAGCTCTTCTCAGCAATGCAAGGTTCTAAAGCAACTCCAAAAGGCATGTGATGGAAAATGCTATCCACATCCAGAAAAAGAATTATGGAGTCTGAAGGCAGATTGAAGCATACTATTTGCCCTCTGTTTTGTTTTGCTTCTTCTTTCTTGTGGTTCATTCCATTAGTTATCATTCTTCTTTGCAACATGACTAATATGAAAATATGTTTAAAGTGAATGCATATAGAGAGCTTATATCAGATTGCATGCAGTCTTGGGGAGGGAGGAGGGAACAAAGAGGGAGAAAATTTGGAACTCAAAAGCTTGTGAAACAGAATGTTGTGAACTAAAAATAAATAAATACATTTTAGAGAAGAAAAAAATATTAGAAAAACAATTGCTATTTCAGATTTAAGTCATAACATCTAGCAAAGGCCCAAATTTCTATTGTTAAGTCCAATGATTTAAACTTTTTTTATTGTTATATCCTTATTTGTATAATTTTCTAAATTAAATTTTAAGCCTCTTCCCCAATAAAGTGTGTGTGTTTGGCCTTTCATATTTGATGAATAAAAAATTATAATTACATTTGACTGAACCAAATTATAAAAGGTTATATTGTTGTGCAGAGAATAAGAGTGAGCCAAGACCTGGGTTCAAGATAAGTTTAGGTGTGGATTTATTAATTAAGCACAGGACTACCTGAGTGTATTCACTCAAATGAGTAGTGATATTTGGGATTTACAAACTTGATGATTTAGGCCAAAACCACATCAGGGAGGGGAGGTAGTAGAAGCATGACATACAGAAGTGGAAAAAAAAACCCAGCCATTGGTTAGATCCATAGCTCAGGGCTAATTTGGAAATATGGCGCAAGGGTACAAGGGTGCAAGCTTCCTGTGATATGGGGGTTCCTCCTAGAACAGGATGGAGGGCACAGGGTGGAGGGTCATAGTGCCTTCCAGAGCAGGGTTGAAGGGTCATGGGGCAAAGGGGGCTGGAATTTCCCAGAACAGGCTAGGGTCATGTTCTGGGCAAAGAGGGTGGGGGCCCTACTGGGACAGGACAGGGTGGTCCCTAGATAAGATCCTTGTACCATAATGAACCTTATACACTATAATGATTCAAAGAGAAAATATAAAATGTTAACTAGGGAAGAAGGGGACAGGGGACTATGCCTTGAGCAACTTCGCTCAGACTTGAGCAATGACGTCCAATAATACCTTAAGCAGTTTCCAAGTTATAACAAAATGTAGAATAGGTACAAAGACAGAAATATAAAGGGGGCTTAATGGTGGGCCACAAATCAGGTGACCTAGGATTTTGATCTCTGTATTACAATATGTGCATATATATGTATCTACATCAATGTGTATATATTATTTATGTATGTGTATATGTATGTATGTGTGCCTGCATGCATGCATGCATGTATGCATGTGTATGTATGAGTGTATGTATTTTAACCTAACCTAATACTTGTGATATTTAGAAGAGCCATCAGAGTGAAGAGTCTTCTAAGTTATGTAGCAAAGAATTCCTTCTAGAACACACTCAACAGGTGATCACCCAGGCAGTGATTGAAGACTTCCAAAGAGAAGAATCATAGTGCTTCTTGAGGAAGTCCATTTCATCAGTATAAGGAGCAACTAAGGAACTTCGTGTAGACCAGGCCTTTTTTTGTTGTTGTTGCTCTCTCAGTAAGCATTTATTAAGTATGTGTCAGGCACTGTGCAAAAGGTTGAAAATATAAAGAAAGCCAAAAAACCAGTTCCTCCTCATAAAGAGCTTACAATCTAATGGGGGTAATCGGGGATAGCCAACGAAACTGCCCAAATTTGAAATTGTTTGAGGAACAGTAATGAGACCTACAGCCTCAGAGGTTTCCTGGGACAACAAGAAGTTAAACGGTCTGCCAAGGATCTTGGTATAATGGCACACCTTGCTTCTAGTATAACTGGAGCTGTTGCCTCCTCATCACCAAGAGTTTTCATCATCTATCTGTTGTCTCAAGAGACACTTTGTATATATCCTTAAAGGTTATCATTTGGAGTCTTATAGAACTTTAGATTCAGAGGTTTTGTTTTCTTCAATATCCTTATATGCATTTATACTACTACTTTTGTTATTTTCAACATTAATTTTTAATTTTCATATGCTGGACTGACTGAACTGTAGAATGCAATGTCAGGTGGATATGGTCATTTTTTCACTATTTAATTTTCCGATGTTAATATTTTGATTGACTCGGTCCTGCTTTGTTCTGACACAGTCTGTTCTATTTCTAAGTATCTTTAATTGTTAGAGAATTTTTCCTTAGTCTAACTCTAAATTTGTCTTTTTTTCAACTTCTGTCTATTGTTCCTGCCTCTACCCCCTGGTACTAAACAGAATTAGTCTGATATTTCTTTCATTTGGCAGCCCAATAAATTACCTTTACTCCAAGTAATAACTTGGATGAAATGTAAAGAAGAAAGGAAATAAGAATTTATTATGCTCCTATTATATGCAAGATACTGTGCTAGCCACTTTACAAATATTATCTCATTTGAGGCTCATAACAACCTTGGGAAGTAGGTATTATCATTCTTATTTTGAGGGGAATGAGGCAAACTTACTCAAAGTCACATGACTAGTAAGTGTCTGAGTTCAAATACTGGCTGTATTTTAACATGTCTTCCTGATACCAGGCCTATAGCTCTATTTTGCCACCTACTAGCATCAATGCTAAACGTTTCTAGTTTCTCTGGCTGGTTCTCACATGGCTTGATCTTAAGGCCTTTCACCATGATAGAGGCCGTCTACTGGACAATATGGCTCAAGAGTTGGCAAACTACTGGTTGGGGACCAATTTGTACTGACCAATGAACCAAGAATGTTTCATACATTTTAAAATAAAGTTGTACTTTAAAATACAAAAACCCTTTTTGCTCAAGTGCTATACAAAAGCAAGCTGCAGGATGGTTTGGCCCTCAGACGGTAATTTTCTGATCTCTGGTCTAGCATGTCAATATTCTTTCTAAAATGTGATACGCAGCATTGAACAGAATGCTCTTTAAGTAATCTAAGATAGGGTAAAAGTGGATTGTACCCTTTATCCTGGATATTTGTTGTTCAGTTGTTTTTCAGTTGTGTCTGACTCTTCATTATCCCATTTTGAGTTTTTTTGGCAAAGATGCTGGAGTGGTTTTCCATTTCCTTCTCCGGCTCATTTTACAGATGAAGAAACTGAGACAAATTAGGGTTGAATTACTTGCCCAGGGTCACACAAGTGACTGATTTTGGATTTGAACTCAGGTCCCCCTGACTCCAGGGCTAGCACTCTGCCACCTAGACACTATGAATCTTTTCTGATGCCAGGAGCATAATATCTCCAACCTCCTTTGCCGATCCACTTTCTACACACACTCTCCACCTCTTGTTTAGGGAACAATAATCATTTAAGTATTACTATGTCACTTGAAAGGGTGTAGCAATCTACAACTGATTCCATTTAACAATCCCTATAAAATGCTTAGATGAAAGGTCTCTTCTCTTTGTCATCTCCCATTGACATTTGTTGTATCATCCTGTTAGGAAAAAGTCTTTATGACAGGGACTGAATTTGCATTTGTATCCCCAGAATCTAATATAGTGTGTGCTATACACTAGGCATTTAATCTTTGTTGATTGGTTGATTGATGGTGTATTATTGACTTATATAGAGCTCATGGTACACTAAAACCTCTTGCTCTTTTTATTTTAAATAATTTTTGTAAAGACGATTTATATTTATTTATATCATCACAATTTTCCCTAGTATTTCCCCCTTCGTCCTTCCTGAGAGCCATCTCATATAACAAATAGTAGTTTTTTTAAACAAAAGGAAAAAAAAAAGAAAGATCAGCACAAGGTGCCATACTTGTAGAACTCCCACCTTCATGAAGAGGTGAGTCCTTCAGTTCATTTTAAACCAGTTTTCCCCCTTGCTCTGCTTCCTCCACCTTTCACTTATAAAGTTGACTTTCTTTAATGCGAATGTAAGACTTGACATTTATCCTTATTATATTCCATCTTAAGTTCAGTCTCTTGTTATAACCTGTCAAGATATTTTGAATCGTGTCTCACTCATACAATATGTTTTAACTCTCACCCTCTACTTTGTATCATCTGCAAATTTGATGTTTGATAATTATCCATTTATCCAAATCATTACTAAAAATATCAAACAGCAGAGATCTTGGGGTACTGCACCAGAGAGACTTCTTTCCAAGTTCACAACAAATTCCTAATGACTACTTTTTGGGTCCAATTATTTAACCAATTTGGAATCCACTTACTTTTTCAAACATCTAGCCCAGATTATGGTTGAGTTCCTGCCAAGGCAGAACTCTGTGTGTCAACAGTAAAGTAGGGCCTGATCTGGCATCACCTGAGCTCTATTCGGTCCTCTTGTCATGTGACAGGCTCCCAAGTGGCAGTCTACAAATGCTAACAGGTCCACTACAATTCTGAGCAAAACTGAAAGTGGCACTTAATGTTCAGTTATTGCTCAATAGCCTGTTGTAAATAGATGAACCCCAGATCTTTAACTCAAGCTGTCTAGCAACTTCCTTTTCCTCTAGTGCCTGCTTTTTGGAACCCCTACAAAAAGCATAGGACTCAGCTTAATCATCCCAACCTTATTCTAGGGATGGCTCAAATCACAGTACAGGTGCAATTGTATCCCCAGAATCTAATATAATGTATGCAATATACAATCTTGCCTGGGGCAGTGTAATGGTAATCAATTTGTTTGGTATTTAGGTCTAAGTAGATCAGATACTTAGGGCTAAGTAGATCATATACTTAGGGTTAAGTAGATCCTAGTAACTTAGGGCTAAGTATAGAACTCTGTCCATCGGTGAAAAGGTGTAATGTCCACTAGATATTAACTATAAATTAGGTTTTGCAAACTAGTCTATAATACCTCTAAGCAAAAGAGTAATAGATGTACTATAGAACTATTGGAAGAATTCATTATGTGGACAAGTTGTTTTCCAAAAATGGTTTTATAAAGTCTCTCACTTTGGACTTGGAATATTCTCCCATGGAAATAAAACCGTGATATTTAAGGTATAGTATAACCAATTATAGTAGTCTGAAAAATCTTCTAATTTGGGGGGCTCTTTGAAATTCATAAAGCTGATGTATGACAGGCTGACTCTGCTTTAAATATGTTTCTTCTCCTGACTAGAACTACCTCCCTTTTCTAGAATCAGCTATCCCTGGAACCTTCCATCCTAGAAATTCTATGCCCAATACAATTTTGTCTGGGGCAGTGTAATGGTAATCAATTTGTTTGGTGTTTAGGGCTAAGTAGATCAGATACTTAAGGCTAAGTAGATCATATACTTAGGGTTAAGTAGATCCTAGTAACTTAGGGCTAAGTATAGAACTCTGTCCATTGGTGAAAAGGTGTGAATTCCCCTGTTGAGGTGTGAGAATGCTATTGGCTGAGACACTGCCCTGTTGACTTGGGAGAAGGCCAGTGCTTATAAG
>CM053594.1:138194291-138214000 GCA_028646575.1 Pseudocheirus occidentalis | reverse complement strand
TGTGTGTGTGTAATTATCATTATTATTATTTACATGCAACTGGGAAATAAGATACACAGGTATTGGGGTAGGGAGATCCATCTTGCCCTACCAGAAAGTCAGAGGGGTGATGGGGGAGGATATAGGAGAGAGCAGATTGGGGGAGAGGGCATACAGTGGGATTGTTGTTTTGGGGTGGTGGGTAGGGGAAAGACGGGGAGAAAATTTGTAACTCAAAATATCAAGGAAATGAATGATGTAAACTAAAAATAAACAAAAGTTTAAAGAGGAAAAATAAATTTAAAAAGAAACAATAACTTTATCAGAAAAAAACAAAAAATAAACATTTGAATAGCTGTCAGATGGGGAAAAAAAGAAAATCAGATCAAAGAACTTGTGCTAACAGTCATCTTGGGTATGCTAGGATGCTTGCTGCTACATATAGCCATTTACTAGTGATTGACAGAATTCTTATAGAAGAAATAAGTACTAGAGCCATTTTTTCCAACTTGTAGATTGCTCAATTTTTTTTTATCAACCACATGGACAGGTTAAGCTTTATGACTTGACAGAATACTTGGCTACCTCCACTGTGTGATTTTAAGGACACCAAGAAAGATTCCCTAGCCAAAATTATTGCTCTCCTATATGTACTATGGTCATTGAAATCACAAAATTATGACTTTTTTTTTGGACAAAGACTTTGTCGCTCATTAAAAGATTTAATTTATGTGAATCACCAGATAATATGGCATTTGACACTAGTGAATTTTCTAGACAATTGAAATGTGTATCTAAGTATTGAAATTATTGACGGAAATGTTTCTAAAATATATCTTCATACTGAATATATAGAACATAATCATTCTTGGTCATTCATAGTCAGTCTAAAAGGATTTGTTAAGTGTTTATTATTGCCTGGCACTGTGCTAAGGGCTGGTCATTATTAGGAACAAAAATTATTATGGGTGACATATGCATAATGATTTCAATTGTTATTGAAATTGGTAGGCTATTTATTCTCATGTTAAATGGCCCCAGTTTACTGGGTTTTGAGTTCTTTGTCTGGTTTTATGACTTTTTTCTGGCTATCAGCCTATAATCTACTAATTCACAGAGTTTTCAGAAGAAATGATAGCCATCTTTTGCTATCAGTTGCCATTACTTGATTTACTGCTTTAATTCTGCTCTTTCTTGGGAAATCAGATAACCCTGCTTAAAGGAACTGTATATAAAATAGAATAAATAGGTTTGAGTGAGGTCTTCTAATAATCTATAAAGTAAAGTTGATGGGCTTGAATTTAAAGACTTGGTGAAAGCTATGTCTTCTGCTCAGTTTTTAACTTTTTTCTGGAGAGTTGAGCCCACCAGGGACCTAACTCTGGATAAGCATGATATTAATATAATCCTGGAATATGTTAAGCCTTATAATTTATGTATGAGTTTATGGGATTTCTGGAAGAGAGCAGGTTTGCTTGGTGAGACAGCTCACCAGGGTGAGAAAACTAGGGGTCATTAATGGAGATTGAAGGAGTCCCTAAAAGGGGGGAAAGGTTGTGTGAGCAATGATTTAACTTTGCCTAATTAACAATTTCGAATAATGGCCATTCTTATCCTAAGCTTCTTATGGAAGAAGCATGTAAGATAATCTTTAGAGTACCTAGCAGTACCTTATTAAACAAATATGCCAAAGAATGTATTCTGCTGTGAGTCTAAAGGCTTTTTTTTTTTAGTCAAAAAACTTGGGAACAAATTCTCCCTTTGACGTCTACTACTTGTACGAGTTGTGGTGAATGCCTTCTCTTTATACTTTAATTTCCTCATCTGTATAATGAAAGAGTTGAACTAGAAGACTTCTGAGGTCCCTTCTATGTCTCGATCTATGTTTTTATTCTCCTATATGGAATGACACACTCAAAGATTTTGTTTCTTTCTGTGTCCTGCTAGATGACAACCTGAAATAATAAGACTACTACAGTGGGATGTTGAGAAGAGAAATATAGGATTCCTTCTTGAACAAGAGATCTTCACTGGATATTGCCCCCCCTTTTTTACATTTTTATTTTATTTTTAATTTATGAAATAAAACAAGCATTTCCATGTATAAAGCCAGTCATGAGCAGCTCTAGTGAGAGTTGCTGCTGTGATTAACTTTAAGGTTCCGATCACATAGCATAGTGAACTCTATTTACTCAGCAATAAACTAAAGCAAAACATTCACAACATTATAACATAACAACTCATTACTAAGGTGGCTATATAGTCTTAAACAAAGCATATCATGTAATAAGTCACAATCTCCTCAACCAATATAAAGTACCCATCTAAAGTCTTCTTTCATCTTGATTGGAGACTGGCTTCCAATCATCCTTAAGCAATCTTAAGGGGTAATCACCCTTAAGTCAATCATCCTTAAGGAGTACAAAGACCATTCATCCCTAGGTAGTCAATTACAATCACCATCAGCCAGCACTGAGAACTCAAGTAGAGGTCCTTTCATCTTAACTTGAAGCTGACTTCCAAACTCCACGGCTCCTCCCAGCTCTTGCCTGGATTCACCTGACTGGTGCCTGGATTCACAGATAGGCAGTTTTCTCGGTTCTTGCTTGGATTCATACACCATAGGTTCTCCACTCCTGTTTCACACCTCAATTTAGGGTACAGCTCCTGAAAGTATCTATTAGTAGGAAGACAATTAACAGAGCCACAACAATATTTACACATATTAAGCTTAACAGAATTACTATGATATTCACACACATTGCAGGCCCTGTCATCTCCATTCACTTTCTCTCTGAGAAATCAACACAAATCAACAGATAAGAGTGCTTCTGTCTGGCAAAGTAACACAATCAACAGACAGAACGCTTGTGTCTGACAAAGTAACACCAACACAGAACAACAGAGTACTGGCATCACAAACATCCTCTCTGTCAGTTCTGCGTGGTCCCTTCTTGTGCTCGAGCTTTCATATGCTCTGCTTCTTTCTGTTCTGCCCTTCCTCTTTTGGCAAGTTCCTCTCACTGTGGGCTCCATGTGATGACATTAGGCCTATTAAGGGAAGGGAAGGGAAGGGAAGGTCTCCAAACTCCCTTAGGCCTATTAAGAGCAATACAACTTATACTGTTTCCTACAAAGACTTGATACAATCAAAGGCAAAAAGCACTTGAATAAAGGAAACAAGGAGCTACATACTGCTTTGCTTGCCTTTACACCATAACAAAGAATAAAAAAAAGATGATTGCACCTGAAACTGCAAATCTATTATGTACAACTTGCTATTCCTTTTAAATATATAATAAAGTTATCATATAACTTTCTTTCTCCTCCTTTTTTTCTTACCCTCTCTACCCTAGAGGGGGCTACCATTAGACACAAATATGTATACATATATAAAATCATTGTAGTCATACTTTTATTTATTTGTTCTTTCTTTGCAGTTAGTATCTTCCTTCATAGAGCTTAAGAAACCTATTTGTTACACATTGTTTTGCTTGATTTTGCCAACACTGTTCTTTTGGGCTAATAGAATCTTTCTAGAATTTATTGCACAACTTTCCAGATGATTATATATAAGTTTACAGAGCTCAAGAGGTCTCCTGGTAGAAATGCCTACATAAAAATTAAACAAAAATTTAAATAGCTTTTAGCTAGCAAGACTGGCCTTCCATCTAGGGAAAAAATGAAACTTATCATTAGTCAGGTACCTGTTTTCAGGTTTTTAGATAAATGCTAAATAGAATTACAGTACCTGCTCCTAGAACTAATCATGTTAAATGACTGTTCCCTAAAGAATGCATTTTATTTGATGAATTAATATTGATGGCAATTGAATTTTTAAACAGAATTGTAGACACTGGATTTTTAAATGGAACTAACTTGAATAGTGGCATTTAAGTCAGTTCCTTTGCCTGGGGTTGAAAAATATAACTAAGTGGTTAGAACAGTAAAAACAAATGAATAAAAAACACATGCCTACTCTTCAAAGAGGTAAATAAAAAATTGAGAATATACGCACCAATATTAAGTACCGCTGTCTTTTCCAAATCACAAGTTATGTCATCTCTGCGGCTGTCCTCTTGACCTACTTTCTCATCCTGCTTCTCCACTGTCACACACGGTATCAGTTTTAGGTTCTGCTCTCACACCAGTCCTCTTAGTTCAGGTTTGATTTTGGGATTAAATGAAGGAAAGTATGTGGAAATCAACCAACATTTAACAAAGGAGCCCTATTTTTCCCTAACATAGCAATGATAGACAATAAGGATACATGAGCACTTACCATCTCTGGACTTGAGCTGCCCCTCGACCCCAACTAGAAGTTGGTCTGGTCAGTAGAACATCAGGATGTAACCTTGACTGGTGTACATTGATCTTGTGCTTAGAAGAGTACCTCACATGTGCTATAAAATGGCTTGTGGCTTATGTCTCTGGTTAGAGAACCAAACTAATAATGTGCTGGGAGCTAAGTTCCCAATTCTGAGCTAGGAAAGATCTCATTCTCTTGGATGGCTCCCATCTGCCTTCATGCTGCAAACAAAGGCACACCTAGCAACATAATGACAGGGGTGACCACAAGGGTTTATATGAAATAATGTTAAATATGGCCAATGTGTTCTTTAACAGACTAAATTTAAGAAAAACACAAATAGGGTAGGTCCTGACCCTTCATTCTTCTCAGCAGGCTTATTTCCCTGCTGCTTCTTGTTCCTGGGCAAACAAGCACCAGAGTTGAAATACAGTCACACCCACTTCCTAGCTTATCCATTCAGATGGAGGTCATCTCTCCTACTTTTATAGAAGGGAACTACAGATGTGGCAGACTTTGAATGCTACTCCAATATCTTGTTGCTGCAGGGGGGTGACTGTTACCTCTCCATTCTCTTGAATATTCCTCTAAACTTCTGTCATTAAGCATGAAAAAAACAAACACAAAAATTCTCCCTCTCACTCCCTCCTGTCTGAGGGCTCATTTCTCACTAGCTTCTCCTCTTGCCAAACTGAGAACTATAAATTCCAATGCGTTTTGTTGTCAGCCACCCCTTGGTCAGGGGTTTGTTACAGGGATATGGTGACTTGTGAAGGCACCCATCAATTCTGAGAAGCCTAGATTATACATACTTGAGCCTTTTTATGCATCTAGATGACAAGGGAATTGTGTTAGGAATGCTGAGGTTAATTAGGTTCCAATCAGCATTCCTCCCCCCCCCTGCCTCTTTCCCCACTGCAGGATGTAGTTTTTCTTCCTACATGTATTGTGGTAAAACCTCCATGTATTGTGGGTGGGAGGAAAGAAGTCACATCAGAGAAACACCAGTTCCCATCATACTCTCCATGCCATGATAGTGGCCATTATCCATTTCAACCCTGCCACCAAGTAGGCAAACTGAGTGCACCTGTGGAAAAGATAGA
Source organism: Pseudocheirus occidentalis (assembly GCA_028646575.1). Classification (NCBI taxonomy): domain Eukaryota; kingdom Metazoa; phylum Chordata; class Mammalia; order Diprotodontia; family Pseudocheiridae; genus Pseudocheirus; species Pseudocheirus occidentalis. The sequence continues at coordinate 138,208,609 of CM053594.1, read as the reverse complement.
ATAATCATCAGTCCTCATCAATTATTTATTCCTCTTCCACTAGAAGAAGAAAACATGTCATTTACCATAACTCAATAGACTCTATTTTCCAAGTCCAGCCCAACAGAGGCAAATGATTTTCTTTCAGGCACCTGCCTGAACATTCAGGAAGCTGCTATGAGGTGAATGGTCCTTGACTATTAATGGATAAGTTGGCATAGATAGAGAAACAATGGCACCTGATTGAGCCACCTGTGGTTCTTTAGTTAAAAATAAAGCTCTTTCCTTAAATAATAATATAAACATCAAATCACACCACTATGGTTGCTAAATGAAGAGATACAACACAGAGTAAGATTTAGAGATATACAGTTACTTAGGTAGAAGTTAAGTATTTTTTTCTCATTAGACTTAACTTGGCTTAATAATTATTCAATTATAAGATAGCATTTATATACGGCTTTAAGGTTTACAAAGAACTTAACCAATATTGTCTCATTTGATCTTCATAACAACCCTGGAGGGAGGTGTTATATTATTCCCCCATTCTACAGGTGAGGAAACTGAGGTAGACAGAGGTTAAATAACTTGCTCAGGGTCATATATCTATTAAGTTTCTAAGGCAGGATTTGAACTCAGATCTTCCTGATTTTAGATGCAAACTCTCTATCCATTGAGCTTCCCTAGCCACTTCTAGATGGCTAACTAAGCAGAACTAGGTAGAAAAATAACCTTAACGCCTGGTTGTCAGAGACCTGGGCTATACTTGATTTGATAGTATTTGGTTTATTTCTCTTTCCCTACTTGATTAACAAACAACTTTGGTACCTAAAACTTTTAACTATCAAGTTTTTGCTTGCTACTGTTGGAAGGAAAGTTTTAAGTAGCTCTTGTTTTCCAGTTAACTTCTTACTTTACCATCTTTAATCTCCATTTTTTTAATGCTTCTCATTGCTTCTAATTTTTATGATGGTTGCATCAGCAAAGCAGAGAGGAGTCAGAGGTCTTCTGTCTGACCCAGGCTCTGTGGAGGAAGAACTCTGTGAGTCTCTCTTGTAGTTAAGAGTTTATTTGGCTATATTCTTTTGCATACAATTTCTTCACCTACCTACTATCTTCCATGTGGGTAAAAGCATTTTGCCAACCTTCATAAGCAGCATTTTTTAAAAAGAGGTTCTATTCCCTCCCCACAACATCTTAAAGCACAATTGGAACAGAACAGTTTTTAAATGAAGTTATATAGTAATTTCCTCAATGGCTACCTGAATAAGGCAGTTTCCTTTGTAGTTTATCTTTTTCCAAATGTTCCATATGGTTCATGAATCAATTTTCCTCTAAACATTTTAATTTGGCTTATTATCTATTGTAGGCAAATAACCATGATGGGCATGTTTGACAAAATAATATGTTTTAAAGCCAAATTTCAAGATATATTAACTGATTTATCTGGCCAAGATATCATTCCTTCTGTTTAATTAGATAAGGCACTAAATCGGGCTATTTGGGGAAATAAACCAAAATATAATTGTGTCTATTCCTTTAAAATTAGTTTATTTCACGATAGTATATTTTATTTTTATATAATGTTTTTTATAAAAAAGGATCACAAAACCTTGAACATTGATCTTTGACTCACCACTTTTATTTAATTTGAGAGAATTTCGTTGTCACTGTTGTTATTCTATTGGACCACCCAAACTGATATCCTTTCCCAAACTTGATTCTCAACTATTAACCTAATTGTTATATAGCCTCTGGGAAGACCATTTACCTTGCATATGTGTTTCCCTGGACCAGTTGGCCCAGCCCTATTTAAGGCACTTTGTAGGTCTTTATGTACTTAGAACCATTGCTTAAGATTGTCCACTCATATGTTTATTGTTTCCTAGTCAGCCAACAGGAACAAATTAGTTCAAAGTCACAGAATTAAATGATGTAGCTTAGTGAAGAAAAATACCAGTAAAAAATCTTGCCCATAAACCCAGGGAATACAGTCATCAACACATGCAGCTTCATTTACCATCAGTTGCTCTGCTTGGTTTTAACTTCATGAACATCCAGCCCCTGTTCTGGGTTCCTTCTGACAACTCTCCCTCCCTCTACTCTTCTAGCTTCCTTTTCTATATTGCCTCCCCCACTAAATGGTAAACTCCTTGAGGGGTAGGATTTTGTCTTTTCTTAAAATTTACTTATTTGTATCTCCAGTGCTTAGCATAGTCCCTGACACATAGTAGGCGATTGATAATTATTTATTAATTAATGTATAGATTTATTAAGTAATTCATTTAATATATTTAACTATTTCATCAATTTAAGTAATTTAATATATTAAATAATTTGTTTATTAATGACTAGTGACTACATCAGTGGGAAAAATGGAGGTGTTACCTGAGTTTCTCTGGGCATGTCCAGTTCTCTTAACATGGGGACATACTTGAGAGGCCTTTTGAACATATCCAGTTCGCTTAACCTGGTGCCCCCTACTACACAGATAGTGATGATAGGGAGGTGGTTAGCCTCCTTTTATGGGCTACCTGCATCTTTAGAAGTGGAGAGACTGAGCCGTTGCCTTTCTTTTTCCAGCACATCCTTTCTGGTGGTCTTCTTTCAGCAATTTTTTTTGTGCTTCATCTAGAGGGTGAAGATCCCAGTTCACCCAGTGTGAACACCATGAACTGAACAGGGGAGAAGGGATGGATTTAGCATCTCTCATTCTCTTTTTTACCCTTGCTCCAAGAGAATGGGAGGGACTGAGAGTGTTTCTTTCTGTTCTGCTTTGTTTATCCTTCTCAGTTTCAGGTGCTAGTGCTGGTCTTCCTGGGACTGGGAGCTGTACTATGGTGACTTTGGGGTCAGAATAGAAGGTGGGATAGTACAACTAGACAGACTGTCATAGAAACCTTGAGAAGCCAGAGTGCCTGGGACTCAAGTCCAAGGTGGGTTTTGAACTTGGAATTAAGATTATTCTCTCTGGGAATCAAACTAAATTATTAACGTAATGCCTTTCCCCTTCCCAGAGACTAAGGTGGTGGAGGTGGTGGCATCTGGGGAGAATTATGCCTTTCATAGGTGAGAGGAGTACCTTTACATATTTGTTATTATACCTTTTGAACAAAATGCTTCTTGGTGAAAGTTCATCTAACTGCATTAATGACTAACTAGAACTGGGGTACAAAGGACCACCCCCTATAAACTGAGGGAACACCATTGCTGGGAGCTGGAGACATTTGCGAAGAACCTAGAGACCACTCTCTCAAAATTCCTTAAGGGTACTGAAGAACCCTGAAGGAAGAGTGAGATTTAACCTTTCTGGCCTTTCAGGCTGTGAAGACTATGGTAGTCTGTGTTACAGCAGAAACATATAGGGAGAAGCACCCAGGTAGGAGACATGTGTGGCAAAGGCATACATATACAAGAGCGACCCAAACCTATGATGCTGCAGGAAAGCTAATGCTTTCTGGTGATGCTGTCATGTTGCTCCTCCTGGGCCTGCCTTAGGGGCTCTTCTGAGGCGTACTCTTTCTGTTGGCTTTTTTCCTGCTGATCTCATGTAACCATGGCTCTACGGATGTATCAATCCCATCATTCATGCTATTTGCTGCCAGGTATGTCTCCACTGGACACAAGCCTGTGGTCCTTCTTTCTGCTTTCAAATTCTTGATTCAGCTGGTGTTCTCAGCTGAGATCCTACTTCTTCCCCACAACAAAAGAGCGTTTTTTCCCCATCTTTCTTTTTGCTTAAAGCCCAGAAGATGTTTGCTCTATCTCTTTTAGAAAGGCAGATCTTTCAGACAACCAGTCATTGGATTTGGGGAACAAAAAGCAAAAAAAAAAAAAACAAAAAACCCAAAACCATTAGTGACTTTTCCTTCCACAAAGAGGGTTTGTTTTCTGGTACATTAGCTGAAATAGGTGTTTTCCTTTAAAAGGATTAATTCCAGGATCCAAACTTTTTGGAACTCTGAACAGTTCTAGCTAACTACTATCCAGGTAATAGGCTTATGCCTATTTTTAACTTGGATTTTTGCTCATCCAGGGTAGGATCTTTGTCAGATGCCTCCATCTGAATTAGGGGCAGGGCTTCCTGTGATTTCCCTGTGTATTTCTTCTGGGGGTTAATATATACAGCCCCACAGAGCTGCATGGGTCTTAGTCCTCATGGCGGTTTGGGGACCTTTGGGTTTGTCATTCAGAAAAATCTATTCAGCACAAAGGCTAAGCCAACAGGACAAGGTTGTACTGCATTTCTAACTTTAACATATGCAAGTGACTGGCAAAAAAACCTTCCCAACATTTAATCTATGTCAGATCTATTCTATAGACTTGAAGCTAAGCAGATGTAGTATTTGTTTGCTTGAATAATATAATTAGAATACAAGCTTGAAAATTACCTGAACTTAGAGCAAAAGGGACATGTAGCATATTGGTAATTGTACAGGTATACTCTGTGTAAGGTTGTCCTGACCAGAATTTTTTGGTAATGACATCAGTAAAGTACAAAGATAAAAAACCCCATTATAAAACTGGGAAACCCAAGTGTTACAACTATAATGGCATATATAATACTGTTCACATGGAATTAATTGCTTCCTTTAAAATTGCATTTTCACTGAACCAATTAATGATGTTAGGTAGGGCTATGTCTGTATTTAAAGTTTGCTATATTGTTTCACTCTTATCATGGTCACTAAGTCTTAGTTACTAGGCTATTTTTTATATGCAACTACTGAGGAGTTTACTAGCAATAATAATCACTTATATATCACTTTTAGGCTTGCAAAATAGTATACATATATTATTTCATTTGGTCCTCATGACAACCCTGGAAAACAGGTGCTATAATCATCATTTTACAGATGAAGAAACTGAGGATCCTCTAGGTTAAGTGCTTTGTCCAGGGTTACACTGTCAGGTGGTACAGGGGATAGAGAGCAAGGTCTGAAGCATAAAGACTATCCTGGGCAAGGCACTTGAGCCCTGTTTGCCTCAGTTTCCCCAATTGCAAAATGGCAATAATAATAAATCCCAGGGTTGTTATGAGAATCTGTTATGGGAATGGGAATCTGAAGATCTTCCCTGCCCCTTGGCCCCTTGATAGGCTTAAGTGACTCTGAGAACCTTCCTTGATTTGAAAATATATTCTGCCCCTAATAGGCTGAATGTGGTCACATGGAGCCTGTGGCGGGAGCCTTGTTTTTCAGGAATGCCCACACCTTGTTACTTTGTGATTGGACAGTGGGTCAAGAGGGTTGTAACATTTTCTGAGCCAGGAGAAGGCTATATATATGCTCTGATGTGAGGTTTTGCTTTGGGGCTCACTTTGGAAAGAGTTGTGTGATTTGGCCAAAAGAAACTCTGGGCAGCTGTTGACTCCACCACCCCCCTTTGAAAACCCAGACGTTGGTGCTTCCCTCTCTGGTAACTAACAAGGTATAGATGTAATGGTTAGACAGCTGGGAACCCTGTCCACAGATCTGTTTCTCTGTCTGTATTCTTTCTTTTTATCTGCTTGTAACTTGTGTTTGTATTCTCTGAAGTTCAGGGTGCTGACTTTTTCTCCTGAACTAAGTAAATGATATGTGTGATTAAAGTAGGATTGTCAACCCATTTTGAGTTGCTTTCCTTTAGAAAAGCAGATCTAAGGACCTGAGTTAGCAGCCATCCTGGGTATGTAGGGTGCTTGCTGCTACAGAATCAAATTAGACAATTTTTATACAAAGTGTTTAATACCTGGCACATGATAAGTGTTATATAAATGCTAGTTATTATTCTAATGATGTAAGTATCTTAGCATTTGAATTCAGATTTTCCTGAGTCCAAGTTCAGCACCCATCACCAGAGGCATCAAATATTCGACCTTCAGGGCACTGCTGAGTCAAAGCTCCCCAGTGCAGTCTGGAATGAGGGAGGGGATACTCTAGCATTGCTAACCTTTTCCCTGCTTGGACCACATCAGAGTATTGTGTTCAGGTCAGGGCATAACATTTTAGGAAGGACATTGAATAAACTGAAAAAGGTTCATATGAGGGATGATGAGAAGACTGGAACTCATGTCAGACAGGGATCAGTGGAGAGAATTGCCAGTGTTTAGATTGTAAAAGAATAGAGTCAGGAATGTTGCGCTATTTTCAGGTATTTGAAGAGATTTCCTGTGAGAAGGAAATTAACTTGTTCTTTTTGGTCCCAGACGACAAAACTAGGAACAAAGGTTCAAATGTCCAGAGGGTAAGGTTGGGGCTTTATTTAAGAAAAAAAAAAAAACCAAAACTTTTAAAACATGAGAACTGCCTCAAGATGAATCAACTACCTCAGGAAGTAGGGGCTTGATTACCTATCACTAGAGATCTTTTGGTGGTAGAGGCTGGATGATCCCTTGTCAGGGGTGTTACAGAGAAAGTCTCTAAGAGGTCTCTTCCAGTTCTGAAATTTTGTACTTCTGTTATGCCTCAGTTCCTCAGGTCAAAGCTCCCTGTGCTTTTCATGGTGATTACTAATAAATCTGTAAGCATGGGCTAATTCCAGAGGGCTATAGAAGACTTTCTCCACAAGGGCACTCTTTCCACTATTCTGGTAACTTGCATTTTTAACAATGATTTGCTGAAGTCACTCACTGACTTTACCTTTAGGGCCTAGTGACAAGGAATAACAATGGTATTATATGTGTCCGGTCAGGTTGGGGTAAGAGGAGAAAATTAGAGAGATGGGGTGGGCATGGGGTGAGGGGTAATATTCACCTAGTCTCCCTATGTATGGAATTGGCCCAGGTCTCAGGGTAAGCATTTCCAAGAATAATATAGTGTTTAGTACTCCAATCCCTTCCACTCCCTTTGCCTACAGGGAGATATAATGGATGATAAAGTAAAGGCTGATGGGAACTTGAACAGGTGTGGACAACAGATAGCAGTCAGGAGGCTTTTATATGGGAAACTCCCCTCAGTGCTGTCATTTTGAAACAGATGTTTGAACAATTTTTCCCCCTAGGAAAAGAAACAATGTCTAAATTAAGAAACTAAAGTATTTATATATGTGTTTATACATGTATGTAAATATGTAGGTGTCAGTATGATATATAAATATGATATAGATACACATATGTGTATGTATGGTTAATTTTATCCAATGATATTTACTGACTATCATGTAGGTTATAACATCTTTCATATAAATACACTAGGATTTTTTACGGTTGTGAGGAAAATCTTCTTGATATCTACAAGACTTAGGCAAATATTAAAGAGGATTAAACGAAACAAAAATGAACCTGTAACTAGTCTTATTTTCCAAGAGCTTATGTGTATGTTTATAATTATTCATATAACTTGAATTTATTCTTATTTTCTGTACATTAAATAGTATCTCTGTATCTTATAGAAAGATAAGGCAATGTTAATCTTTTTTTTGGTTTATTTTTTTTCCCAGGGAATGTATTTTGTAAAGTCGTTTATCCTTCATTCTTGAAGAGGACCAGGATGTCAGGAAGGTGATGCCATGACTTGCAAGTGAATTGGATTTAAATGAGGCAGGGCTGGGTAAAGCCACCAGCCTCGCTCTCTTCTCTGGAGTCCTCTGGGTTTAGTGGCAAGATATAAATCAGGATGAGTGTAGGTAATCCCCACTTTGTAAAGAGGTTTGTTGGGAAATATCTGCTGTGTCAAAACAAAATCTAACAATAATTTTTTTTTAAAAATCAGATCAATCAATAATCAACTGTGCATTCTGTTAAAGAGAAACCAGACTTTTGGATAAATGAAGACAGAATTTAGGGCACTCAGTTCTCTGGGGACATGGCCTATTTCATTTAATAAGTAGTTTTACTTACCTGATTGGGGTATAGGAATTAGCTGCTCCTTCTGACTTGTGTCAATATACTATACCAAGATAGTCTTTACAATATTTAGTGTCTTATGAGAGTGTGTGTAGCAAATCGGTTAGAAGACCAGCTTTAGAGTTAAGAAAACCTGTGTTCAGTATATTACTCCCTTTTGTACCATTTCCATTCTTGCCAAATTGACCTTTCTGCAGTTCTTCATGTACAACATGCTGTCTTTTCTCTCTGTGTCTTTGTACAAACTGTTACCGATACCTGGGGTGTGCTCCCATCCACTTTTTCTTTTAGAATCCTTGGCTTCCTTCACCACCCAGCTCAAGGGCCACCTCCCCACAAGATCCCTCCTGATTCTCCTAGTCACTAGTGATTTCCTACTCTAAATTAATTGGTATGTGCATATATATGTATATAAGTAATATATTTGTGTTTATATTATATGTATATATGCACACATATGTGCACATGTATATACATATATAGGCTGCCCTTCAAACACTAAGACTTTGTGTATGTATACAATACATGCAGATATATTAATATATGTATGTTTTGTTGAGTAATTGTTGTCTATTCTCAAAGAGGATCAAAATGATATCGCTATCACATTACAGTGTGTCTGACTGTGGCTGATCAGACCAATACAAACTCAGAATGTTCTACCACAGGTCAGGCACCACTAATCCATGTGAACATTTGGGGTGGATTCTCTAAATTTGTGCATCTTGCATTTCTTTTGAACTGCTACAATTCTGCTTTGCTCATAGAGCACAGCACCTTCTCTGATGAGGGCACACCATGCTTCCAGGTCCTGTACCAGTTTCTCTCACATCATGCAAGCAATTCCAAAGTCCTTAAGAAAAACCTTGAGAGGGTCCTTGTATTGCTTCTTCTGACCAACATGTAAACACTTGCACTGTGTGAGTTCTCCATAAAATAGTCTTTTTTGGCAAGCAAACGTTTGGCATTCAAATGATGTGGCCAGCCCATTGTGGTTACACTCCCATTAAATGTTACCCATTAAATAACCACTTTTTCAGCTAAGATTACTTTTTATGGATTCAGAAATAGTCCTTACTTATGTACACTTTCCTTAAGAATATCCCTTATGGGGGCATCTAGGTGGTACAGTGAATATAGCACTGGCCCTGGAGTCAGGAGAACCTGAGTTCAAAAGTGGTTTCAGACACTTAACACTTACTAGCTATATAACCTTGGGCAAGTCACGTAACCCCAATTTCCCTGCCTTCCCCCCTCCCAAAAAATTTAAAAAGCAAAAAAAAATACCATCCCTTATGTATTTCCCTAGTTGAGGATTCACCTTCTGGTCTGGCACATTTGAACAAACTTCCCTTTCTTTTCTCCTTCTGACATTGCTGCTGGGGATTTCCCTCTGGTCGTCTCCTCTGACCTCACTGCTGCAGGTGTCCCCAGTCAAATCTTTCCTACCAATAATAACTTGATCCTGCCATTGAAGATGTTTCTTTTAGCATAACAGCAAAAGCAAGGAATTGGAGATACAAAGTGCATGGAAGGAAGCTCCCTGGGTATTTCTGCTAGGTCTATACTTGCACTCTGCTCGCCTACTTAAGTCACAGAGGCAGTTAACATTAGTGGTGTTTAATCCCTTTGATGTGGAAGCTTGTAGGGTAAATCCACCACTATTGCAGAGTGAGCAATTATTTGCAAATGAGATAAAGGGCTGGAGAGATCCAGATGGGACAGTTAGAGGGATTTCCCCTGGAGCTTTTCCCTGTCTGTCTATATTGTGACCAGTTGGGAAATCTCTTTTCTGGGAAGGCCTATGGAGTTGTGTCAAATATATTCACTTTGGTTAAGTTGCGTATGTCTACATCCTACTGGTAAAACAAGTTAAGGACTTAAACCATTCAGGACCACCTAAGCGTTTCTGGCTGAGAGGTGTCTAGATAGTCAAGACACTGAAAGCTGAAACCCATGCATATTTGGGGCTATTTCCTTTGCCTTTGGGAACATCTGTGATAGAGATTAGAGACCCCTAACAACTGCAAAATGACATGTCTATTTCCCAGGATTCCCTATTTACTCAAAGGTCAGGAAACCCCTGGTCTGAATGACAACATATTTCTCAGAAATTTGACTCTCAAACATTCTGAAAAAAAAAAGAATTACTGACCAATATCCAAGTTACAAATTATCATGGGGTTTGGTCCTCTGGGAGTCAGGTGCCTATTAGCAGAAAGTAAAAAAAGTATTTCTTTTTCTGAAAAGTATTAACCTTAGCTATTCAAATAAGGATGTCCTTACTCTGAAAGCCACATTCACATCTTGACCTTCCCACAAGTTCATTTCAGAAACTGAACAGCAACATATAAAAGTAAGATTGGTTAGGGAAAGTTTAGGCACATATTCCCACAGTAGGTTGGCGGTGAAATGGAGACGAGTTTTCTGTGCACAAAATGCCTGGAATATTGGACTAGTAAAATAAATGAGAGATTAGACATTTTTAACCTTGTTTCAATTTTGTAAGCTTTTAATTTACTGAAAAAACCTTCCATTAATAATAATAATATTTAAGATTTATATAGTGCTTTAAGGTTTGCAAAATACTTTACAAATATTACCTCATTATTCACTTAACATGCCCCAAACATTCTAGTAAGTACTAATAAAATATTTAAATTTAACACGTGAATGATAAGAACGTATTCATTGCTCCCTTAGAGCAGCCTTATTATGTGCTGATTAATATCTACATATTTATTAATATAGTAATAGTTAATAATTGTACTTTTCTCTTTCTGCTTTCCTCATATTGCATTATTTAATATGTCCTATATTTATTTGTATTCCTCAAATTACATTTATATAGTCAAATCAATAAATACGTATTTAAAGCCTTCTATGTGGTAGGCACTGTGCTAAGCATTTGGGATACAAAAAAGGCAAAAAAAAAAAAAAGACAAACCACCAAACCCAAGAAAAACAGTCCCACTCTTAAGGAGCTCACAATCTAAGAGAGGAGAGAACGCGGCAACAGCTACTTATGAAAAAGGTAAATGCCAAATAACTTGGAGATAATCAGGGTGAAGGTACTAGTATAAGGGGCACCTGGAAACACTTTTTACAGAAGATGGGATTGTACCTGAGACTTGAAGGAAATCACAGTAATAATTTGAAATTCTACCATTAATACATTTCTAGCACCACTTTCTGCATGGATTAGACAGCACAGAATTTTAAGCGCTATTTTTTTCCAGTTTGAAGGCTCTAAGGTGACAGCCCCAAATGATTTATAAATGTATATTTATTTGAGTATTAGTGAGAATGAGCATTTATAAAGCTTTTAAATTGTCCCAGGCACTGTGCTAAGGATACAAATATAAGCAAATAAGACAGTTCCTAACTTTAAGAAGTTTATATTCTAATGGGGGAAGAGAAGCTGAAAAGTAGGGGGGAGGAAGGGAAGGAATAAACATTTATATGATGCCTACTATGTGCTAGGCATTGTGCTAAGCACTTTTTTCAAATAATATCTCATTTTATCCTCTCAACAATCCTCTGAAGTAGGTGTTTTTATTATCTCTATTTCATAGTTTGCACAAACTGTGGCAAGCTGAGGTTAAGTCAATTCCCCAGGGTCACACAGGAGGAGCAATGTGGTCAGTCAAAAGATAAAGTTCAGAGGGCGAGTCAATCCAGGAGTGAAGTCAGCATGGCTAGGACCCCTTCCTCAAATGTAATTAGGGGAAAGGAATCATCCATTGGGAAGGTGGGACCTGAAGGTGGAGGCATCCACAGAGTGGCAAGGAATCTGGCAAGAAGTTGAAGGTTGAGCTTCATGATATGATTACTTATTTTAAAATGTTTTCTTTTTAAAATAACTTTTTTTTGGTAAATTGTCTGATTACAGGGACTAACCAGTAGGGTCCCAGTTCTCAGTGCTTACTCCTTTGAACGAAGGAAAAATGTGTATGCTCTGTCTGCTGCTAGCCTATGTAAGTGGTTTAATAAGCCTGCTCCTGGAAGTATGTAATGATGCGCAGTGGAGAGGTCTTGCCCTCAATTTTTAGCAAGAGGTAATCTGTAACTGTTTTCTGTATATTTACTGAGTAAAGAAGACAAGCCTTTTAATTGGCTGCTGAGCTGGAACAGAATGTGAGAGGCACCAACAGAGAAATGGGATCTCTCTCTGTCTATCTGTCTGTCTCTGCCTCTGGCATTTATGTTTCTTTGCCTGTTTTTGTTTCTGCCCTTTCTTGAATGAATATCACAATGAAGTGGACCAAGCTATGACTTTGAGAACCAAGAGAAGTCCAGCAAATGAGTCCAGAAGGGATATAGCTCTACAAAGCAGCCTGTTTGACATAGCTCAGAAGTGGATAGACCCCATAGCTGATATTCCAGGTCCTGTAAGCAAGGGGGTGACATTAATTATGCAGCACTCAGAAAGTTGGTGGTAGGAAAAAATGTTTTTAGTTACCATTCTAGGTTCGAGTGCACTTTCCCCAGGGACTAACATGCAGAGGAAAGAGTGTACCTTGGTTCCTGGAGACATTTTTGTACTTTGGTTCTTTCTAGATCTTTGTCTTAAGTGAGTATCTCTTTGTAAAATCTAATTGTTATAAATTGATTAAAAATAAACTAACTTGATAATCACTGGTATCAGTGATATCAAGATAATCAATGCCACTGGAGCAATTGATAAGGGGACAACACACACTGCATGGAACAATAAACCAGTAGTATTAAAAGAACTTCACTGCCCTTCAGAAGTACCTCCAGGAACTTGAAAGTAAGTAGCAATTGCCCCTCTGGAGACCCAACCTGCCAGCACCAGTTAGTACATGTTGGATGAGTAAAACCCCAAGATTTATTATAACCTTTGATTATTTTTATCCATTGGGGATTGTATTTTGCTTTTATACATTTTTATCAGTTACTTTTGATTTTGATTTAATATAATTTTAACTCAGAGGCTTTACTTAATCTCTTGTTTTCATTCTTATTTTAGTTACGTTGTTCTAGATTTAAGGAACTCTCTAAAAATATGTATCACAGATGATTTACAGAGCTTCATGGGTAGAAGGAATTTTCCTCACACTGGGAATTTCCTCATTCTAATGAACTTATAGATTTGGACTAAAAAATAGTTTTGCTTCATAAAAGTAAAAAATTCACATAATTAAATTGTTTTCCTTATCACTATAGCTGTTTCAATTTATTATAATAATCACAATTGAGATAAAAGGATACTATTTTCATCTTGTTTAGGTGTTTTTTGCTTGTTTTATATGCAATTTATTGATTCTCCCTGGTATTTAATTGTAGTATGTAGAGGGAGGAATGGGTCTAAATTATTATTTTTTTGCTGTATTGCTACATAGTTCCCCCAGTAATGTTTGTCAAATGACACAAATCCTTCCCAAATGTTTTATATCATATGTTTTCTTTACACTAACCTTTTACAGACACTTTATTTCATTTTGGGGATTTTTATTTTGTTCCATTGACCTTCTTTTCTCATGATTTTAAATTTTGCTTCTTTTTATAGAAATTGAAAGTTCTGTATCCACTTGTAAAAAACCTTTGATGTGTATATATGCCTGTCTGTGAACCACAATTACATACATTGGCTACTTATCTATTTTGACTAATACTGAGTATGTAGGCATGGAGGAAACCTATCGTACAAAAAAGGCCAGAACTATCACACAATTTCATGGCTACTTAAATGCAATATTACATTCACTTTTCTACTCAAATCACTCTTTTGTTTTTGTACATGTAAAATAATCCTAGCTGTCAAATTCTCCAATTAATCTTTCTGGCTCACTGAAGCATCTTCCATTCTGACAGATTTTTCTTAGCTTCTGAAACAAAAGACGAAGTTTATGCTTCCAGAAAACCAATATGCATTGACATTCAGTTCAATACAAGGTATATAGTCTCAGGGTCAGAAAAAAGTGTTCTTTTTGTGTGAATTACAATTGCATCGTGGGTGGGGCAGAGCCAAGATGGCGGCATAGAAGCAGCAAGGTCCTACAGCTCCCACACCGCCACCCTAAATACCCATAAAATTATGAGCCCAGATAAAGTCTAAGTCTCTCAGACTCACAAAAATACAGAGAACACATCTCTTGCTGAAGGCAGCTCTGCAGCAGGGGCTCATTGAGGCAGCTGGGAGCGGAGGCTGGAACAGCCTGAAGCTGAGACCTCGGCCAGGCCCGGAGTGGTGGGAAGGAGCCTGGCTGAGCTGAACCGAGCCACCGCAGCCAGTCTTCAGAGGTTCTACAGCCTCCAGCACCTCCACATCTGCCAAGGTGTGAGAAACAGGACGGGAGAGGGGCAGCTCACACCAAAGCAGAGCAGAGACCAGGCTAGCCCAAAACCGCAGCCATGGTCAGGCTAGGCCCCAGGGCAGCCTGGAGGAGCTGCATCTCCCAAACCTCAGCTTGAGTCTACTTCAAAGAAAGCCTAAAGCACTTGTCTAAGGGGATCTTAAAATCGTCAGAGACGGTTAGTGAAAGTGAAA
>CM053594.1:138161311-138193791 GCA_028646575.1 Pseudocheirus occidentalis | reverse complement strand
CTACATCTCCTTACTGTAAGTCTTTGTTAGCTGTTTTTCTAAGGCAATAGTATGTTGATTTTTTTTGCAGTGTATTTATAGACTGTACATCTTAGTGTATTTGTCATGGCAAGTACCCTAACATATTATTTCCCTAAAAAGACACTAATCTGTTAAGAGTCCAAAAGGTGTAATGGAAGAAAATCCCAAAATTCTACCAGTTTCAGAGCTAAAAGGGAGCACAAAAGCTATCCAGAACAACCTATATATGACCAGAAATTTCCTCTATAACAGTTCCAAGAAACAGCCTTCCAACATTTGCTTGCAGACCTCTACTGAAACAGGATCTGCTTATCTTCTGAAGAAGCCCATTCCTTTTAGGGACAACATTAAGTGTAAGAATGACCTTCTTTAACCTGAATCTGTTTTTCTACTTCTACCACTTCTTCTACCACTATAAATTTTTGAGGCAAAGATGTTCCTTTCTCTCACTTCACTCCCCATGAATTTTTCTATGGAGTATCTCCTACCTTCACCCCACCAAAAAAAAAAAGCATTCATCTCACATGCTTTCCTGTTCTTTATTTCAAATATCCTTCCTCTAGAAAGCTCTTTCTGGGGCAAGACAATCTCCCCTAAATACTGCTAGGGTTGGCTCATGTTGTGCTAACTCAGGAGAAATCAGGCAACAGTATGTCCCAAACAAAGATAAGCTATTCAAAGACAGGAAAGAAGTTACAATAAGAAAACTAGATCGTCTCCCAAATAAGGAAATACTCATGATTCTCTTTTGTGTAGGACTCCTATATTTTATAATATATAGCTGTAGAGTTTCAAAATCAAAATAATTTATAATCAATTAAAAATTAAATAAATCAAAGCATTTATTAAGTAATCACAATGTGCCAGTTAGGTGGTACAATGGTTAAAGTGCTGGGACTGGAGTCATGAAGACCTGAATTCAAATTTGACTCCAGACACTTATTAGCTGTGTGACCCTGGGCAAGTCATTTAAACCTTGTTTGCCTCAGTTTCCTCATCTGTAAAATGATCTGGAGAAGGAAATGGCAAACCACTCCAGTATCTTTGCCAAGAAAACCCTAAATGGGATCATGAAAAATCAGACACAGCTGAAATAACTGAACAACAAACAACATGCCACTCTCTATGATGGGTTCTGGTGAAACAAAGACATGAGGGAAAAAGGAAATTGTCTCAAGGAAGACAACTGTCTCACATAAAGGGATGGACAAAAGAAGCACAAAATAAACACAAGATAATTTTGAGTGGAAAGGCACTAACACAGAGACTTCAGGCAGAAAATAGCGCTTGAGCTAGGTCCTGAAGGAAACTAGGCAGTCTAAGAGGCAGCCAGTGGAAGGAATTATGATTTAATCTAGGCATAGGGAACCAGCCAATACAAAGGTATGGAGACGGGAAATGGAATGTTATGCGTAAGGAATAGTAAGGCTAGTTTGGCTGGACCATAGAGTGCATGGAAGGAGGTTTTTGTGTAATAAGATTGGAAAGGTAGTTTGGGCCTGGGATGGAAAGGAATTTAAATGCCAGGAGAGTTTATATTTTGCCTTAGAAGCCAAAGGTAGGTAGGAGAATGACATGGTCAGACCCATGCTTTGATCCATGTTTCATTCTTTTTCATTTCTTTCTGTCCCTACTTAAGCTTGAACCACCACCTGCTGAGAATATGTGGGTTTGTAGAAACATTGAGTTATGACATTGGTAGATATTTGCCCCAGCCTTCTGTTTCATTTTAATTCTAGAGTCTAAGATCTGTCTGACATAGACTTGTAACAAGATTCACTTACACTTTATAAAAATTGTCAGTGAGACTAACCAGATAAAGATGAAACTGCTTCTTGAATTCAGTAATTCTGTCATAACTGCAGGTCAGAGGATCAAAATGTGGTGCTGGAAGGGACCTTGGAATGCCTTTGGGCCAATAGCCTTGTTTACAGATGACAGAACTGAGGCCCAGATTGGTAAAATAACTGGGCCACACAAAGTAGTTAGTGGAACAGTTAGGATTCAAAAGCTTGGTACTGTCTCACTCTGCTCCACCTCAACTGCAGTTGCAAAAGAATGGACTTACATCAATCAAGGTAAGGTAGAGACCCTCCTGTGTAGACCAAGGGCAAACCACTTAGCTTTTCTGACTTCAAGTTTTCTCTTCTATAAAACAGGTTTGAACTACAAAGTTTCTTGCATCAGTCAAAGAAAGGTACAGACCCACCTGTGTAGACCAAGAACAAACCACTTAACTTCTGACTTCAAGTTTTCTCTTCTATAAAATAGGAGATTTAGACTTCAAAGTTTCTCAGGTCTCTGTAAATTCTAAATTGTATGAGCTCCAAACTCACAATTATCAGTCACCACCTGCATTTCCTCCAGGCCCATAGCCCATGCCTTCCACAGTGTCAGCTCCTGTGTGCACCTGCAGGGTCTTACCTGCAGCCTAATCAATTTCTGCTATAAACCCACTATCCCCGGTGCTTTCAATCCCATCGTCATCTTTACAGTGCCTCACACACACGCCTCAACAAACTGTAAATTAATGTTTTTGTTATAATCAGTGATAATTATGCAACTCGCCCACCATCGCAATACAATATAGGGATGCGGTGGTAATTATAGGCACACTTTCAAGGTACCTCAACCTCCCTTGTGCTGCATCTGAGGTTTATGTGATCAGAGTCTTTTCTTTGTATCTTCATTAAGCCTCAAGTTAGCTGGGTTGGAAAGGTTCCTCTGGGGACTCCAGTGAACATGAAATCATCAGCACTTTTAAGGTATCATACATTAACTCAAGAGTGAGAACGGCTATCACCCTCCCTCTATCACTACTTTTAAACTGTTTTGTTTTCTTTTTCTGAATGCTATCATTTTCCTGGATTGTGACATATAAGCTGTTTATGACAGGCAATTTCTCC
Source organism: Pseudocheirus occidentalis (assembly GCA_028646575.1). Taxonomy (NCBI): domain Eukaryota; kingdom Metazoa; phylum Chordata; class Mammalia; order Diprotodontia; family Pseudocheiridae; genus Pseudocheirus; species Pseudocheirus occidentalis. Next base: position 138,190,864 of record CM053594.1, on the reverse strand, counting down.
AAGCACCTGAACCCATTATGCAGCATCATTCATACTTGAAAAACAGTGACAGTTGTGAGCAAATTGCATTGGCAGACCCTCAGTAAAGAAAATTACTCAACGGGAGACATCCTGAATCAATTAATCAAAGCATAACTCAGCTGTAATTGGGTGATTCTATGACACCAGGAAAAAGCAACCACTTTCACTTCCTGTAATACATTTTTCTTCAGTTCTGTTTAAAACCAGTGACCTTATTTAGGGCACAGAGGGGGTTCACAGGAATCAGAACCTGGCCCACTTACCAGAAAGTACTCAAGTTTTCCAGAGATAGCATTCTCCTCTGCTTTAGTCTGAGATCTCTGCCTCGCTGTCTGGGCACTGTGGAGATACTGAATTTTCTGGTTTTCCCCCTCATGGTATGCTTGTAATTGGACAAGCACAGAATACTCTGTGAAAAATCCCAAGTCAGCTTCTGCTGTGGTTGTGATTTTGGAAAATTAGAAAACCTTTACAGGCAAGCTACAGAATTTCCCTGAGCAGGCAAAAATGTGCCCTGGAGAGGGGAGTAAGAGAAAGCATGGAGAAACAAGCCAATTTTTCATAGACATAGGGCAAGATATTTTTAGGTTCTTGGATTCTCTGGTGCTGTTTTTTCTTTCTCTGCTTCCTAAATCTGATACATTTTCTCATTGTAAGCTTCCCATTCACTGACAGTATAATGGAAAGAGTATTGGTTCTGGAGTCAAAGGGCCTGGGTTCAAATCCTACCTCTTATGTTTGCTATCTATATGACCTTGACAAAGTCTCTTATCCTCTCTTGGACCCCTTGACTTTCCTCATTTGTAAAATAAGGGAATTTAATTAAGTGTTTTTTTAAGGTTTCTTCCATTTGAAGATTATATTTATAGTCTTAAAATAATGCAGTATCTATCATCATCTTGAACAAATCAAAGACAAATAAATCTTTATTGCAAAAACCAAAGACCTAGGAAGATAGGGGCATAGAAAAGGAAGAAAAATAAAATCTTTAAGTCAGAAGGGACCTTAAAAGTCAGCTTGTCTGCCCTCCTATCTCATACATACGTCCTCCTTATAACATCTCTGTCCGGTGGCCATGTAGCTAGCCTCAAACTAGTGACAGGAAACTCTCTGCTGTACGTTTGGCCCTTTTGATTTTCAAGTAGCTTTTTTTTATAGTACTTTAACTTACATTGAGCCAGCATTCTTGCAACTTCTACTAATTTAGCCTTAGTTTTCCTTTGTACAGTTATGAAAAGCAAATCCTTTATTTCTTCTATATGATTTTGTTGTTGTTCAGCTGCGTCTGAGCCTTCAATTTTTCTTAGCAAAAGTACTGGAGTGGTTTGCTATTTTCTTCTCCCACTCACTTTACAGATGAGGAAACTGAGGCAAACAGGGTTAAGTGACTTGCCCGTGGTCATATAGCTAGTAAGTGCCTGAGGCAAATCTTTCTGATTCAGGCCTGGTGCTCTATCCACTGTGCCGCCTACGTGATAGTACTTCACAAATTTGAAAACAGCCATCCTGCTCCCTGTCCCTTTAATGTCTTCTTACATTCTGGGATATTAATCAGGTCCTCCCTCTTCTCCTTATACGACACAATTAATTTTGAGTCCACCTATCATCCTGAGTGTCCACTACTGGATAAACTCTGCCTTTTAAGTATCCCTAAGGTTATATATGGCATGTCAGAACGGAAAAGACTGCAGAGAGTACCTGGTTCAACCTCTTTACTCTCTCTATAAAAACACTGAGAAACGTACAGATTGTTTGTCTTACCCAAAGTCTCAGGTAATTAGAGGAAGAGCCCTGGGGACAAGAACCCAGGTCTCCTCACTCCCAATACCATGAGACTTCATTGTCTCTCCAAAATGAACACAGAATTCTAGGCATGGTCTTCCCATTATGGAGTATACTCGGTTTATTGTGTACTATGATTCGGGCACTATCCTCTCTTTAGTGTAATCTGAGATATAATTAGCTTTTGTTGTCAGACACAGAATGGATTGAGTTTGTAGCCCAGTGAAAGACTGAATCTTTTTCACATGTTCTCCTATCTCCCCATGCCTTTCCCACTTGTGTATTGGATTTTTATGACCTAAGTATAGCTTAATCTTGTTAGTTTCAGTTCCTCATTTCAGCCTGCTGAGATCTTTTGGCTCCAGATCAATATTACTCAATATATTAACTATCCCCCCCAAGCTTTGGGTCATCAAAGTTGAAGAGTTTGTAACCTAAATCTTCATATAAGCCATTAATAAATATTTTAAACAGAACAGGGCTGAGCACAAAGCCTTACTGCCTAACACTGGAGACCTCTCTCTAGGTTAACATAAACGAATTAAAAAGGTTTAATTTTTATTTTAAACCATTGTTTGTTCCATCATTTCAGATTGAACATTCTTATAGTTTATAGAGAAAATAGCAAGAGAAAGGAATCGAGTGGTTTGGCATGTTCTTTGTTCTCTGTTTATATTATGGCTTATATCTGAAATGGTAGAGCCACCTTTGTCCTTTTATTTACTCCAAATATCTCTATTCTGAAAGTCCCCTTTCCTGACTTTTGGACATGTCCTTTAAAAATCTTAGTTCATCAAAAAGCTCCTCACTTGGCCACATCTGTCCCTTTTGATGTCATTTCTTTCCTTATCAAGATTATATGCAATTATATTGTCAGAATTTCATTTTTTCCTCTTCCTTTTAAGTTCTCTTCCTTCTTAATTGTTCTGGATCTGTATCTTTGTTGGATCTAAAAAAAGTTATCCTAAAATTGAGGGCATATATTTGATCATTCAATTCCACAAACATTTATTAAGTGACTATGGTATACAGGGCATTCTGCTAGGCCAAGTGTTCTGTGACTTCACACTGTTAGTCACTCCAGGAACCTGGCGTTTCCACTTCACCAGATTGTCTGTATTAATCAGAATTAAGTCACAGTAGTGCTCATTGTTGCTTCCTCCTCCTATGGAAAGATAAAATTGTGAGGAAAACAAGAAAAAAATTATTACATGCTCCATTTATAAACGAATGAGAATTCCATCTCGCTCGATCGGTAAACATTTAAGTGTTTAAAAAAACTTTTTTAAATGTTCCAAGTACTGTGCTATGCATTGGGGAGATAAAGAAAGGTTAAAGACAGTACCTGCCCTCAAGGAACTTACAATCTAATGGGAGAGACAACATGAAATCATATATAAATAAGCTATATACATATAAACACTGGCATTCTACATATAAACACACGTCTATATGCATATACATATAAACTATTAAGTAGTTTTTGTCTCCTTTCATTGATGTTTAAAATTTACTTTTCTATTATAAATTGGGTAATTATAATTATAAATAATAATAATAATAATTATTATCATCCATTGAACATTATCCATTATTATTCATTGGAGGTTAAAGATCTGATGCCATAGATATTCCTCCCATCCCCCTCAGAAATATTTTCTTCTACGGATTACTTCCTTCACTATGACTTTCGTTTCAATGTTGCATTTGATGTTCTCTAGCATTTGATAATAATAGAAATAACACCTAGCTCATAATAATGCTCTAAGGTTTGCACAATGATTTACAAAAATTGTCTCATCTTATCTTCACAAACAGTCCTGGGAGGCAGGCACTATTATCATTCTCATTTTACAGAAGAAGAAACTGAGGTAGACAGAGGTTTGCTGACTTACTCATGATCATATAGTAAATGTCTGAGGCCAGATTTGAACTCAGGTGTTCCTGACTCTTGCTCCAGAGCTCTATGCACTATATTGCCTAATCATTTTCTTCTTCCTTTTTTTTTTTAAAGTAAACTTTCTCTTGATCGGAGTATCAAACACTTCCTTTTAGTGAAATCCTTGTTTATTAATAGTGAGTATGACAACAACATTAATAGCTAGTATTTATAAAGCACTTTAAATTGTGCAAAATGCTTTACGTACATACATTACATGCAGTAATCTCATTCCATTCTCAGAGCAACCCTGTGGAAAGGATGCTATTATTATCCCCATTGTATAGATGAGGAATCTGAGACTGAGAGAGATAAAAAGACTTGTCCAGGGTTACATAACAAGGATTGAAACTCCAAACCTCCAAGCATCCAAGGGACAGGATCAGAACTCTAGTCTTCTTTCCTCCAAGTCAGAACTGTACTACCCAATTGCCTTTTTGTTTTCTTGTTTCTGAGGAGTGTGAGATGTAACACATATGTCTTCACCAACATTCTTTCAATGCGGATGGATAACCAATGACAAGAATAAGGATTACAAAATAATAATATTTTTATGATGGAAGGAATGTAAATTCAACAGTGACAAGATGCAAAGGAAAGCTGAGTCTTTGGGATGTTCCCAGTCTAATAATACAGCTAACAGCTAGTTATAATAGAGTGGACAGTGTATCAGGAGGCAAGAAACCTGTGTCCCAATCTTGACTCTTCCCTTCTCTACTGTTAACTGGGCAAATTGCTTAATTTCTCCCTGGATTTTGGCTTATCAACTTCATAACGAGGGGTTGGACTCTAAAAATAACTCAAGATTTCCTGTATCTTGAATCCCAGAAAATATAAATAGTCATTTCTATATATATATTTTGAAAAACAAATTGTTCATATACTGATTTGAAGTGTTTATTATAGCAAAGGAATAAAGAAGGTTTATGGAAAACAGATCCTCCTCCTTCTTCCCTCTATGAACTCTCATTTTGCCATCAGACAATTCAAAACAGTGTATGTTCTGGTACATTTGGAATGAATCACAGTTCTTTTTTTACAGTCTTATTCTAGTGCAGTGGGAGGGGAGTTGATTGGGAAATTGACAACTGAGTCCCTGAATTGATTTGATGAAATTACAGAACATAGACCTTTGTCAGAAAGAGAAATTACCTATGGAGGTGCACGTGTGCTCTGGCTGAGAACTGAAAGACATCTTCTTTGGGATGATGAAGCAAGTGACTGGTCCTCATGTTTCCTCAAAAATAGAGGGTTATGTCAAAGATGATTGACAACTGAGTTAGTAGGAACTTACTTCCTTGGTATTCCATAAAAGAGTTGGAAATAACTTTTTTGACTCATCATCTTTTGGGATGCTTTCTCCACCTTGGACATCCAGTGGGGTAAGTAAGGGGTTTTTACCTTCCCCTGCCCCTATGTGGCAATGTCAGCTACAATCACATCTGAACAGAACCATGTGCTTTCCTGGGGATCCTGAATCTCTGGTGACATTCTGCTTTCTATTTCCTTCCATGAGAACAGGTTAGCAATCCGCAATCTTGAGAAAAGGATGTTGCCAGTTCTGTTGTCAACTTCATATATTTAGCAGTTTAGGAGCTATGGGGTTGAGTGCCAGATGTCTAGCAGGAAGGAATTCCTAAAACAGGACCGTCACTTCTTGGAGGAAAATAATATCACTTCCAGGGGGATTCTGTAGTGAAAGGACTCAAACCTAAGGCATGAGATTTGGACCTTGTGAACTGCTCTGACAGTGTAGGTCTGAGATGAATGTGAAATATCTGTTCAGCAGTCTCAAAAAGTTGCCTTTACTGGTCAGGAGAGTACAATGAATTTTACAAGTCACTGGTTATGCTTTCCTATTTTTGTTAATGTACATCTTGGAGTCATTTGTGTTTTTATCATTTTCTGTAGTAGAAGAAATAAATTGCTGTCCTATACCCAGCACCCATTTTGTGTACAGAACATTTGTTCTGCAAAGTACCCTGTTATTTTCTCCTAGGGATGCTCTAGATATGAACCACAACTAAGGTAGATTTTTCCCCCAGGGGTCCTTCCACTCTGGCAGGCTCTGAACATAGAGCCTTACAAATTTCACGCATCCCTAGCAATCTCTGATGTAGTGGGAGGTTACCTTGTGCTGCTGCTCACTCTGATGAAGAGACCCCATTCCTTTTATCTGTGAGCTTGTAGATAACTTTTTTTGCAATTTTGTTGGAAAAAGCACTTACTATAGTTCCTCATTGCAAATCTTGATCTTTATCAGGACTGGTGAAAATGTCAGGTTTTTCTTGACTAATGTAGAAGCTTGGTGGTCTGCCTTCTATTCTGGCAGCCATCTTGATGGGAAGTCCATTTAGTTTAGCAATAAAGAGATCATTGATGACCTTGGAAAGAGTGGTTTCAGTTAAGTGATTGGGTCAGAAACTAAATTGCAAAGTTTTAAGAATTAAGTGGGAGCTGGAAAAGTGAGGCAATGAGTATAAGCAGCATTTTCTAAGGGTTTGACTATGAAAGAGAAAAATATAATTTGAGAGTTTTAGGAGATAGCTGAGGCAAGTAAAGGTGTTTTTTAAAACAAATGTTTATTGTTATTATTTTCTAATATTTCCCTCCTCCAACTATTCTTATAATTTTAAGAATAAAAAAGTGGAATTCAGCAAAACTAGCCAACATTTAGCTATCCAAAAAAAATCATGTCCCACACTGAATTTCTCATTTTTGCAAGGAAGTAGGGGAGGTTATCATCTCATATCTCTTCTTCAGGTCTAAGCTTGGTCATTATAATATGTGAACAATTCAGCTCTGATTGTTTTATTGTTGTTTTTTTCTATTTCTATATTCCACTATATATTCACTGTGTATATTGTTTCCTTAGTTCTACTTACTTCACTTTGCATCAGTTGGTGATTTCCCACACTTTTCTTTATTCATCACATTCATTCTTTCTTATTATTAGCAAACTCATATTCCATTGCATTAATGTATTAAGTCCTGTTAAAGATATGGGATACAAATTTTTCCTGATCAACCACTTCCATTATTAGTTGCATTAATTTCACTAATGTAGCCTTTCAATTTTACATAATTTTACATAATCAAAATTATCTTTTTATTTTTTTACCATTACCTTTGTCCCTTTTTAAGTTAAGAATTTGACCCCTAGCTATAGCTATAAAAAGTACATGATCTGTTTCTCTTCTAATTTTTTTTGTGGTATAATCTAAACTATTCAGATTACATATCTGTTTTTAGTTTATTATGGTATATAGTGGAAGATGATTATCTAAACCTAATTTGTGCCAGATTGCTTTCTATTTTTCCCAGAAAGTCTTATTAAATAGAAAGTTCTTTCCTAGGTCATTTATGTTTTGGAATTTATCCAACATTGTGTTGCTGACTTCAATTATTTATTATTCTTCCTTAGCTAATCTGTTCACAGAATCATAGATTTAGAGCTGGAAGGGACCTTAGAGGTCATCAAATCCGACCCCTTCATTCTCTTTAAAAAAAAATTCTATTTTTAATTTATGAAATAAAATAAGCATTTCCATAAAATAGCAGCATAAAAAGAGATGATTTCTCATGAAACTGCAATTTACTAATCCTTTCAAATATATAATAAAGTTATCATGTAACTTTCTTTTTTCCCCCTTCATTCTCTACCGCTCCCTCATAGCTAGCGTTAGACCCAAATATGTGTATATTAAAATATATGTAATGTGTGTGCTTGTGTGCATGTGTTCTATACATATTATAGAATGTGATATTTTCTACATAACATATAGTATGTATATATATATATATATATCATAACATACAGTACTATATATTCTATACATATTTCTATTTATCAGTTCTTTCTCTGGATACAGAAGAAAGAAGCTCAGAAAAGTTGTGACTTACTCCCAGGGTCATATATCTTATATGGGTCTGAGGCAGAATTCAAATGTAGGTTTTCCTAATTTCAGCCCTAATACTCTACCTATTGTACCACCTATTATATTGATCCACTTTTCTATTTTTCAACTAGTATCAAATAATTAATTAATATTTTTTACAGTTCAGTATCTGGAAGTGCTATTTTACTTTCATTCGTAATTCTTTTCTGTTATTTACCATTAAGTTCTAGAACTTTTGCTCATCCAAATGAATTTTCTGATTTTATTATCTAGCTCTGTAAGGTATCACTTTGGCAGTTTTATTGGTATAGCATTTAATCTGTAAAATCATTTAAGTAGTATTGTCATTCTTATTATATTGGCATGACCCAGGCAGGAACATTGGTTAGTGGTGTGTGTGTGTGTGTGTGTGTGTGTGTGTGTGTGTGTGTGTGTGTGTGTACATATATACATATACAGAAGCACACATAAAATTAATTCTCCCTGGGTGCTGAGGCATCTTTAAGTTCCTTGCATAAATAATAATATTTAGCAAAAAGCCTGGAACATAGCCTTTAATAAATGCTTATTGATTGCTATTTTCTTATTAAAAATAATTTTCCTTCTTAAAAAGTAGCATTGGGTAATGGATAGAAGTCTAGCCTCAGAGTTAGGAAGACCTGGGCTCGAGTTCTAACCCAATCACATACTGACTGTGTGACTCTACATAGTTTACTAAGAGTATAAATTGCAGAATAGTTTTTACAGAGAAGTTTCCTCACCAAGAGGTCCCTGAAGCAACGAAATTACATTTCTGACTTAGAAATTGGAATTTTTTAAAACTTGTCCTGATTCTCTTAAATTAGAGTCAAAAGTTCTTCATGGTACATAGAAGATGGTAGCATAACGAAGAAGCGAGGAGACAATGTCTGACTACCGGGTGAGAGGAGAAAGGGTACAAGAAGAAACCAGAAAGAGCTGAAAGTTACCATTTCTTTAGAATACCTGTGAGGATATACCAGCTGATCAGAGTTACTGTTTGCATTATGGTGTTGGCAGGAATCTGCTAACGGCTGATCATAAACACCTGGGCAAGCAACCCCAGATAGCAAAGACAGGAAATCCTGCTCTAAAAAGCTTACTTAGGGGTCTTGGCAAAAAAAATGCCCATAGAAAAATGAACAGGTGCAACAAATGAGCAGCTTTCCATGGTAGTTCACAGTGAACATTGGTAGCAAGAGCTGTAGTGAACCAAAGATTGACATTTCAGCAGGCATGGAGGGAGAAGGAAACATTAGTGGTCCTCAGTGACTAATTAACAACTACACATTTATAAAATTCATTTTTTTCTTCCTGTCACAAGAAAAAGTTAAAAGGATGATGGGATGTCTAATTTCTATCTTATTAGGGAGAATGAAGTTCTTTGAGAGAAAACAAAGAAGAATAGAGTGAGGAGGAAGAGGAATCCTAATTTGTATCATCAGGGTCTGACACAGAGAAGGGAAGGACCATGGCATCTTTTGAACTATGCAGTAGGTTCCAGAGTTCCTATACAGTTATCCCTTCTACATTGTGACTTTCTGCATTGCGGTTTTGATGTGTCATAAGTCAGCATAAGAAATTAGATGGGGTTTTTTTTTAGAGTTTTGCAGAAACCACAGACAACATGTGAAGGCCAGCAGATGACATAGAACCTAGGACCAAATACTTAACCAAAATTTCACAATAAGGTACTGCAAACACCCCATAAAAGAAAAAGGAAAAAAATCAGATTTCTTCTCTGGTATGAAGGGAGGGCCAAAAATTTTACACAGATTTTCCAGGTTGTAGGGGTGGTGAACTACTAACCCCCATGATGTAAAGGGATAACTGGAGTATAAAGAAATGGATTTTCTGGAAAGAAGGCATCTTCCTGTCTTTTACTCAATGCTGATAAAGGTCCACATGTGGTACCAGGAAAGAAGGCATGTATTATAGCCAAATAAAAAAAAAGGTACAGGTCCTGTTGGTAGGTGACTTCCTACTCAGGGGACTAGAAATTACCATTTAGGAAATACATGGAAAAGTTTCCCATGACTTGTCAAATTTGATAACTACTGGTTCTGATGATTTATGTAGGAATAAATAATAACAGAAAGGATCCAGAGAGTGTTTCTAGGTTTTATGAAATCCAGGATAGGAAACTGAAGATGATATGGGCCACGGGTGGTATTTTCATCACTTCTCCTGGTTAAAAATAGAGACTTTAGAAGATAAAGGATATAGAGAGGTACCAGCTGATGAAGAAGATGGTGTCAAAAATGGTATTGTAATTTTTAAACTGGGGCTTAAGAAAGGAATAATAGATGAGGCCAGGCAAGGTTGGTGCACTTAGGAAGAATATATTGGCTACTGACTTTAAGAACTTAATGAAAAGGGTTTAAAATGTAAATGGAGTTCTTATCTCCCTTTCTGACCCCTTGCCCTTCCCCTTTTTTCCCCTTCCCTCTCCCCCTCCCTCTCTCTTCCCCCTTCCCCATCCTTCGCTCCATCCTTTCTCCTTCCTCCCTTCCCTGGCCTAGACAGTGCCATGGTGGAGACAGCTGAGGAGGCCATGGAACCCGCAGAGGCGGACATCACCAGCCTGTGCAAGCACATGTTCTCCAAAATGGCCACATACCTAATGGACGAGCTGATAGCCACCGGTGAAGATTATAAACTTCTGGAAAATACGAACAAACTGACTAGTTTAAAGTATCTGGAAATAGAAAATATTGCAATAAACACAAGCAGAAACCTAAAGGACTTAAACCAGAAATATGCAGCACCTCGGCCTTATCTGGATCAGATCACTTTAATTGAGGAGTAAGTACCAGCTCTTGAATAGGCAGCTTACGAGTTGGATGCATATTCAAAGAAATTAGAAGCAAAGTTAGAGAGGCGATGAAAAAATTCTTTAGCACAAAAAGTTTAACTGCAAGCATGTTTTATAAGAAATATGATGAAACTTTATCACTAGGCTTCAGTTCCTAAAAGGAAGCAGTGCTGCTGATCCAAGGAAAATCCCAGCCCTCACCTCTGGCTGAATGTGTTACTCTGGCCACCCTCTCCCCCCCCTCGACCCCCCCACTGTGTTTTCCTAAACGTCTACCCCTGAAACCTCATCATATTGTGTGTGTTTCCTTGCATGCCCTGGATCAAGGCTCAGAAATCAGATCAGTCCCATATAGAGTAGACACAGATAAGAGGTTCTTGTCTCCCTGTCTCCTACCTTGCCTCCCCCGCCCCTAGGCCCCTCCCCACCCCCTCATAACCTATTCTTCAGCTTACATAATAAATGCCAATGTATGAAAATAAATGTAAATGGAGTGGGAAGACAAGGATGATCTAGATTTTTAAGAAATAAGATTTTACAGAAGGTAGTAGGAGGAAAAAAATAGTGCTGGAGATACCCAGTGTTTTATAGGAGATAATACACAGTAAGAGAAGCACTGAGGCTTTATATCTAGAGCATGAACCCATTTAGACTTTATTTTCATATATGGTATAAGATATTGGTCTATGCCCAGTTTCTGCCATACTATTTTCCAGTTTTCCCAGCAGATTTTGTCAGATAGTGAGTTCTTATGCCAGAACCTGCATTGTTGGCAGAGTTGTGAGCTGATCCAACCATTTTTTAGAGAGCAATTTGGAACTATGGCCAAAGGGCTATAAAAATGTGCATACCCTTTGGTCCAGCAATACCACTTCTAGGGCTGTATCCAAAAGAGATCATACAAGTAGGAAAAAGACTCATATGGACAAAATTATTTATAGCAGTGTAAAGCCAAGCATGACCAGCTTTCCAGAAGAATGCTACTGTAAACAGTTTTTAAGGTTCTGATTACATAGTATAGTGAACACTCTAAATAACAAATGAGAGCAAAACATTCACAGTAAATCAAGGTACAGCATTCGCAACAACTTATCACACAAATTGACTACATAGTTTTCACCACAGTGGTCACAATAGTATTCAACAAAGTATAATTTAGTCAATCAATCACTTAGTAATTCAATCATTCAATTATCCTTAAGGAGGCTTGCTTCCTTAAATGACACAAAATACAAAAGTCAAAGTACTCCACCCCTGGGTAGTACATTCATTTAGTCAATCACAGAGTCCTTAATTCAATCACAAAGTACAATCATAAATAAATTACACAATTCAGCAGACAGGGCTTCCAGCTTTCTGACCATTACATCCATACCTAGTTAGTTACCAGAGAGGGAAGGCACCACCATCTGGGTTTCCAAAGCTGGGGGCTCAATGGCTGCCCAGAGTTTCATCTGGCCAAATCACACAACTCTTCCCAAAGTGAGTCCCAAAGCAAAACCTCACCTCAGGGTCAGTAGCTACTCAGTATTCATGGAGAAGTCTTTTCATCTTAACCTGAGGTTGGTTTTCTGATTCTCTGGATCCCCTTTCATGGTCCCAGCTCCTACCTGGATTTACCAAATTGTCACCTGGGTTCAATGGCAGACAGTTTCCAGTTCCTTGTCCAGCTTTCTGTGCAGTTCCTGTACCACACTGAAGCTCACAGGGTCCAGTCCACCTTAAATCCTTCACAGTCTCTGTTCCTGGGAAGTCAAGGCTTAACAAAGCCACAAACAAGTTCATATACAGTACCAGTATCACAGTCATGCTTCCTCAGGCTTTGGCAGCTCCCAGGAGAAGCTGGTAGCTCCCCAGCAAAAGTTCCATCTGGTTCCCAGAATCAAAATAACTTCACCCAGGTTCACAAAGTCAAAATAATTCCCTCCAGTCTGGGCCTTTCCTCTTCAGCCTTGGCAGGAGCTGCTTCTACCTCCACTAAGCTTATCCTAAGGAGTTCTGACTCTCCCTCTCTGGAGCTTTTCCTTATATACAGCATTACATCTCCCTTTTCAGCCCCTTCCTGTTATCTCAGCAACAGGAGTTCATACTTTCTGTTTCTTTAACAGAGGCTTAATTTGAACTAGGTGCTAAGTACCTCTTAGCTTTCTAATACAAAGGGATCTTTAAATTTCATAATCATTGCAAGCAGCTCTTTCTGGTGGCAAAGAATTGGAAATCAAGTGAATGCTTATCAATTGGGGAATGGCTAAACAAGTTGTGGTATGTGAATGTTCACATAATACTATTGTGCTATAAGAAATGAGGAGCAGATGAACTTCATAATAACCTGGAGAGACTTATATGAACTGATGCTGAGTGAGGGGAGCAGAACAAGGAGAACATTATACACAATTACAGACACATTCTATCCATGATGACTAACTCTGCTAGACTGGGCTCCTCTCAGGAATGCAAGGCTATAAGATACCTCCAAAAGACTCATGATGGAAAGAGATATCCACAACCAGAGGAAGAACTACAGAGTCTCAATGCAGATGGAAGCAAACTACTTGCTCTCTCTCTCTCTTTTTTGTTTTGTTTTGTTTCTTCTTTCTCATTGTTCATTGCATTGGTTTGAACTAGTGTAATTACAACTTGACTAATGTTTAATGTGAAGGTATTTTTAGAATTTATATTAGATTACATGCTGCAATGGGGGTAGGAGAAATAGAGGGAGGGGGAGAAAATTTGGAACTCCAAAGACTGTGGAACTGAATGTTGTAAACTAAAAGTAAATAAAAAAATAATTTGTTTTAAAAAGAGAAGCACAGAGGGACTGAAAGTATGCATAACAAAGCAAGATAAATATCTTATGGAAAGAAATATTTGATCTCTTGGATATGATTGAAGAAGAAGCTAGATAGCACAGAAGATAGAGTGCTGGGCCTGCAGTCAGAAAGATGCATCTTCCTGAGTTCCAATCCAGTCTCAGACACTATTGGCTGTGTGATCCTGGGCAAATCACTTTACCCTTTTTCTTAGCTTCCTCATCTCTAAAATGAGCTGGAGAAAGAAATAGCAAAGCACTTCGGTATCTATGCTAAAGAAAACCCTAAATGGGGTCACGGAGAGTCAGAGACAACTGAAAAATGACTGAATATCATTGAAACTGGTAAAAATGAGTCTCATGATATTAATCACTGACATTTATTTAGCATGTTTAAAATTTCAGAGTGATTTACACTTATTATTTCCTCTTGGCTTCACACATCCATGTAAGTTTCACAATGATTAAAGGTATCACTAACCCAATTTCATAGATGAGGAAACTGAAGCTCAAAGGTATTGTCCACTGGTTGGTGCCTCTGGTGATGAAGTTAGTGTCAGAGGCAGGATATGAACCTTGATCTGAATGACTCCAAGTTCAATATTCTTCCACTCCACAGTGTCACTTCATTCTTGGAATATGGCATTGGAAGACTGGTATTTTTTCTTTTCTCAAAAGTAAAAGATTAGATAAAAGTAGAGGTAGAGTAATAATCTCTCTCTCTTCATCTCTCTAATCTATCTATGCATTCATCCATCTATCTATCTCTCATCTGTCTGTCTATCTATCTATCTATCTATCTATCTATCTATCTATCTATCTATCTGTCTGTCTGTCTGTCTGTCTATCTATCTATCTATCTATCTACCTCCCTACCCGTCTATAGATACATAAAGGGAGAAACCCTACTAGAAAGCATTTGAGTGGTGTCTATACATGGAAAAAAGTAGTGATATCACAATGGTAGTATGCTATAAAACTCTTAGCCTAGAAGAGGACATGGAAGATGAGTCTCAGACGAAGGTTCCAAAGCTGATATACGGGCTACATATAGCAGAGAAGAAAAATTTCAAATACCTGGACATGTGATTAAATCTAGTCTCTGATAAAGGCAAAGATAGTTAGAAAATCATGACTTAAATTTCTGATAATTTAATTCTTCATTAGGTGAGGGAAGCAAAGAATAGTAACACTGTACTGGATGCAAGTCTGACTAATAAGAATAAACAAATTGTCAAAATAGAAATAAAAAGCCCTTCGGAAGACTTGGTCATCTTAGAATGTTGATTGATGCATAGAAATGCTAGGCATGGACAGATGTGTGGTCTAGGCTCTAAGCCCACATTTTGTGGAGTTATTTTTTTTAAGATGAATAAGTTTTCATGGATTAAGAACCTCGAAGGGAGAGCAGAAACAATGTATAGCTGAAAAATAGGCATAGCAGTCTAGGAGTAAAATGTTTACAATTTTCCCTCATATTCTAAACCTTAAAAGCCATTGATATTATTTCCCATTCTATTTATCATAGCCTCCAACAAAAAGGGACCCTTCTATTTGGACCCTTGACCCCTCCTTCCCAACCATTTTCATGAGATTGCCTCCTCAATACTTCATTCCCTCAAATGTTCAATCTCTCCCTGTCTGGGAGTTTCTTTACCAGCTGTCTATAAAACATGTGGACTATTACACGGACTATTTGTTCCTGACCTGTGGTAGAGCCTTCTGAACTCATATTGGTCTGATCAGTCACAGTCGGACACAAGGTACCTTGACTGCAACAAAGTGATGTCATTTTGGTCCTCTTTGAGAATGAAAGATAGCAACCATCAAATGTTTATGTACTTAAAACCAAATAGAACCAAATATACCCTTGCTTGATTGTATCATTCCTTTTAAACTATTGTTTGATCTCTCTCTTTTTATAACTAAGTACCTAGAAAACACTGACTATGCTTGCTTTCCTCTAATCCCACCCACTTCTAAATTCCTAAACTTTGAATCTAGATTTCCCCACTCAAGTCAAATGCCTCTCTCCAAAAGTACCAATGGTCTCTTAACTGCTAAGTGATTTGACCTATTTTTTGTCTTCATATTTTTTGATCTTTCTGTAGAATTGGACTCTGTTAATAACTGACTCCTGCCATAAAGTCTTCCTTCCCTGGACTTCTGGATCCTGCTCGATCCTCATTCTTTTGCTATTTGTCTGTTGACTCCTCAGTGCCCTTTAATGGATAAATCAGTCAATCAACAAGCACTTACTAAATATTTACTCTGTTGCGGATACTGTACTGCATGCTGAAGACAAAAAGATGCAAGATAAAACAATCTCTGCTCTTACACTGTTTATATTCCATTGGGAGAAAAACATGGATGAGTATTAAATATATGTAAAATAAATATAAAATAAACACAATGCAGTTAAATACAAAATAGTTAGAATACTAGCAGTTGGGAGGGGTATCCAGAAAAGCATCAAATAGAAGGTAGTGGTTAAATTGTGCCTTTAAGAAAGTGGGGGATTTTGTGATGGAGAGGTAAAGGGACCACATTCCAGTTTTTGAAGATGGACGGTACAAAGGCACAGAGATGCAAAATGGAGAAGCATGTATGAAGAACAGAACAAAGGTCAGTTTTGCTGAATTGCAGAGTATAAGAAGAGAGATAATATAAAATGACTTTGGAAATATAGATTGAATTCAAACTCTAAAGGGCTTTAAAAGCCAGGCTTTACTTTTTTATCCTAAAGACAATGGTGGATCCTAAAAACAATGGAGTTTAACCAACTAGGGGCATAACATGATCAGAGCTGCATATAAGAAAAATTAACTTTAGCAGTTGCATGGTAGGTAAACTGGGAGAGACTTGAGGTAGGGGAAACTAATAAGGAGACCATTGCAATAGAATTATCAATAAGTGAAAAAGACCTAAACTAAGGTGTTAGCTGTGTGAATCAAAAGAAGAGGTCAGATGTGAGAGAAGTTAAAAAGGTAGAGCTAGGAGAAAAGTTTTGGCAACTGTTTGGGTTTGTGGGATATGGAAAAGTAGAGTTAAGGACAATTCCAAGGGGAAGTGTTTTCATCTAGCAGTTGATCAACTAGCTAGCCACTGAGATTACTTCCAACTCTGAAATTCTATGACTCTTTGAATATAGAAGACTGGAAAAATGCTAGATTGTCATTCATATCTTGTCACCTCACTATCTCCCAAAGCTCCTCTTCTCTGTCTCTGTCTCTGTCTTTGTCTCTGTCTCTCTGTCTCTGTCTCTCTCTCTCTGTGTGTCTCTCTCTCACTCTGTGTCTCTGTCTCTGTCTCTCTCCCTCTTTCCCCCCCCTCTCTTCTTTTTCATAATCAACTATCATTTACATTCAGATAACTCCTGGGATTATATATCTAGCCCTCATCTCTCCTGAACTCTAGGCATGGTGAGCCCACACCATCAATGACATGTTGGATGTTTCCAACTGTATACCATGAAGACATATCAAATTCGATCTGCCCAAACAGGATTTACTTTGCCTCATAATTCATTATTTTTCCAGATTTCCTTATTTCTATCAAAGGTACCACCATCCTTTGAGTCACCTAGGTTCAAAACTTGGAAGTCAACCTCCTCCCTCTCCCTCACCCCTAGCATCTAGTCTGTTGCCAAGTTTCATGAATACTTCTTCCTCATCTCTCTCCTTCCTGCCTTTTCATCACTCACATGACTCCCTCCCTTAGTTTGGACTTTTATCATCACTTCTTTAATATTGAGACAACATCCTAACTACATTTCTGGCTTATAGTCTCTTCCCTCTATAACTTCTTTCACATGTTTACATCTTTCTGAATCTCAAATTTTAAGGAACTTTGGTAGCTTGCTTTTGCTTCTAGACTGAAATATATTCCTTAGCTTTGCATTTAAACTACTTCACAATCTGGCTTCATACTCTCTTCAGAATGATTACAAATTACTCCTTTTCGTGTCCTCTGTGGTCCAACCACATTAGTTTACTTGTTTCTCAAATTTGGATGCCCTTATGCCTGAAATGTGTTCTCTCTGCACCTCTGTCTCTTAGGATAGTTGTTTACTTCAGGACTCAACCCACATGCCATCTCCTAAAGGAAGCATTTCCTGATTCCCTTTACTATTATTGCTATCTCCTTCCTCCTCAATTTATCATGTATTCAGACTGACTCTGTTATATAGTATACTTCAGTAGACTATAAACTTTTTGAAGGCTAAAACTGTTTTATTTTGTTTGTTTTGCTTTCGTGTCCCCTGTATTTAGCCCAGTGTCTCACACATAGTAAATGATTTAATATATGCCTGTTGGATTTGGTTGGAAGAAGGATTTCAGATATAATAGGTTTTCAATTGACATTAAAATGACCAAAGTAATGAATATGGAGGAAATGAACCAGTCTACTTTAGACTCTATGATAGAGAAAATAAAAGTCATATACAATCAGATGTGAACTTTAGATATTAGGAAAACAGATTTCAAAGGAATCTGTAAAAGGATAGATGGCCTGAAGCCATACATTTTAAAAAATAAGCTTTAATGACACCATGTTTTTTACACTATGGTTATTTCTTAAAATACTACCTCCAAATACTCACTCATAACAAAGAAAGACAGTTAAACAGAACCCAACCAGTACAGCAACTATAGATAACAATATATACAATTCTTTCTACTGATAGGAAGGAAGTATATTTCATGATCTGTTCTCTGGGCCTAAGTTTGGTCATTGAAATTAATTTGATTTCAGCTAAATTTTATTGCTATTTTTGTTTATATCATTATAGTCATTCAATATATGTGGATATTTATTAAATATGTATATGTGTATGTATATGTATGTATATATAGATATATGTACATATTTTTATCTGTCTATATATCTGACTAAATCTAGAAACCTATATATGTGTGTATGTATATGTATATGTATATGTATATGCATATGTATATGTATACGCATACGTATACGTATATGTATATGTATATGTATATGTATATGTATATATGTGTGTGTGTATATATATACATATATATATATATACATATATATATGTAGTTATCCCTTCCATATTGGCACCTCCACAATATGGAAAATCCACTTACAATTTTTTGACCCTCCCTTTGTACCAGAGAAGAAATCTGAATTTTTTTTAGTATTTTATTGTAAAATTTGGGCTAAGTATTTGATCATAGGCTATATTATATAAAGCTATACACATATTTCTAAGCTTTTTTGTGTTATCTGCAGCTCCCACAAAATTCCCCCCAAATTCCCATTTAATTTCTTATGCCAATCAATGATATATCACAACCACAATGTGGAAAATCACAATGTGTAGAAAGTATAACTATATATATATATATATATATATATATATATATATATATATATATAAAACACATATAGATGCATATATACATACATATATACACACATACACATATACATACATACATACACATATAGATAGCTATATATATAACATATAGCTACAGAGACACACAATTATATGTTTTTCTCATTTTTAAACTCCATATCAATTAATATACATATTTAATGTTTGCCTGAATTACTTATATTTGTCATTCCTGGTAGTAAAATAACATAACATTCATTTAAAATAATTTTTTCAACCATTGTCTAGTCTATACATACCCTTTACATTTTAGCTTTTAGCTATCACTAAGATTGATTCTGTGAATATTTTGTCAAAATAGGATCTTTCTGTATATTAATTATTTCTTTGTGCTATAAACGTAATATTACAAATGCTGGGTCCATATGTTCTTAGAGTTTTATGATTCTTTTTGCATAATTCCAAAATTGTTTCTTAGACCCCGAAATAGAACAACTGTGTCAATTCACAGTTCTACTGGTAGAGTATTAACTCACCAGGGCCTAAGATTCTACAGGGGAAGTTGGCTAACTGAGGAAGGAAAGATGTCAGGAAAGGAGTTCTAGAAAATTTAATCATAAACATTTATTATATAGAATAAAAAGACAGGCTATATAAAAAGACCAATGTTGATACACATAGAATTTACCCATCATATTTTATCACCTACCAAATTTAATTTAATCTATTAGTTTTTTTATATACAGAAACAAGCCAAGGTGACTAAGGATGAATACAAAGTGTTATGATCCTGTAAGTAGATAGTGCCAGGAGTGTTAAAGTTCAAAATTAACTGAGATTAGTGATTGGCGTTACCATCAACGAAAAGGCTGATATCTGACTTTTGTGTTTAGGGTAAAGTGGAAGATCAAAGAACGGACAAGACTGTTGCATGATATGGATGGAAAGAGAAAAGCTGAAAAGGTAGAACTATTCAATATTTGTTTTTATTATTTCATTTGTCAAGGAGAATGATTTTCAGACCTTGGAGAATAGAACTAAAATGATTAACAGGGAATGAAAACCCAAGATAAGTGAAGTAATAGGAAAAGAATACTTTGATATCCTTATAACGTCTAGGCAGTTAGTGCCAGGCAAACTATATTCCAAGATACAGAAAAGAATGGGTGGATAAAACTGGTAAGCGGCTATCAGGGATCTTGGAAAAATCATGAAGAGATGTGTTAGAACAAACTTGGTGAACAGAATAGAAAGGAAAAATAAATTAGAAAGCAGTGAGATTGCCTAAGTGGTCTCAGCAAATTAAATAATAGGTGTCATTTACATAGAAAAATACTTTACTATTTAGTAAATACTATATTTATTATGTACATATACATAATATAAGTATAATATATATCATAATACAAATATAATATATAATATAATGTATCTTATTATATAAAAATACTATACTACTTTGGATCAGTATCATCTGATTTGATCCTCACTGTAATCCTGTTGGAGAGGGACTATCTGTATCAGCAGTTCTCAATCTTTGGGTTGCAACCCCTTTGGTCGTCAAACAGCCCTTTCACAGGCGTCACAGGGGCTGCCTAAGATAGTCGGAAAACACGTATTTCCAATGGTCTTAGGAACCAAGACACCACTCCTGTATTCATCTCCAGCTGGGTCCGCCCACATGCAGATATGCCCACATAGGAGTATTAAAGGGTCGAGGCATTAGAAAGGTTGAGAACTACTGGTCTATATCATTACCCCATTTGACAAATAAAGAAACATAGACTCAGTGAAATGAAGTGCTTTGTTTGGAGTGGTCAGAATTCAAGCCCAGTCCTTTTAAGACCAATTCCAAGGCTTTTCCTAGTCATCATTCCACATTTGCCTCAACATAAACTGTAATCCAACATATTTAATGTGACTTCACATGTGTGTTGAGGCACCATTGATGATATTTGAAAAATCACAACATATGGAGGTGCTTCAGGACTATAGAGGAGCTAACATTATCTAGATTTTCAAAAAGGGGAAGGAAGTTGATTTTGCAAAATTATAGCCAAATGTGTTTGAATTCTCAGAAAAATTCTAAAATGTTTTATTTAAAGGGATAGTGGTCAAAAATGCTGAACAATTAGAAGGTAAAGCAATGATCATTACAAATCAATATGGGATACAAAAAAAGCAAATCATGATGGAGTAAATCACATTCTCTTTTTTGAGGAGGTTATCAGATTGATAGATCAAGTGAATGTCATATTTCAATCTATTTGGACTTCAGCAACGCATTTGGTGAAGTGTCTCAGCTTAGCCTTATAGACAAGAGGGAAATTTGCAGGCTAGGAGATAGCACTTAGACCTGGTTGAGTGACCAGGCCCAACACATGGTGATTAATGGAGTGATGCCTATATATTTGAACTCAGGTTCTCCTGACTCCAGGACTGGTGCTGTCACCTAGCTGCCCCATCTGGGATCTCTTTCAGTACAATACAAACCCCTGAGAGAGGGGGTATAATAATAACAACAGGCATGTTGGGTGTCATGGCAGGCCAGCAAGACAGATGTTTTTGGGCAAGAGACTTTTTTGATATTTCTCAAACATTTCATAGCCCTGGGACTAATTCCCTGTTCAAGTTACTGTAAGAGCCTGCTGAGTCCTATCACTTCCCTCTTAATACTTAGTACCCAGTCGGTCAAGAGGAGATAAAACATTTTGATTCATTGAAATTCCCCTTCCATGAATCTACCACCATGAATTGATATCAAAGCAATCAGAAGCTCGGGCAGGGCAAAATACATTAGAAAGCACTAGGAGTCAGTTTTGTAGGCCAGTGAATTATTCCTTAGGTTATCTGATTTCAAAAATCTAAGTTTCCCTCATAACTTTTTGTTTTAATCTTCTCTAATCCCAAAGGTTAAATATAACTAAAAAGGATATTGTCAACATCCCTATTAAACTAATTCATTTTAACTGCCTGGAATGAAAAATGTATTAGTATTTTAATAATGATAGAGTGTCTTTGGGCCCATCTGGGTATATGCTATTGTTCTATACTGTCCATTATTGTCTACAGGGTGGTTTTTTTTTTTTGGTAAAGATGCTAGAATGGTTTGCCATTTCTTTCTCCAGTGGATTAAGGCAAACAGAGATTAAGTCTCTCGTCCAGAGTCACACAGCTAGTAAGTGTCTGAGGCTGGATATGAACTTGGGTCTTCCTAACTCCAGGTTCAGAACTCTATCCACTTAAATACTTACTGATTGATGTATTAGGAAGTTTTCTCTCCGCCCTCTCACCCCACCCCATTTTTCATGGTTCTAATGACCAAGAAACACTAAATGGGAATGTTTGAGGAGAAAGACCCCCAAAGTAGAACCAAAGAACATTTCTTCCTCCCCATCAGCATTCTCTTGCTTTCATCTCTGCTGATTTGTTTGCCAAACAGCTTTCTTCACTACCTCCCACCTTCTCTCAGGAGCTAATCCTTTCTATGGGGGATGGGAATTGTGCTCTCAGTTCCCCTAAGTCAACTCTCCTCATTTCAGAAAGGAAAGCTTAATTATGGGTTGAGGATTTTCAGAGAAAACTGTCTAGCCTGGTAGGAATCAACCATTATTAGAAAAAGGTTCATAACTTAAAAATGAATGCCTCTTGCATTTTGCTTGGGTGAAAAAGGAAACAAGAAAAGAATTACTAGTAAAATGATCAGTACTTGATCATATATATTTTTAAACAGTCTTGTTTAGATTCAGCTTAAAGCAGGACGCTTGGTAGGTAGGATCCATGTTTAGTCAAATGATGTGGTGCTGTCTTTTGGGATTATAGGTTATAACAGAGAGCTTTTGAGATGAATCTGTTCTGAGTAATCTGGCTGAAGCACACACCATTAAGTTGGCTCTGAAATATTTTGTACACTGCATTAAGATTTAATTATGTTCCAACTTGCAATTATCTTTCTCTTCGGCTGTTCTTCATCGCTCGCTTTGCCTTACAATTCTCCTTGGCTCCTATTATTAGTGATAGACTTGCAATGTTGTAAATCTGTGAAGGCAGGAAAGGTGGGGGGGGGGTGGGTGAATATTATGATTATGCTGGTCTTTTGCCAGACCAAGGGCCAAGGAAGTCGCTTCTCTAATAAAGCCAGCCTACAAACTGCAGGAAGCGAGATATCACCTGGAGTGACCCATTTATTGGGAACACACTAATACAAAATGGAAAGAAACAGAGCTAACAGCAATTATATACTTCAATGTCTCATTTTCCATTCTGGAACAATGAAGTTAAGGCCAATAAATCTCATTTTCTTGTTCACATCGCTAGCTTTATGTTGCTGATCAGAGTGCAGTATCTTCGATGGGGTCTCCTGGCACTCCTTTAATTTTGCCCCATTCTCATATAGCTAAGCTCATTAATAACTAGACCCTATAGAAAAGAAGACCTGCAGAAGACCCTTTTCTACACAGTTAGGGAATGTGGATTTATTTATAGAGTGCATCATGCAGGTCTTTTGCAACTGCAGGGGATATAGACCAGGAAAATTTAATTCACTTGCAATTGAGCATAAAAGTAAGGCAAGAGAGCATATAGCTCAAATTTCTATAGCACTTTAAGGTATCCAAAATGCTTCCTCCATAGCCATCTTATGAAGCAGGTAGTAAATGTATTATTGTTCCCACCATGTAGATGAGAAAACCTGAGGCTCAAAGATCATTGTTCTAATTAATAATCACCCATTTAATAAGTGTATAAATTGGGAGCCTAGGTCTCCTGTTTCCAAGTCTATTACCTTTTCTATTCTAATACACACACATATTTGTATGTGTGTATGTATGTATAGTTTTCATTGTTGTTCAGTGCTACCCAATTCTCTGTGACCCCGTTTAGATTTTTTTTGGCAAAGATATTGGAGTGGTTTGCCATTTCCTTCTCCAGCTCATTTTAAAGATGAGGAACTGAAGCAAACAGGCTTAAGTGACTTGTCTAGCACAACTAATAAGTGTCTGAGACCAGATTTGGACTCAAGAAGATGAATCTTCCTGACTCCAGGCCTGGCACTTTATCCACTGTATATGTGTGTATGTGTATGTGTATGTGTATGTGTATGTGTATGTGTATGTGCATGTGTATGTGCATGTGTACATGCATGTGTATGTGTGTGTATATGTGTATGTTTATGTGGTATGTGTACATATACACATTTATATGTACACATATGCGTATATATACATACACGTGTGTGTCTAAATATACATGTGTGTATGAGTATTTGCTTCCTATATCTCACCTCTCTTCCTTCCCATTCTCCTAGTCCCAAGAAGAAGAGAGGAATGAGATAGGCAGTAAAGACCTAGAAATGTGAATTTTCCTTACCTGCAAATTTTTAATAAAATGTATATGTAAATTGGATAAATTTAATACAAAATAAAAATAAAGCAATTGGTAAAAATTTAGCCCACTAGTCATTTCTACTTTTAAAACTACAGTGCCCTTAGAGAAGCACCTATGTCATACAGTGGACAGAGCAATAGGTGTTAGAGTCATGAAGACCTGAGTTCAAATTTTGCAACTGATATTTACTGGCCATTTAACCATAGGTGAGTCACTCGTCTTCTTTGATCCTCAGTTTCTTCATTTGTAAAGCAAGGGGTTTAAAACAATCTGGAGAACAAATTGAAACTATGTCCAAAGGGCTGTAAAACTGTGCATACCTTTTGATCCAGCAATATCTTTGCTAGGCCTGAAAAATCCCAAAAATCCCCAAAAAAAAGGGAAGGAGGACTTATTTGCACAAAACTATTTATAGCAGCTCTTTTTGTGGTGGCTAAGAATTGGTCATCAAAGGGATACCCATTAATTAGGGAATGACTAAACAAGTTGTGTTATGTTATTGTAATGGAATATTATTGTGCTATAAGAAATGACAAGCCCAATGATTTCAGAAAATACCTGGAAAGACTTACATGAACTGATGCATAGCAAAGCGAATAGAACCAGGACGATGTTGTACACAGTAACAACAATATTGTTTGACAAAGAATTGTGAATGACTTAGCTATTCTCAGCAATACAATTATCTGAAACAATTCCGAAGGACTAATGATGAAGCACATTATCCACCTCCAGAGAAAAAACAGATATTGTTTGAATACAGACTGAAGCATGCTGTTTTCACTCTCTTACTTTGATTTTTTTTCTTTGAGTCTTCTTGTTCTAACATGGAATGTTTTGCATAATTTCAGAAACAAACTAACTAAGGGGTTTGATTTGATGTCCTTGAAGTTCCATTCTACCTCAAAAGCTAAGATCCTCTGACCTTTTGCTTCTAGAGATTCACAGGATAATCCAGAATCACAGCTCTGAAGCTGGAAGAGACTTCAGAGGCCACTGAGTCAAAAATCCTCATTTTAAAGCTGAGGAAACTGAGGAAATGAGGTTCAGGATGGTTTAGCAATTTTTACAATTATCACATAGATGGTAAACATCAGAAGGAGAGTATGAACCAAGGCTCTCTGCCTACAAAGTTAGAACTATATGCTGAATATAGCCCTCTCTCTCCAGTACAGGCAACATCCCTATTCTGGCACTGAAGCCTATTTTATTACAAAGAAAAATGTAAATACCAACAAACCCTACAGTTATTGCCCTTAAGTAGATTCATCAGTTTAACTTCCTTTTAATATTCTTTTCACTTACATGATTGTAATCTTAACGCATCCATTCTTTTTGTTCTGCTCATCTCACCCTGCATTGCTTTATAGAAATCTTCCCACATTTCTCTAAATTCCTCATATTCATCTTTTCTTTCTATTCAATGACAACTAATTACATTTTCATAGGAGTTTTACTCAGTTGTTTCCCATTTGTTGCCTCCATCCAGTCACTATCACAGTAACTTACCAACCATTTCCCAGAGCTTGGGACCACGTATGAAAAGGCTGTATATTCACAAAAGATACACATAGGTCATCACTATTCCAGGAGAGAGTAGATTTCAAGGTTATATTCCCTCTGCTCCCATTGAATTAAATTTATTAACCATTTTCATCTTGATCCATTGCTATTAAATACTGTAGTGTGATTTACTCAGAGACCCAGGGAAGAGATCTCTCATATTGGAAACACAAAGCAATTGTTTACTTTCTGTGTGAATAAACAGATAACCAAATACATTGAATTCAAATGTGTTCCACTTACCCAGATGTGGCTTCAGGTATCAACTCCAGGACTTTGGGTTGCCAAGAGATAGGCATGAAGAAACTAAAGTGAACCCACACAACATATGAATAGGAAGTCAGAAGGGCAGCACAACATAGGTAATAATATTTACTTGGAAACAGATTTGTATTTTAATTCTATAACTCTGCTGGAATTCCCAATAGTTGTTCCCTAGCACTTCAGCAGTTTCCATGCTCATTAGCCCATTTCCAGGTGGCCCTGTCTGTCTTGGATGCCAGTGGGCAAAAAGGACTTTGGCTAGGCTTTCATTTCCCATGCTTCTAGCTTCCATAGAATAGTGGTAAATATGATGGTTTTTGTTGCTGAGGTACGAAATTAAGACTTTTTTAGTTATCTAATCAAACATTTAATGCAAAAAACAACAACCCTGTAATTACAGAGAATTAAAGAAAGAAAATAGAATTTTTGCATGACTGGACAAGCCTTTCTAAGCTGTTCCTTAGCAAATTAGGTTGCACTAAAAGCTCAAAACACTTGAAATATTTGAAGAAAAAGAGTTGAAGCCTTGCCTAATCTTACTTTTTCCCTTTATTCTTCAAAGATAAATATATTTCTTTTTTCTTCTAAGTAGCAAGTTGAGATTGCCAAGTCAAATTTCCTGATCAATCAGGTCAAGTGCTAAAGAACAGTACAATTTGTTCAGTGGCTTCTATTACCAAATGCCTGGTGTATATACAATGTCCTGTTAGAGTCTTGTGTACTGACATGAT
Organism: Pseudocheirus occidentalis; assembly: GCA_028646575.1. Taxonomy (NCBI): domain Eukaryota; kingdom Metazoa; phylum Chordata; class Mammalia; order Diprotodontia; family Pseudocheiridae; genus Pseudocheirus; species Pseudocheirus occidentalis. The sequence continues at coordinate 138,164,273 of CM053594.1, read as the reverse complement.
GGGCAGGCAATACTATTAGATGTATGATGAGATTAATGAATTCATGCAGTCAATTGAAGTGCTGAGGTCTTATAGGAGTGGTAGCCTCTCCCCCTCCCCCATCCCAGTATCCAAAGTTTGTTCAGTGCTAAGCTTTATGGAGTGAGGCTACTTTCATGTTATCTCTATATTTCAGTAGACTACATTAATTAAGGTAGTGGCTGGTGCTATAAGGACCAGCAAAGCATGTGCATCTGTTGTTGGTTGTTGTCTCCACATATCCAAACACTTCAGATAATACTGAGATTATCCAGTGTATAGGCAATGAATGAGTCTAGACTTCTCTTGATTGTCGTGTTTGTCCTTTGTTTTCAAAGAGGACCATGACATCAGGGAAATGATGATATGACTTGCAATTGACTTTCATTTGAGTGATGGAGGGCCATGCAAGGTCACCAGCCTCACTTTCTCCTCCAGATCCATCTGGATCCAGTGACCACATATTCATCAAGATGACTGGAGATGACCCAGGATGCATTTGACTGACTGAGAAGACTGCTGGATCTACATACAACCAGGGGTATGCTCGAGTCAGGGCATGTGGATTGTTAAATTTTCAGTGTGAGCAGTTGTACCTCAGAGATTTATGAATACTACAAATTAGAGCTTGATTTATTGTTTTGTTGATTGTCTAGACTTGTTCATCCTCCATTTTCAAAAAGGACCAATGACATCACAGACTGATGTCTTGAATCACACATGAATTGGATTAAAGTGAGGCAGAGTTATAAAAGTTGTCAGCATCATTCTTTCTTCCAGAGCCATTGAAGTTCAGTGGCAAGGCAAAAGTCAATGACTGGTGATAGCCCAGGATTCAGTCGATGACTTTGGCGTCTTTGACGTCTGACCAAGCTCTGAGCACTCCACAGTGCTTTCTTCAGCCACCTTCATGGTTATGGGAACCGATTGTTCTTATCTACTCATTCTGCCAGGGTCAGTCTTCATGTGCTTGGGTTAGACACCCTCCTAATTCTCCAGTGGGTTTGAGGTCTATCAGTTACCCTCAACCTGGGTTAGCCCATACGTCAAGAAGGTTTTTACCAGGGTGTGGCTGCTGTGCATGCTACAACTTTGTGGAGCCACATGTGAGAGTTGAGTGCCAGGGGAACACCAAAGGTGAGCAGCCCTTAGCAAGCCCCATACCAGAGGGGCTAGTTCTCCCCAAACACCAGATAAACCCCACTTAGGAAAGTATTAATAATGCAGATTAAACTGAAAACTGTGTCATGTATACATTTTTGACAGTTATTAAACATTTACTGTACACCCCGATTGTATCTCTGAATGTATGGATTGGTCCTCTTCTCTTTCTTATGTATTTGGTGCACCCTATTTAAAGTTAAAATGTTTGGTCACTGATTCAGTAAAGTACTATTCCCATGGAACCTACACATTTGAGGATGTTACTAGAGATTGAGAAAGCATTACAAAGTGTCTTATATTAATGAAACACCTGCCACATATGTTTGTAATGAGATTTAACTAATAGACTCATGTCTGAAGCAGAGCAATAATGGATTTTCTTTTTAAATGAGAAAGGAAAGATTGAAAACTACAGTCTGGTACACTTAACTTAGATTTCTGACCAGTTCTGCAATGTGTCATTAAAGGGATGGTTTGTGAGCATTTAGAGTTGACTACAATGATCACTAGGAGCTATTCTGGGTTTGTCAAAAACAGGTCATGCCGGTCTAGCTTTGTTTCCTTTTCTGATAGGATTATTAGACATGGAGAGGAGGGGACACCTTCCTCTCTCTCTCTCTCTCTCTCTCTCTGTATGTATGTATTTTCATGTACTATATATGGGTCTCAGAAAGGCATTTAATAAAGTTTCTTATTAAATGCTTTCAGACAAAATGGTGAGTGGAGGGCTTGATGATAGTGTTTGAACCTGCTTAAATGACTGATTTATTTCAAAATAATTTTGGAATGATTCATTCAAAATAATAGTCATTAATGAATTGATATAATTTTGGAGTTGAATAGAATCACAAAGTGGAGTGCCCAGGAATTCTTAATTGGTCCTTTCTTATTCAACATTTTTAGCAATCATTTGGGTAGAATAGATGACATATGTATTCAGTCTGTTGATGATACAAAGCTGAGGGAGACAGTAACATGTTGGATGACAGACTATCCAATCTGACAAGCATTTAGTAGATGCCTGTGCTATGAGAAGACCACCCCTCTAGGTGCCTAGAATACAAAGATAGGACAAAAGCAAAACAAAACACCAAAACAAAAGAAAAAAATCAGCCCATGAGTTCAAGGAACTTAAGTTCTACTGGGAGGGGCAGGGATGCAACCTTCAAATATTCAGTTCATCTATATGACAATTTGAAGAGAAGGGATAGAGTACTATTAACTGAGGGGATCAGGAAAGGTTTCCCTGGAGCCTTGAAGCAAGTTGTGGATTCCAAATGGTGAAGAGGGAGTTCATCCCAAGCATGGGGAACAGCCTGTGCTGGAATGGGGGCTGGAGATAGAATTCTAAATCTGAAGAACAGCAAATATGCCATTTGGGAAATGGAGAGTGCATGAAGGGGGAATAATGTGTTTAAATAAATCAAGAAAGGTAGACTTGAGTGAGATTGGAAAAATGCCTACCTGATGTGTTTCTATTTCATCTTGCAGGCAATACATCCTATGTCTATGAAAGAAAAATGCTGCCCCCTCTGCCATGTCTTTTGGTTCATTGGGAAACACTTTTTAATTGACAGAAACTAAGTGGTGTTGGGACTAAAAAGCTCCCTATGCAAATATCTATGCTGCAGGATTTGGAGCTAGGAGGATCTAACATACTGGCTGTCCGACCTTGGGCAAACTACTTAATCTCTTACTGCTCTAGGAAACTTGTTAGGATTATAAATTGCAGATAAAGTGCTGACCTGTACTGGTAAAGGGAATTTTCTCATCCAGGAAT
>CM053594.1:138141129-138160811 GCA_028646575.1 Pseudocheirus occidentalis | reverse complement strand
GAAATAAAAAAGGCAAAAATATTGATCTTGATGATCACTACTTCCAGCAAAGAAATCAGGCACAACTGAGACAAATGAAAACAATAACACCAACAACCTCTGAAATCTGAAATAATCAGGGTTGAAAAAGACCCTTAGAGATAATCTGATCCAAATATGATCCAAAAAAGAGAGCACCTCTTAAGCATAACTAAGTGGTTACCCAGTTTGTTTGTTTGTTTGTTTACTTAAATTCCTTTTGAGAAGAAGTCCGTTGCCTTCCAAGGCATCCCATTTCACTTTGAGAAAGCTAGAATTGTTGGGAAATATTTCCATACATCAGGCCTGGTTTTTCCAATTTTTCCCTCTGGCACTCCTACCTATAGCTCAAAGTTAAGCCCTTTAGACTAGGTAGAACAAGTCTTAGGAGCAAGATTTGGAATTCAAAGGGATCTTAGAGGTCATCTAATTCAATAGGATGTGCTGAATTTCTCTCTAACTGGCTTGTGAGAACTGATTATTAAATTTTCAATGTGAACGTTTATACCATGGAAATTGGAAAATGCTACAAAACAGGGATTTGTTTATTGTTTTGTTATTGTTTAGATTTAAGAAAGAGAGAAGGTTAATTCATTTGAAAGTGTGTTGGATGTATATTCCTCTCCCTCCCAGAGAGCCAGTTGTTAAATATTTGTTAGCATGCAATCGCCCAAACTCCTTGTTTTTATTAAGTAAACTAAGTATAATCTTTCTTCCATATGACGACCCTTCAAATACTTGAAGATAGTTGTCATAATACCTTTTTTTCTAATCTTCTTTTCCAGTTTAAACATCCCCAGTTTCTTAAATTGTTTCTCATAAATCATCCTCTCAATACCCTTCATCATCCTAGTTACCCTCTTGTAGATACCCTCCAGATTATCAATATCCTTCCTAAAATGTGGCACCCAAACTGACGTTGAATATTTTGACCAGGGTAGAGAGAGATTATTGGTGTTACTGTTTTTCACTTGTTTCACTTGTATCTGGCTCTTTGCCATCCTACATGGGATTTTCTTGGAAAAGATACTGGAGTGGTTTGCTATTTCCTTCTCCAGCTTATTTTACAGATGAGGAAACTGAGACAGATAAGGTTAAGTGACTTGCTCAGGGTCACACATTTATCAAGTGTCTGATGCCAGATTTGAACTCATAAAGATGAGTCTTCCTGACTTCAGACCTGGCACTTTATCCTGCATGACTTAGACTCTTGAATATAGTCTAAGATCTTTAATAATACACAGTATTATTACTATTACTAGTAGTATTAACATGCTAATATGAATATAGCATTAATATTAGTATTATATAATAGAATTTATGCAATATATAATATAGTATTACCTAATATTAATATAAAGTAGTAGTAATACAACTTTAATATTACTAATTCTATAGATCTAATCTATACTAGATTTCTTAGCTGCCATCTTAAAATGTCACACTGAGTCACACTGAGCTTACAAACCACTAAAATTTCAAATATTTTCCAAAATAATTGATCACATCTCTACCATATTTTAATTTTGAAATTTACTTTTAAACCCAGTCTCAAAAATTGTTGCTTTATAATTAGGGCAGCTAAGTATTGCCATAGTGGATAAGAGTGCTGGTTCTGGATTCAGGAAGATGCCTGTTCCTGAATTCAAATCTGGCCTCAGATGCCTACTAACTGTGTGACTGTCTCAGTTCCTCATCTGTAAAATGAGCTAGAGGAGGAAATGGCAAACCATTCCTGTATCTTTGCCAAGAAAACCCTGCAAGTGTACACAATCAAAGAACAATGTAAAATTTTATATTTATTTCAATTTAGTTTAATTTTTCCATTTGTTCTACACAAAACTATGAAAGTTTATCAATTTTTTTGCATGTCAAAATCTAGCTAAAGCTCTTACTTGACTGCATACTCTCTCCAATGAATCCTACCCTTCCCTATCATGAAGATTTTACCAGGTATATTTGTACCCTGAAGTTATAGATCCCCTTCCATGTTCCCAAATAGGAGAAAGGAGTCATGATTGTTAGGTTGTCAACTCCTTTTTCTTGACTTTCAGTCTTTATAACTTATAACAATACCAAAGGCACAGTCCAGGTTTACTCCTGTTTGGTCCTAGAATTTTCTCTTTCAACTGGATAGTCCCCTTTTGGACAAGAGTCTAGGATGCTTGATGAAGGAATTCTGAGTCATTGCCTCTACACTGCTCCCTGGTCACAGTCCTAATGATCCTGGCTTTGTCCAGGAGCTTCTTGCTAATTCCTGCTACCTCTGTCTGTGAACATCTCTAGGATCAAGTGATTCCTCCTTTTCTGGTGCCATATGGCTTCTTGGAGCATATAGCTCCCAAAAGGAGCCATAGAACCATGTAGCTGTGCAGGCTTCCTTCAGGAGAATTGGATACTGTTGTGGGTCCAACTAGCAACTCTCTATCCTTTTCGTCTATGGTTCTCTTAGTATGCTTTTCTCTTTTTGGATTATTAAGTCCAAGAGTAGAACTCAGGTATTAATCAGTAACAATGTGTTAACTGACTGATAAGAACTCGTTAACTTTATAATCTAGGTGGTCTTACTCAAGACAAAGAAAGCTCATACTTCATCAAAGACATACCTAAATGAGTTTACACAGAATATCTATCTGGAAGTAACATTCTCTTGAAGGCCTAAAAGAATCACTTGTCAATATCTTGGGGGGCAGAGGGCTGGGGAATGGGGCGGCAAGATGGCAAGATAAAAGAGGAGGAAAAAATCACAGATGGTATTAAGAAAATAGGCATTGGTTAGAGCATTAATAACTACTGAGTCATATTCCTACTTTCTCATGTTTATAAGAACAATCATACATATGTTTTATCTGCATACATGGAAAGAATACTCTCGAAGAAAATATGGAAAAGGAACAGATAGGGTTTGAAAATAATTCTTCATAATATCTCCAAACCTTTTTCATTGTTTATCCTTATCAGTAAAAATGGATTATGCGTATATTAATTTATCAATTATAGCTAGATAGATGATATATGGATAGATAGATAGATGATAGATGATAGACAGACAGATAGATGAGACAGACAGATAGATAGATAGATGATAGACAGACAGATAGATGATAGACAGACAGACATAGACAGACAGACAGATGATAGACAGATAGATGATAGAAAGATAGATAGGTAGATAGATAGATAAATAGATAGACAGACAAGACAGATAGATAGATAGATAGATAGATAGATAGATAGATAGATAGATAGATAGATAGATAGATCTGCACATGGTTCTGTATTTAGCTTATTTTGATACTTTCTGTGGCTGATGTTTGGAACAAAAGGGGAGAGGTAGTGAAGTTTCACATCAGGGATAACAGTGTAAGGGAGAGAAATAAAGGAGGGAATAAGTATCGACATAGTGCCTTTACAAATAAGACCTCCTTTTATCCTCAAAACAACTTGTAAATGTAGATATTATCATCATCTTCATTTTACAGTTGAGGAAACTCAAAGCAAACAGAGATTTAGTGACTTGTCCAAGGTTATACAGATAGTAAGTCCTTGAGGTTAGATTTGAACTCAGGTCTTCCAGATTCCAGGCCCACTGTACCACCAGCTACCTCAGAGGGTAGAGTGGAAGAGTATCAGATGATAATAAATTTATCAGTGCTGAGTTGTACTAGGGGAAGCTAGGTGGCAAAGTGAGTGGCACTCTAGTCCTGGAGCAAGGAAGACCTGAGTTCAAATCCAGTCTCAGACACTTAATAGCTGTGTGGTCTTTGGCAAGTCACTTAACCCTATCTGCCTCAGTTTCCTCATATGCAAAATTAAGTACAGAAGCAAATGGCAAAGCACTTTAGTATCTTTGCCAAGAAAATCTTAAATGGGGTAAAAAAGAATTAGACACACCTGAAACAACTGAACAAGATTGTATTGAACACAGGCTCGACTATTAATTATTAAGGGGAGAGTAAGATATATCCCATCCTTCCACCTTCTGATTTACTAGTAGTATACCTCTTGAGGTCAGTGCTTAGATTGTTGGGGGTATATGTCCCCCACTGTTTCAGAGAAGGTCTTATCTTTATGATCACAATGAAGTGGAAAGATGGAGATAATAAAAGGTCCTGCTGTGTTCATTAATTCAACCCAACAGAGAACATGTAGTTTCAAAGGATCTCTTCCAACAAGGAAGCTCCTATGTATATATTAGAACAATACAAAAGTCCTTGATGGATGCAACCACAGAGATAAGTTTTCTGATTATTGTTGTCCATCAAGGTATAAAACAAATAGGTCAATGTAGGCTTGCCAAAAGGTGTTTGCCATGATCATGGAAGTTGACTTGTATACAGTCCAGAGGGAAGAGGGATTCTACACAGATGTCAAGACAATCCAGATGTTGTTTGTGATGAATTCATCATGTCTCCAAGTATTACATGGCTTCCTTAATGATGTCTGTGATTGTTCAAAGGAAAATGGCCTAACAAAAGAAAGCTAAATAGGTGAAAAATACCTGTTCTCCAAAAATATAACATGCAAATAGTCAATTCATTGAATCAGTATATCAGTACATCATTTGGGGTGGACCTTCTGTGGAAGATCTGTGGGGGAATATAGAAAAGAACTACATATTATCAGAAGATATTCATTTGCTGCATTATGTATTGATGAAAAGAATATTCACATTAGATACTGAATTGAATGAACTGAGGTATTTAGCTTGGAGAGAAGCAGAAATGATAGTATTTGAAGACCTTTCCTTTCAACTCAGATTATTTTTAAAGATAGGGTCTCCCTATCTCATCTAAGCTGTACCACTCATGAGCCTGATCCCATTGCTAATCAGTACAGAAGCTTTAACCTGTTCTGTTTTTCTGACCTAGACTACTTCTTCCCTTATTAGGTAGCCTAGTGGCCTTCTACTCACAGGGGCTCACCATTTTAGTGCTAAACTTAGTTTGGTCTCCCAATCAGCTTTAGTCCAGAATTCCTAAACTCAATTGATCCACTGCCCTCAGGTTTCCCTAGTGGCAGGAATTACAAGCACATGCCACTATAGTCAGCCTAGTTCTGAGAATCTGATTCTGGGAGATATAATTTACTTTGCAATAGAAAGATCCATTAATAAGTCAACTAATCATGACATTGCCTAACTTCAAGGGCCAGAAAATATTTTCCTTGACACACATATATTAAACTTCCATATATTTCAGGTTGACAAATAGTTGTTTTCAATGTAAAAGAGTCCCTAGGTACAATCCATGTGGGGTAGCTCAAAGCCTGAATAGTGGAATTTGGAACACCTTAATAAGAATATCAGTAAGTATTCCGCTAACTTTTAATAAACCAATCCCTAGCTTTTATGAAATGAAGGAAATATAGGGCGGCATTTTATAGAATCATTCAATTTTCCCAACCCTTTCATTTTAAAGATGATGAAGCAACTACCCATAGTCAGTTCCTCTGACTCCAAAGTCAGTGCCCTTTGTACTATACCATATCCTTTTTGAGGTACCCATAAAGATACAAGCGGGATGTGAATATACGGAGGATCCCAAAATTCTTAGTGTAGTTTTAAGCTTTAATAGCCTACTAACATTTTATGGCTATTTAGTTACATATTTAAAAGTTGAGTGTCAAATAGCTTTGGGGAGGTCTCATGCACACAAAGAGCATGAGCTGACTTTGTTGCTTTTAGTTCTAAAGAATCAGTAGGATATTGGTTTCACCAGTTCCGCAACTCAAATATATAATTTTACTTTGATTGCCCATGTGTAGTTTCCATTAAGGGTGGTAAAGTTAGATGATTTACAGAAGGGGAAAAAATTACAGATTGCATGCCTTATCCTACCTCATACAGTGCTAAAAAATACCTATTATCTCTGAAACTAAAAGTTTTATCTATATGCTGAAAAATTGTGGACTGAGTCTACAGCAGAATCAAACATGACTAAATGATTTAGCCACTGTGATCTTCTAGAGTTTGTGAAGATTGCCTCATGAATGTCAATGACTGGTATTTCTGAATTTCCTTACCCTTCATGCCTCTATGAAGTATGTTAAGGTAAAAACTAAAACATAAAACAAAACCCCCAAACTGGCCCTGAAACTTTTGCCTTCTGTGGTCTTATAACCTCTGACAGGTTGCTCAAGAAAATAGATGTTGGCAAGAACAGGGATGCCTTTGACTCTTGACACAGATTAATTTATGTCTCAGACCCTTTGGAGTTGCCAGTGCCCAAGACCTTAGGGAGCAAGGAGAGTGAGGAAGGGAAGGGAGGAAGAGGGGGAGGAGAGAGAGAGAGAGAGAGAGAGAGAGAGAGAGAGAGAGAGAGAGAGAGAGAGAGAGAGAGAGAGAGAGAGAGAGAGAGACAAAGAAAAAGACAGAGGGAGAGAGGGAGTTTCAAATTTTCTCCCTCTCCTCCTCCCACCCCCCATGGCAGCATGCAATCAAGTATAGGATCTGCAAATACTTTCACATCAGAAATTAGTCAGGTTATAAAGGAGGATTGTAATGAATGGAATGAACAATGGGAAAGAGGAAACAAAACCAAACAAGAAAAAGAAAGAGACCAGGTAGTTTGCTTTGATCTGCATTCAAACTATTCTTTCTAGATCTTTCTCTGAATGTAGACATCTCGTTCCATGAGATAATATTTTAAAGCACTTAGCCTAGTGCCTGGCACAAAGTAGGTGCTTAGTAAATGCCTCTTATCTCCCTTGCTGCTTATAGAATATTTATTCAGTCCTCACCATGTGCCAGGAAATGTGCTTATTTAGGAATTCAAATGCAAGCAGAAAGAAAAAACAATAATCCCTGCCCTCAAGGAGCTTACTTTGAAGGGAAAGACAACATAAACAGAGCTGAAAGGGGTGTGGGTGGGAAGTGGGGAGCTACCAGCATAGAAGATAAGGTGGAGTCATGAATCCCCAAAGAGTCACAGACTAAACTGGGTTTAAAATGAGTGTGACTGACATTGGTTCTTCCTCCAGTGGGAGTTTTGGAAATAAGCTTATCAATTGAGTGAGGAGGCATTATATGCAGTGGCACTGTTAGCATAGTTCAGCACACAAATCTTTCCCAGTTACATAAAATGATACAGATGAATTGAGAGATGCTCTAGAACATCAGATCCCTTTCCTCCTTGAAGAGGTGTCACCTGATTCTCTTAATCACCCTCTTTCCAAAGCAAATAGTTTTTCAGGGGACAACAGGTCAGCCCATAGCATACACTAGCCCAGATGTTTTGGACTTCTTGCTTTTATCAGTTGCCAACTCAAGGTTCATTGAGATAATGATTGATAGTCTCCTTAGGACAGAAACTACTGCCTTCTTGTCCCAATGTAACTGTTCTGCCTCCCTAATGGTAGCAAAAGCAAAAAGAGCCAATTTGGTTTTGTTCAGTCATATTTAGTCATGTCTGACTTTTTGTGACTCCATTTGGGGTTTTCTTGGCAAAGTTACTGCTGTGGTTTGCCATTTCCTTCTCCAGTTCATTTTACAGATGAGGAAACTGAGGGAAACAAGGTTAAGTGATTTGTCCAGAGTTATGCATCTAGGAAGTATCTGAAGTCAGATTTGAACCCAGAAAGATAAGTCTTCCTGACTCCATGTCCAGTACTCTATCTACCATGTTGCCTAGCTATCACCAAACTCTGTGACCTCCATTTGGGATTTTCTTGGCGAAGATACTATAGTGGTTTGCCACTTCATCTCCAGCTAATTTTAAAGATGAGAAACTGAGGCAAACTGGATTAAGTGACTTGCCCAGAATCACACAGCTGGTAAGTATCTGAATCCAGATTTTAACTCAAGTACTCAGGAAGATGAATCTTCTAGTTCCTAGCCCAGTACACTATCCACTGAGCCCCTTAGATAACCCAAGAGTGAATTGAATCTCCTCATATCACATTGTCATGTATGATTTTGCCACCTTCCTGTAGCCTCTAGCTAGGTGAATAATTAACTTAAAGATTTACCATATGCATACATACATACATACATATATACATACATACATACATACATACATACATACAGTATTGCTTTTTAGAGGGGGGAATGCAGGGCAGTTGGGGTTAAGTGACTTGCCCAAAGTCACATGGCTAGTAAGTGTTAAGTGTCTGAGGCTGGATTTAAACTTAGGTCCTCCTGACTCTAGGGTCAGTGCTCTATTCACTACACCACCTTGCCACTCCAGATTTACTATATGTTATTTGATGCAGCAATAAAAACCTCTCATGAGCAATCCTTTTACAAAGTATGAAATTTGTTTCTATTAATGAATATTAGGAAGTTATATTGGCACATAGTAAGCACTTAATAAAAGCTTTTTGATTGATTAAGAATGAGTTTCTTACAACTTCAGAGCTCTAGAATTTGTGCATCAAACAGGAATTTAACAGATCTATGCTCGTTCAATGAAAACTACACCCACTATGAAGTTGCTCTCAGTGGATCCAAGTGTCAGACACACAGAAGCCAAGAAAGATGGGGGAGGCATGAAGCAAAGGAGTAACATTCACCTTGGTACAGCAAATGGAATAAGTTATTGATTATTGAGGCTATTAGACACAATTAACCTTAGTTTTTAAGTATCAGCATCAGAAACTATCTGACAATGGTGATATGATCAGGATCACAGTCTCTGGATTTATGAGATTTGGGTTCAAAGACCAGCTTTTGCGTTCACTCTCTGTGGATCTTTGGACAAGTCACTTCACCTTCTTGATGTTCAGTGTTCCCATGTGAAAAATGAGGAATACAGAGGGGCTGGAGCTGAGATGGAAGAGAAATTTGCTTGAGTTCCCACTCCAACTATTTCCAATACCTGTAAAAAAATTACTCTAAACAAATTTTAGAGCTACAGGACCTGCAAAGTGACAGAGAGAAACAAATCTCTTGCTGAAGGCAGGCTGGCAGGCTGACAGGAAGGTTCTATTGCACTGGGTTGGGAGCTGAGAACAATACCACATGAGCTGTGATAGCCCATAATTTTAGCCGAGACAGGCCAGAACAGACTTCAGGAGAGTGAATCACCAGCAGCTGTGTTGGTTTCCAGACTTCTCAACCTGTAAAAGCAAAAGAGAAAATAAAAGGTCAAAAGTGAGCTCTGTTGGAACTGGATGAGAGGAGAGTACAGTCTGGCCCCAGCCTCCAGGGCAGTGAAGGCGGCAGTGTCACAGCAGCTGCAACTGCTGCCAAGTGTCTGCCTCTTGAGCTTCTGCTCTACAGATTGTAGGGGGATCAAGCAACCATTCAGAGGGTAATCACTCTTGCTTTGACCTGCTTGGATCTGGATGGCAGCCTTGGGTGATTGTCCTGGGGTGAGGAACGCCAGTGTGCCAGAGCTTGTGGTGGCTGTAGAGAAGGTGCCCTCCTCAAAGCTCTGACAACAGCTCTGACAACAACTGTGAAAACCCCCCAAATTTGGGATACATCTCTCTCCACTCTGGAAGCAGAGTTCTACTGTGGCAAAGGGCTCAAAAGCCAAGTAATTGGCTGGCAAGATGAGCAAACATAGGAAGCACAATCAGACCACAGAATTTTTTTTGAGGGACAAAGGGGATCAAAACATGGAGCCAAAGAAGACAACAAAGTCAAAACTCCTGCATCAAAAGCTTCCAAGAAAAACATGAACTATTTGCAGTCCATGGAGGAACTTAAAAAGGATTCTGAAAATCAAGTAAGAGAAGTAGAAGAAGAATTGGGAAGAGAAATGAGAATGATGCAAGAAAATCATGAAAAGCAAGTCAACAGCCTGACTGAAGAAAATAAAACCTTGAAAAATAGACTAACTCAGATGGCAAAAGAGGTCCAATGTGAGGGTCTGGGAAATACTTGGAGGTTGCAGGTGGTTATGATGAGGAGAGGCCCTGGAAAAGTCTGGGTCACGTAGAGTTCAGGGCACGCTGGACTCTCCAGGTCTCTCAAGGGCCATGGGGAGCAGCAGTGCTTAAAGTTCTCCTGCATGTAGAAACCATATTTTCGAGATAGCATCCCCTTACCCTGAGGCCAGGTGAAGCCATTGTGATGGCAACCTCCCACCCCCACATTTGGCCATACCCTGCACCTTGCAGCTAGACCCTGTTGTTTTTCACATATGGTATGTGAGTCTAATGATATTAAGACTCAGGTTTTGGGGCAGGGACAGGTCGGTCTTGAAGTGTTGCTAGGCTTCCCCATGGAGAGGACTCAATAAACTTTCTCTGTTTGCACCTCCAAGCCTTGAGACTCTTCTGTTCTAGAGAAGGTGCTGGCACCTTCTCAATTGATGTGGTAAGTAACAGGTTGCCCCTGCTAGAGTTGTCGTCAGGGAAAGTGACCCTGACAGACCTATCATCAGGGTGAGAGGATTCTGACAGTCCAAAAAGCCAATGAGGAGAAAAATGCCTTTAAAAAGTCGAATTAGCCAGATGGAAAAGGAATTTTAAAAGCTCACTGAAGAAAATGATTCCTTCAAAATTAGATTGGAGCAAATGGAAGCAAATGACTTTATGAGAAATCAAAATGTTATACAACAAAACCAAATGAATGAAAAAATAGAAGGCAATTTGAAATATCTCATTGGAAAAACCACTGAACTGGAAAATAGATCCAAGAGAGATAATTTAAAAATTATTCGACTTCCTGAAACCCATGATGAAAAAAAGAGCCTAGACATCATGTTACAAGAAATTCTCCAGGAAAATTACCATGATATTTTAGAGCCAGAGGGCAAAATAGAAATGGAAAGAATTCACTGATTACCTCTTGAAAAACATCCCCAAAAGAAAACTCCTAGAAATATTAAGCCCAAATTCCAGAGTTCCCAAGTCAAGGGGAAAATATTACAAGCAGTCAGGAAGAAATAATTTGAGTATTGAGGAAACACAATCAGGATAACACAAGATCCAACAGTTTTTACAGTAAGGGATCACAAGGCTTGGAATATGATATTTCAGAGGTCAAATGAGCTAGAATTAAAACCAAGAATCACCTACCCAGAAAAACTGAGTATAATGCTTCAGGGAAAAATATAGTCGTTCAATGAAATAGAGGATTCTTAAGCATTCTTGATGAAAAAAAAGCAGCTGAACAGAAAACTTGACTTTCAGATACAAGAAGCATGAGAAGGTAAACAGGAAAAAGAAAACATAAGAACCTTATTAAAGTTGAACTACTTACATGCCTACGTGGAAAAACAATCATTGTAACTCATGAAACTTTTCTAAGTATGAGGATAATTGAAGAAAAAATATTTATACATATACATATATGTGTACATATGTATGTATAGGAGGGTATATGTGTGTATATATATGTGAGTGTTTGTATATGTGTGTACATGTATACATAGAGAGAGGACACAGGATGAGTTGAATATGAAGGGATGGTATCTAAAAAATAAAATTAGGAGATGAGAGAGGAATATATTGGGAGAAGGAGAAAGGGAGAGATAGAATAGGGTAAATTATCCCACATGAAATAGGCAACAGAAAACTGTTACAATGGAGGGGAAGAGCAGGAAGGTGAAAGGGAATGAGTCAACCTTACTCTCATTGAATTTGGCTTAAGGAGAGAATAACATACACATTAAACTGGATATCTTACCCTTCAGGAAAGCAGGAAGGAAGGGAATTAGAGGGGGGCTGATAAAAGGAAGGGCAGATTGGGGAAGAGGGTAGTTAGAAGCAAACACTTTTGAAAAGGGACAGGATCAATGAAGAAAATAGACTAAATGGGGGGTGGGATAGGATGGAGGGAAATACAGTTGGTCTTTTACAATATGACTACTATGGAAATGATTTTTGTAACTAGGTATGTATAACCTATATTGAATTGCTTGTCTTGCAAGTTGGGGCAGGTGAGGAGGGAAGAAAAGAAAGAATCTGGTAATCAAAGTTTTAAAAACAAATGTTAAAATTTGTTTTTTACATGCAACTGGGAAATAAGATACACAGGCACTGTGATATAGATATCCATTTTGCCCTACTAGAAAGTTAGGGAGCACATGGGGAAGGATATAAGAGAGAGCAGATTAGTGGAAAGGGTATTCAGTAGGCTAGCTATCTTGGGGTGGGGATAGAGGAAAGGTTTAACTCAAAATCTTGTGGAAATGAGTGTTAAAAACTAAAAATAAATAAATAAAAATTTTAAAAATGAGGGACACAGAGTAGACGCTTATGAGAATCTTTCCAGCTTTGGATCTAGGATCCTGATATAGTCATTGTTTTAGCCTAGCTGAGAGAGCTGTTATTAAAAAGCAAGAATTTAGGGGGTGGCTAGGTGGTGCAGTGAATAGAGCACCGGAGTCAGGAGGACCTGAGTTCAAATCTGGCCTCAGGCACTTGACACAAAAACTAGCTGTGTGACTTTGGGCAAGTCACTTAGCCCCAATTGCCCTCCAAAAAGCAAAAAAAAAAAAAAAAAAGAATTTAGGTTCCATTTTCCATCTGGTAGAGTTATACAGGACTGTAAATGTGGAATTCCCTGCTTTCAGCCTGGAATAAATTTCTTCAATTTGTGTGTAAAATGAATTTGTATCTCTTTCTGAGCCTGTCCACTCAGGGGAGGCATTAGGGAAACGTGTTCTCTTCTAGTGTTCACAAAGTCACACCTTGGAAGTGTCCTCTGCCTCAGGGGGCCCTCCCTCTGATTGGAGGATGCTCCCATAACCTCAATATGAGGATGACACCCAGGCCAGACATAACTTCCTTTCCCACCACACTCCTCTATACAACAGCCTCACACAATTCATGGTGAAGGTTTAGATTTTTTACAATGCAAAGAAGTGTATATGCTTGTTTCATAGTGCAATCATGAAAATATTGTCTATATTCTTCATGAAAAATATTAACCTCTGGTGGGGTGAGGGGGAAAATTGTGCAACATAATTGTTGGACTCTATCAACTACATTTTAGAATTATGAAAGCAGAGACCTAAACAAATCAACATATATGCGCAGATGGTCCTTTGGCCTATAGCTTCAGCCTTAGTTTATGGGGCCACTTGCTGGGTTTTATTTTTTTTCTCTATCCCCTTTGTCTTTCATGCTACCTTTGTTTAAAAAAAAAATTCACCCTCATCGCTGGCTGCTGCAACTAGTTCCCAGCAAAAAAGATCAATCATTGTTTTAGGATACTTTTAGTTCTCCAGGAAATGCCTACAATTAGACCAACTATAAGTATCATTAAAAACCCTTGAAAGCATCATCAAAGAATGTCCTTCTGTTCATGACTATATTCTGGAAGCACTTACTCAAGAAAGGTACTGGGGAACATTTGTCAGGCACCATGGTACTACAGACTCACAATGAGTTTGAAGATGGCCAAGGTCCCTATACAAGAGAGCTACAGAGGATCTTCAAATGAAGCCCATGGTTTATATGGCAACACAGAAAACCACACCTTCCATGAGCTCTGTTACTTGGGTAGAAAATTGTCTCAGAATGTGCTGACAGTGAAAAAAGCAAAGACAGAAAATCAGCATGCCTCCTTGGAAACCTGTTCACCAAATTCTCTTTCAGTTCATGATCTAGAAATAGATACAATATGGAAGATTAAAGAAGGGCAATCCAAAGCAGATCAAATGCAGAAGGAGCAGAAGGACAAGCTGAGGCACAGCTTCTGATAAAGTAGGAGAGTCATTACAACCAAAGAACTATAGTGGCAAATAGGTCATTCTGGAAAAGTAATCATCATAGATTGAGGGGTTCTTTGTAAATGCAGTTTATATGCAGTAGTCTAATGCATGAAAAGAGAAAGCTATGAAAAGTCATTGCAAATTGATTTATCACCACTGGATAACATGTTAACCAGAAACACAAAGGACTCAAGATCTCATCTTTGTGGAAGCAGCTGGCAACCAGTGGAAGTCAGGCAGCCCAGGAGTCAGGTCTAAAAAGTTAGCTATGGTGAAGGATGCAGACAGTCAAGTTCCAAAGTTCAGACGATGAGCTTAGTTTGGAGGGAGTAGGTACCATGGATCCAGGAAGATAGGGTTCCTAGGAGTATAGGCTTGCATAATGAGAGACAAAGGGTTGGGAACTGAGGTAAAGGATTTGGGGATACAGGACCCCAAGTAAGATGACTGAGCAATGGCTATAGGATAAGAGTATCATGAATCAAAATGGATTGTTGTCCAAAGACAGAACTGTTCTTAGACTGTGAACAGACAAACGAACTTTTTTAAAGAAAAAACAAGGGGCAACTGGGTGGTATAATGAATAATAGAGCACTGGCCCTGGAGTCAGGAGGACCTGGGTTCAAATCTGACCTCGGACACTTGACACTTAATTAGCTGTGTGACCTTGGGCAAGTTATTTAACCCCAATTGCCTTGCCTTCCCCCCTCCTAAAAGAGAAAAGGAAAAAAAGTCAAAACCTAAAATGAAATGCTTAATTGTGTTCTATATTTCATGGTTCAGTTCCTCCACTTCTTCTTCCTGATCCCAAGAATTCTAAATTCATATAAACAGTGTCCAGTCCAGGGAATCAACTCTTAAGAGTTAGCTTTTCTTTTAATCTTTATCCCCACCTGGACTTAATCCAGGAAAATTTTTATAATTAAGCTTCATTATATTTTGTGTTTCTCCAAATGTGGGTAAGGCTCCTTAAGTCCAAAACACACACTTAGTGTATGCTATCAGCTTGAGGCATGCTAAGGTACCATGGACTCACAGGAACCCATGAACAAATATGGAGAAAGCACTCCAAATGTCATATGTTTCGGTTGTGAGTCAACATTACTGATCCTGGGGTTTGGAGTCTGAGAAATCCTAACCTACTACCTTCTATTGCCCTCAGGTGTGCTCTTGAAGAAGATACAAAGAAAACAGGTAAGAAAGTGTGCTAATAAGCATATAGACCAAGACCTATGACCTATCAGTTGCTTCCAAACAGTGGTTTATTGGTCATCTCCTCAAGTTGACCAGAATCTCCCCTAATTTGCCTCCTCCCTTATATTATACTACCTTCAAAAATGTAACTGACATAAAACAGTGGCCACAATAAAGAGGCCAAAAGAACCCAGAAAACAGCTTAGCCAGCATACACTTTCATCACCTTGTCAAGTAGAGAAAGACAGAAGCCAAGGATAACACTAGTTTATAGTATAAACTCATTTGTAAAGTATTATAGAGAACAGCAAAAACTTATGAGCAGTATCACCTCATAAAATGGGGGAAAATAGAGGAATAAAAGACAATATGTACAGAAAACTGGGAATGAGGCCCAACTGAACCACATCATCCCAAAGGCATTCATAGCTGAAACTGGCAGGAGGACAATGATTAGAAATAAAATTGACCAGATTTTCCAATGTTTCTATAGTGATCTATTTTTATCTTCAGTGACAGAGGAATCACACTTGGAACCTAATTCCTTGGTTCCCCATGCATCAATTGAAAAAGTAAAAATGATGGTGAAAAAGACAAATTGGAGATGACTGGAAGGACCAGGCCAAGTACACACTGAAGAAATGCATCCTTGATGCAATACAATCATCAAAACATAGTGGAATCATTTTACAAGATAACTCAGGAAGAGGAAGAAACAAAAAGAAATGAGGGGGGGGAGGATTACTGGCTAAATTAATACCCTAAAAAAGGCAATCTAGAGAACCTTAGTAAGTACCAACCATTTGTCTACTTTCTTAATTTTATCAAATCTTTATAAGAAATTCTAGATAAACTGAGGGCATTTGGAGGGAATGCAGACTTTTGTAAGTGAAATTCTAACGCTGACCACATTTTTATAGTCATACAATTAACCAAAAGATGAGGTGAGGAGAGTACAGACCCTTTCTGCCTTGTTTTTTGTCATCTCAGTAGAGCAAAATGTGGTCTTCAAGGAGCTCCTCCATTAAGGAGCTTCATGTCTATGTTAAGAGCATGTCAAATTTCTTGATACATATGAACATTTCAATAAGTCTGTTCAATGATTCTGTGATTATTAACATCCCATTCTATACATCAAAGAGGTATATGCTCTCTAAATGTGTCCACTACCATTGTGGAAGATTTCTTGCACAAGGTTCAAACAGAAGAGGGATACCCTGTAAATGTTGAGGTTCTGCAGATGATCCTGTTTGTGGGTGATACTATGCTGATTATTTCAATGTCCTAGAACATTACATGAATGAAATCCATGATACTTTAAAAGAGATCAGTTCTAGTGACTCACACAAGAGAAGCTCAACAGATAAAGCTAGTCTGTTGCACAGACCATTATTTGCAATTGTATGGTCACTTAATTGTTTTAGTATTTTCTGATAAACTAAATAGATATTCATCTATTTCCTTCCATAGAAGTTAAACTCCTTTAGAATAAGGATCTTTAAATTCTTTGTATTTGCATTCCCAGAACCTAACACTTTTCCTGGCGCATAGTAGGTGTTTGATAAATGATTGTTGGTTAACAGTCATTGCAGATGAAGAAGGAGTTGGACTCAGAATTGAGTAGGAGGGAAAGAGTGGGCTGGATTAGATTTGAGATATTCTTCAGTGGTTTCAACAATTCCAAGCTGCTTTCCTGGGCACAAATCTCCATCTTTTTTGTTTCTTGGTTTATTTTAATAACACAAGAAATGCACTTCATGCTGTGAATCTTGGAAGAATCAAAGTTGTGGATGATCCAAGGATCAATGGAAATATGCATGATGGGTACAAGTAGGCTATAATATATTACAAGTCTGGTGGATGTAAGTAGGCTATGGCATATTCCCAGAATTAACCTCTATGCCACAAATAGTGTAATGGAAGTGGGCCAAGTATACGGCAAGACTGAGGGATGGAGAACCTACTTGTTGTGCCGTTACCTACAAAATGTAAAAAGACTTAGAAGAAGCCACTTAGATGGTCTATTGGATAAAGCACCAAACCTGGAGTCAGGAAGACTGTTAGTTCAAATCCAGTCTCAAACCTTCAGACCCAGGGTAAGTCACTTAACCTCTGACTGTTTCAGTTTCCCCATCTGTAAAATGGAGATAATAATATCTACCCTACTTTCCAGGGTTCTTGTGGAGATTAAATGAGATAATATTTGTGAAGTACTTTGAAAACCTTAAAGTGATTGATATATATATATAATTACTACTTTATTAAGAAAGCCTCTAGCAAACTGTGTACATCCTCTGTGGATGTTCTGTGGACAAGAATCACTCAGAGTAAAAGTCACAGATGATTTGGGCTCACCACAGATGGAGAAAATGCCCATAGAGAGGAGATAGATCCACCAAAGAATTGAAAGCTACTTAATTATGATAAACAAAAAAAAATTTCACTTAAAGTGCAAAATAAAGAATGAAATCCTTCATAAAGCCCTAAAGGTGGTGTATCATTAGTTGCTATCCTTTGTTTTCAAAGAGAACCAATGGACATCACTAAGTTGGAGTCAAGGTACAATGTATCTGACTGGCTGATTAGACCAATACAAGCTTGTAACACTTTAATGGAGATTGGGCACAAATAGTCCAGATGAACATTTTTGGAGTGGGAATGTCTCTAAATTTGTACACCTCACATTTTTTTGAACTGCTGCAACTTTACTTTGCTCATAGAACACAGCAACTTGTTTGATGTGGGCATGCCATGCTGTGTGTTCCCTTTGCCAGTACATCCCATGTCATGAAATTGATTCCAAGGTCTTCATAGAGACCTTGAGAATGTCCTTGTACCACTTCTTCTGACCACGATGTGAGTGCCTGCCTTGCATGAGTTCACCATAAAATTGTCTTTTTGGGAAATGTACATCTGGCCTTTGAACAATGTGGTCAGCCCATTGGAGTTGCACTCTGCACAGGAGAGTTTTAATGCTTGGCAGTTTAGCTCAAGAAAGTACCTCAAGGTCTGGTATTTTTTCTGCCAGAATCTTCCTAAGACAATATAAATGGAAACGATTCAGTTTCCTGGCATGGCGATGGTAAGACTGTCCAGGTTTCACAGGGATACAACAATGAGGTCAGCACAATGACTCTGTAGATCTTTAGTCCACTGGTTCTCAACCTTCTTAATACCAATGCTTTGACCCTTAATAGTCGTATGTGGGCGTAGCTGCATGTGGGTGGACCTGCCTGGAGACTGCTAGAGGAGGTTCCTAAGACCATTGGAAATATGTGTTTTCTGATGGTCTTAGGTGACCCCTGTGACTCCTGTGAAAAGGTCGTTCCATCCCAAAGGGGTCACAACCCACAGGTTGAGAATCACTGCTTTAGTCTATTAAGTGGTCTAATACTTCTCCCCCACACTTTCCTTCAGAGCCTCCAAATACTGAGTTAGCTCTGGCAATGCATATGTCAACCTCATCATCCATGTATATATCCCTAGAAAAGTGGCATATTTACTAATATAGAGGATGTGACCAAGAGTAGCTTGGAACAATGTTAAATTTTTTAACAAGGTTAGTTTTTTGATATGTGAACTTACCTGTCCCTATATATCTGCCTCCATTAAGACACACCAAGAAAGACTCATAGATATTTCACATATGTGGGCTATACCTTTGGACTTGATGAAGGGACACTGTCAGGTTTGCAAAGTGTCATCCCAAAGAAGCAAGACCTTTAGTGATGAGTAATATGTGTCCCCAGAAGTCTCCAGGAGAACTCAGCACACTCTTCATGGGAAGGTCCTTCCAAGCCTGACCTAATGCATGCTCCGTGGGGTTTATTCCAATTCCACCCCTGCTACATATTGTTAGCCTAAGTGCTTGCATGGGAGATTCATCTTTTTCCTTTCCTCCATCGTTTTCCTTCATTATCCATTCATCATTCTCCTTTCCTCTCCTTCTCTTTTTGTGGAGACCCAGATACAAACCAAACTCTGATATTGCTAAGGGAAACTTTGGGGGGGAACATAAGCCAAAACAGAGGTCTATAAAAAGCACCTTCAATATGGAAGCCAGTCCATGTAAATCTAGAGTTTAGTTTCTGTGCCATGAGTTCTATCAACAAAGTAGAATCAAATAAAATAACAAACATAAGCAAAAGAGCAATTGACTCGGTCCCCCCAGGGATGCTCTCTCAAGTTATGTTACCTTTTATATCTTTGTTTCTTTAGAAGAAGCTATGGTTGCCACATATTCTCCACTTGTTCTGCTGATCACTTTGCATAGCCTCACCTAAGGGCTGAACATTCTTTAGAGCAGTAACATCACGCACTATGCCATCTTCTACAACAAAGGGTGACAGGGATGGAGGGTGCAATAAAAAGGCATGTTCTGATAAGGTGCTTTATCTACATTTGTTCAATTTATTTGCAATGATAATTTTGAAGAATTACTGAAGGGAGTGTGTAATGGGAATCTGAAGCTCTTTCCTGCCCCTATCCCCTTTGCTTAAGTGGCTCCAAGAACGTTCACGTGGAGCCCGTGGCGAGAAGCTTGTGTTTTTGGGGAGAATGGCCATACCTTGTTGCTTTGTAATTGGACAGTGGATCAAAAGGGCTGACCCAGGAGAAGCCTATATATACACCCTGATGTGAGGCTTTGCTTTGGGGCTCACTTTGAGAAGTGTTGTGTGATTTGACCAGACGAGACTCTGGGAAGCCGTTGAGCCCCCCCCCTTTGAAAAACCCAGATGTTGGTGCTTCTCTCTCTGGTAACTTGAATAGGTAATGGATGTTATGGTCAGATGGTTGGAAGCCCAGATATCTGCTGATCTGTTTCTTGGTCTGTTTGTAACTTGTGCTTGTAACTTG
>CM053594.1:138113958-138140629 GCA_028646575.1 Pseudocheirus occidentalis | reverse complement strand
TGGGATTCTCTCTGAATTTCAAGTACTCTTTTGACCCTTAAATCTGTTGAAAAAGATTCCATTAAAGAGAGTCAGAATACCAACTACATTTTTTTTAAAAAAGAACCCATATATTTTTAAAGGTATTTTCCTCAGGCACCAAAGGTTGGATCCTATTGCAGCATCTTTTGCCGGGTGCTGAAAGCATTTTGTTGTATTGAATTTGGTTTGAAGTAAGTAGACCACTAGCAGGAGGGCCAGAAACCTTTTTTATTATGATGGCACTGATTGTAAAGGGATTTGACCTGTATGAACATCAAAGATTAAAAAATGAAAAAATAAACTGAAAAGACAGTATTTATGCCGCCATTTGCCATAGAAAGCTGGCTTTCATTGTACACTTTTGCTCCACTGGGACCCTCACTTTAGTTTCCAGTCAGCTTGTCTTCCTAGTTTCTCCAGCGCTGACTCTGTGTTACAATGTTTGGGTTGCAAATATTGCAGGGGAATGCTCAAACACAACAAAATGTCTCACCGATTAAATGTCAAAGTGTGGTTTGCTTCCTGAAACGTCCAGAGAGGAGCCAGGGTCCTGGGCTCTTTGCCCAGCTCTTCGACTGACTTTTAATGTGACCTTGGCTAAGTTATTTAACTATTTCTCACCCAGTTCTGTAATACTTTGGAGAATTATTACCAAATCCTCAGAATGTTGCTGATCCCCACTTTCCTTTCCCAAATTTTACCTAGAAGAAGATATGAATTTTTCCCTTCTCCCATCATTGCATTTATTTAAATACTTTCTGTGAATATATTTTAATTAATTTAAGAAGTATTTACTTATGGGTGAAAGATAAAGACTGATTTCCTCCAGGATAGATAAAAGAGCTCTTTGTTGCTGTTGTTATTCAGTTGTGTCCAACTCTTCTTGACCCATTTTCTTGGCAAAGACACTGGAGTAGTTTGCCATTTCTTTCTCCAGCTCATTTTTCAAATGAGGAAACTGAGGCAAACAGGGTGAAGTGACTTGCCCAAGGTCACACAGCTAGTAAGTGTCAGAGACTGGATTTGAACTAAGGAAGATGAATCCTCCTGACTCCAAGCCCAGAGCTCTATGCACTTGTGTAGCCTAGCTGCCCCTAAAGGAACTCTAACTACTAATAATGAGAAAGAACTCTGCAACAATGCTGGAAGGCATGAGGAAGAGACACACACACACACGCATGTGCATGCACACATAGACACACATATGTGTATACCCATTCATTTGTGTTTATATACCCATACATGTTTGTATGTATATATATCGTCACCTGTGGTGGCATGCCTGGTAAATGTGTGTGTACACACACATGCACACACATGTGTATATGGCTATACGTATATAAGTATGTATATACATGCACAATAAATACATGCACATGTGTGCATGCATATACACACATACAACTTCCTCTATTCAAAACCCTTCAGAGTCTGACCTTAGCTTATTTATTACACGTTATTTGCCTTTATATACTACATTCTAGACAAACTAACATGTGTGCCTTTGTACAGGCTATTCTCTGACCTTGGAAGGCAGTCCTTCCTTACCTCTCCTTTATAAAACCCCCAGTTTCTTTCAGAGCTCATTCCAAATGCCATCTTCTACATGAAGGTTTTCATAATACTCCCATTTGCTAGTGACTGCCTGAAATTATTTTTGTTATTTTATATTTATTTATATGTATACATGCTATTTTCCTAGTGAGGTGGCACAGTAGAGTGCTGGATTTGGATTCATGAAGACCTGAATTCAAATCTGGCCTGAGACACTAGCTGTGCAACCTTAGGCAAGTCACTTACTTAACTTCTGTCTCCCTTAATTTCTTCATCTACAAAATGGAGAATAATAACAGCGCCTACCACTCAGCACCTACCTGTTGTGAGGATCAAATAAAGAAATATTTGTGAAGCATTTTGCAAACCTTAAAGTGGATATAAATGTAAGTATTTCTACTAAAATTTAACCTCCCATAGGGCAGGGATTGTTCTAATTTTTGTCTCTGAATCCTCAGTGCTTAGCATGATGCCTAGCACATGGTAAACACCTAAAACGTTTGTTTAATGAAAAGAAGATTGCAAAATAGGGAAATCTCTTGGGAAAACAAGAGAGGGTTGATTGCCTCAGGTCAAAGGGAAAGAGGAAAAGTATATATTGACTAGACCCAAAGGGTAGGAGAGCGGTATCTAGATCAAGAAAATGCTGTGAAACATCCACAAAAGGGGAAAAGGACCTCTTTGCAAAAATATTTATATCAGTTCTTTCTGTGGTGGCTAAGAATTGGAAATCAAAAGGATGCCCATCAATTGGGCAATGGCTGAATAAACTGTGATATATGATTATGATGGAATATTATTGTGCTATAAGAAATGACAAACAGGATGGTTTCAGAAAAGCCTGGAAAGACTTACATTAACTGATGCAAAGTGAAGTAAACAGACCCAGAATGTTGTACATAGTAACAACAATATTACTTGATGAAGAATTGTGAATGACTTAGCAATTCTCATCAATACGACGATTGAAGAAAATCCCAAAGGACTCATGATGCACACTATCTGCCTCCAGAGAGAGAACTGATATTGTTTGAATATAGGTTGAAACATGTTATTTTTCATTTTCTTTCATTTTTTCTCTTACTCAAATCTTCTTGTACAAAATGACTCATATATAGAAATGTCTTATATACTTGCCTGTGTATAACCTATATCTGATTGCTTACCGTCTTAGGGAGAGGGGAGGGAAAGGGTAAGGGAAGAAGAGAAAGAGGGATAGAATTTGGAATTCAAAACTTTAAATAAAAATGTTTTTTAAAAAAGAAAATGCTATGAGGACCATTGCTTCTGTTCCTGTGATTGGTCAGTGCCTAAACAGTCCCCATTTTTTCCTCACTGCCTGTAGTGAAGAAATTGCTGTTGTCCCTCAGAAGACACAGCTGAGTTGTGATTATTGAGAAGACTTACTGTATGAAGCAGTTAAATTGGGGGATGCTGAGCTTTTGTGACCATAGGGAAAAATCTCAAGTTCTCAGTCAGTGACAGTGAAAGAAAGGAGTCCCCAAATATAAAACTAAGGGGAACCTGTTCACTGTGGAATAGTTACGTAAATTCTGTTGGATGAGTGGAATGCAATATTTTTGCTTTGAAAGAAATTATGAAAAAGTATAGAAAAATTTCTGTGAACTAATCCAGGGTGAGGTAAGCAGAACCAGAAGAATAATTTAAGTAACAGCAATAATGTAATAAAGAAAAAGAAAACCTAGAAACCTTCAGAGCTCTGATTCATTCCATGACAAATCTCAATTCCAGAGGGACTCTAACAAAGAATGCCACCTACCTTCCAAGATGCAGAATAAGACATATGGTTTTCGACATGGCAAATTTTTTTGATTAATCAGTTATTAAGCATTTGTTAAATGCCTACTGTGTGCCAGGAACAGTGCTAGGCTCAGTAAATAAACAAAGAGGCAAAAAGACAATCCCTGTCTTCCAGTATCTCACAATCTGATCTGGTACAGGCTAACAAATACATACAAACAAACTATGTGCAAGATAAATAAGAAATAATTAAGAAGGCGGCACTAACAATTGTGCATAGTTCCTATCAGGGTTTGGGCTCTTTTCTTTTTTTTTCCAGTGCAGAAAAGTTGGGAAAGAGAGAAAAGAAATGTTTATTAATTAAAAATTAAATTCAATTAAAGGACAAGCTAACAGGGGAAAAGAGCTAGAAGCTAGTAGATCTATCTATGGGTCACTACAAATTTGGAAAGGGTATATGTCAAGGTAACAATAGGAGAGGAGAAAAAATAATTTATTTATTTATGCGAGCAGCATATAAACATCCATATTCATCTATCTAGACAGATTGGTCTAGCATGGAAAGTAACTGGAAACCTAGAAAACATAGAAAATCTTGAATTCACACCATGATATAATGATCCACCTTAGTTCTTTAATTCAGAACCCAACAGTTCATAAACATCAAGACCTTCCCAGTCTTCATCTGTGCTACCATAGGTGAGGCTGACTCTGTGGGACTATGGGACTATGGGACTATAGTGGGTGTTGCCACTGACTCTCAGTTCCTTCATGTAGCTCTTTAAATTCTCTATTAAACAACAAAAATAAAAACAAACAAAAAAACCCATTCTCTGCCTAGAAGGTTAGTAGTCATGTTTGAGTACATTTCCAGTCCTGTGCTGATGTTCCCAGAGGATCTTTTTGCTTCTCAAGTACTAGAAAGCCAGTAAAGTGGAGTGACTTCTGGATCTACCCTGGTATGGCAGGGTTCAGACCTTCTTGGATGCCTTCTGCCACCAGTGTTCATCTTCTTGAAAACCCCAGTACAGGAGACAAGAATTGCCAAAGTATTCAGATACTGAGCCCCAGTTCTATGAATGAAATGCCCTACAAATAAGCTAGAATTGGTCCCAGTCAATACTGAAGCCCTAAAGATATTTTCTGAGTCTAGAAATACTCTATCCATGGCATCTACTTTCTGGTTGATACCTACAGTTCTCCTAGGACCGCTGGACTTAATCCAATTATGAATAGTTCTCACTTAGCCCATATAAATCTAGCCTCTTGCATAGGCTTCATGTGTCCTTAATAAAACTGCAATAATATTATCCTTTGGAATCTACTGTACAGCCCAGCACAGCAGAACACTCTTCATTTTCTGTCCTCACAATCTCCTCATCATGGATGCATGCACAGAGTCCTATGAATGACAGTGGAGGACACAAGGCTCCCCAGAGTGGTTGGGTCTGGAATTATAAGATTTAAGCACCTAAAGGACCCCATCTTCATTTCAAAATGAGGGCTTACTGTAATTCAGTTTCTGATAAATTAGTTACAAATTTTATCATATTATTGTCCACCATTCTTCTAGTCACCCAGATTTAAACTCTTTATCTTTGACTTGTTCATCACTAAATCATATTATATTTATTAACTATCTCTATTATAACTCTTGCATCCTTCTACTCTCCACCTTAGTTCAGGTATTTATCACCTCTCACCTGAACTGTCACAAAAGGCTCATGATTGATCTCCTTTTCTTAACTTTCTTCTCCTCTTCCAACTGTTTCTTCACACAACTGACAAACTGATTTTCCTAAAATGAAAATCTTACTATGTCATTTCTCAACTTAATAAATGCACTGGCTCCCTCTTACCTCCAGGATCAAATGTAAACTCCTTTGTTTGGAAATTAAATGACTTCATAAACTAGCCCTACCATACCCTTCCAGCCTTATTATGCAAAGATTCCCTTCATACACTCAACGATCCTGTCAAACTGGCCTTTCTGCTCTTCATACATGACGTTCTATTTCCTACCTCCATGCCTTTGTAGTAGCTGTTTGCCATGCCTAGTATGCACTCTCTGTTTACTTCTCTTTTGGAATTTTGGTTTTCTTTGAAGGCTTGTCTCAAGTGCTACTTTTTATAGGAAATATTTCTCAACTCCTCCAGATGTTAGTGCTTTATTCCACTTTTTATATAGTTTGTACATGTTTAGAGGCAACTAAGCAGGACAGTGGATTGAATGCAAGATCTGGAATCAAGAAGATTTGAATTCAAATCTGGCCTTAGATACCAGCTGTGTGACCCTGAATAAGTCATTTAACCTCTGTCTGTCTCAGTTTCTTCAATATTGGGACAATAATAGCACCTGTCTGCCAAAGTTATAGTGAGGATAAATGAGATATTTGTAAAAATGCTTAGCACAGAGCTTAGCATATGATAAGTGTTTAATTAATGCTTACTTTCTTCCTTCTTATATACTTACATTATATACCATATTCCTTTGTGAAGTCAAACTAGACCATCATTCACCTCGTATATCACCTAGCCTTTAATCACTGAATAGATGTCACCTCAGACAAAGTAAAACCTGGGGGATACCTCAGCTTAAAAAGACCAGAGTCTCCCATTGCATTTGGGGCCATTGTCAGTCATCCTGACCTATGCCTTGACACTGGACTCTGATGACTCCAGAGGAGAGAATGTAGCTGGTGACTTTGCACAGCCCTGTCTTACTGAAACACAAACCACTTGCAAGTCAAGATATCACCCTCCTGATATCATTAGCCTTCTTCTCGAATGAAGAATGAACAACAGTCTGTGAATAGTAGTAGTTGTCCCCCTGGGAACTCAACTGGTCAGTTCTAGTTGGGCAATGCTGCTATTTAATCCTGCCTTCTTCCTTTTCTTCCTCTGTCCACATGGGAAGTCATATGCTTACATGTGGGGCTCTGTCCAAAGAAATACAAATTGTGATCACTTATGTTTCCAAAGATACTTTGAGGTTAGGGGGCTAGATCTTCCCTATTTATTCTACTTTACTCCCTATTTATTCTTTAAAAAAACTGGGACAATTAACTCTTTTGTCTCATGTGGTTTTCATTTTTGATTTCTTGAAATATAGCTCTGGTAAAGCAGGTCTGATAAAACCTATTGGGATTCAAATGGAACTACTTAACTATACCTTTAAACCCAAACCACTGTGGCACTCACTGATTGACCAGTAAAAGCAAGCCATACTTGCTTCTTGTTTGGGTTTTGATGGCTCAGACAGAGTGTAAAGAGCAACTATTTCTTTTCTGGTCAGAAACTCTGAGGGTCTTCTCATTTTGTCTCTAATTCTTACCTAGCCTTTAAGCACTGAGTGAGTGTTTTTATACATCCATACACATATGTACACACATATACACATGCACACATACGCATACATGCATGCACACATTCATATGTACATATATGTTCATGTGTGTATGCACACACATATATGTTCATGTCATCTTCCTTTAACTTTACTAGAAGCTCATTTAGGGAAGATACTATTTTCACTGTGGTGTCTGTGTCCCTAAGGCCTAGGCATTTAGTAAGCACTTAATAAATGATTATTGATTGATTGAATTCCTGAAGTGCAATGTGTTAATCTAGCCCACAATTAGTGTAAAGATACTTTAGCCTCTTTGGGGCCTCTTGGCACAGTTACTAAAATAAATTGACTTAAATTTTGCATCGAAGCATTTTTTTTTCTTAGATGGGGTGACCCTGATCACTGCTTTATTTTCCAGCAGACAAACCTGGATCTTCTTCAGGGAGGATTATTCTAATTAAAGTAGCTTTTCCATATGCCTGGAGCCATGGAGGGTGGGTTTTTGTGTTACCTCTGTCTGCTCTCACTCTCTCCACTACTTTTGCTTCTTTTTTTCCTGGCTGGTTGTATCAACTAACTAAGTAGGGCCTTACTACCCAGGCAATGATAGATGTGACTATAGAGTTCTAGCTCCCATTACAAAATAACCAGTGCCTCTTTGGGCTAGTCTAAAGTCATCCATCTTCTTGACAAGTGCCCACTCTTCTCATTACCCCCTCTCAGGAGTAACCTTTCCAAAAGAAACAGAAAGCTGGAAACAAAGTCAAAGTATTTTTTCACCTCTTGTTGGAGGGTATCAAGAAACATGCAATAGATGTCCTGTGCACTCTCTCAGATAGCATATTGACTCTCAAGCATCACAGTATTCAAGGACTTCCATATGCAGGGCAGCCAATAAACACTGGGCATTCCAAGAGTGTGCTAAATTTGCTCGGAGTGGACAAAGACAAGCCTCTACATTAATTCCCTTAGCTTTTGTCCCTAGACACTCATTTATTCCTTTGTGGCATCTCCTAACTAGGACATGAAAGGCTGATATCTTGGTTGATGGTTTGTCTTTCTAAAACAGACCATAGCTTACCACGTTGAGTCCTTTGTAATAGTACTGGCAGCTAGACTGTCTTCCATGACTAATTCTTGCCGCTCGATCTGTGATCACTGAAAAAGGTCTTGGCACTTGGTCACCAGCTATGAGGAAAATGTTGTTCTTCTTATCAGGCCTTTTGTATCCTCCTGAGTTCAAATCACTCCCTAACACCTGGTGAATAATAGAAGGATTAATACTTAAGTTAAAAGTAAACTCCTTAACAGTTAGCTCTTAACAGTTTTAGAGAGCTATATACTTGGGTGCCTGATATTTCCTCAAAATATCCATATAATAGTGTAAAATCCTTATGATATTATGATCATCACACTTAATAGGTATTTCCCAAACCAACAGTCCTTGATAAAGGTTATGTTCCATTAGAATGAGACAGTTTTTCAATAGCTAAATAATCATGGTGATATTTCAGCCCAGTGTCCAAGGATTTAATGTGTTATAAAAGTTTAGCCATATAATTATACATGTGATTATATGTTGTACTCTATTTGACCAAAGTTCTTTCAGCATAGGGTCACTTCAGCCAGGCAAAAGTCAGTCTCTGCCCTCAAGGAGCTCACAATCCAGTGGGAGGAAGACAAGGCACAAAGAGAAGCATAAAAGAGTGGAGAGGGTACCCTGTTGGGGTGGTGAGAGCATTAACAAGTCCAGAGAAGTGCATCCAGGTAGTAAATGAAGAGATGGCTTGCCTGGATTACTTCTTTCAATAGATGGATCTGTGGGCAGTTTACAACTCTCTTCTCTCTACCCTCTACAATTAGATGGAAGGAGGGGCCTCAGTGACAGAGGGTGCTTATGAAGTTTGAATTGTATCAATCCCCTTTGTTCTAGTCAAATGGATGAATCCCTAGTTTAGGCCTCTCATTTTCTCCAGCTAAAACTATTATGGTAATCTTCTAACTAGTTTCTCTCCTTCTAATCTCACCCTCTTTCCAACTCATGCTCAACAGAGATTTCAAAATTATTTTCCTAAGGCTCAGATCTAATTGTGATACTCTCCTGCTGGAAAACCGTCAATGGCTCCTCTATTATTTCTAAGATAAAGTACCAAGTCCTTGTCTAGCTATTTAAAGTCCTCCACCAAATCTGGCTCCCGCCTCCTTTCCACTGTTATTTCACATTAATCACCTTCACCCTTTCTGTGTTCCAGCCAAACTGGACAACTAGCTGTTATCCTAATTTAACATTCCATTTCTGTCCTCTGTTCATTTGTCCAAGTCATATGCTACACCTGAAATGCACCTTCTTTCTCTCTGTGTCTGAGCATCCTTTTCTTCCCTCAAGCCTTAGCTCAGATCCCATCTCCTCTATGAAGCCTTCTTTGATATTTCCAGCTATTTATTTTTTCTTACCCTATCATACTTTATTCTCTGAGCAAAATGTAAATTCTAATATGGTGCTTTGTAGACACTTATACTTAGCAGATGCTTAAGAAATATTTGATGATTTTGTTGAATCAATAGATCAGGATTTGTCAAAAAAAAATTATCTAATACGTTCTCCTGCCTTTAATTCAACTATTCTAACCAATGCTACAGAACATGAGTCTATCCTCTTTTTAATAATAATTAATATTCACATAGCACTTTAAGGTTTTCTGAGTGCTTTGAAAATATTGTCTTATCTGATCCTCAGAACAACCCTGGGAGGGAGGTACTATTTTTAATCCAAATTTTCCAGCGGGGAAATCTGAAGCATACAGAGGTTAAGTGACTTCCCTAGGGTGACTGGGGCACTTATACTTAAGTAGTATCTGAGGATGGATTTGAACCAATATATTCCTGACTCTAGGCCTAGAATTCTGTACACTGCACTGTACACTTTCCCTCTTTATGGAAAGAGACTTAATAATCTACTCCAATGTCTGACAAACTTCATCATTAGCAGTTTCCTTCTCATTTATGCTTTTATTTTTATATTTTAATTTAGATGAAATGGAGAAAAACTAGTCACTCTATGCTATTTAATAACCAATCAAATACTAAAAAACCGTCATTATATCTTCTTTTGTTTGTGGTCATTAATAATGAATTTGAGAACATTTGCTTTTCCCCTCAGACAGGGGTCTAGCTAATAGATTTATTGTTGGGGAATTCTGGCTCTAAAAGTATTTGTAGGTTAGTCTACATGGCACAGAGTAAATACTTTTCCAAATCAATGAAACCATAGGGAAATCTCTCATTATACTGACATGTATCCTTCATTACATGTATCCCCAGACTCAAGAACATCCATCTATAGATAGCAAAGATGAGAAGTAGATTCAGTAGACACCCAATAATACACAAAGATTTTGGTTCCCTCCCATACCTTAAGACATAAGCAGGCCTGTTCCACTTCTAGTACTGTTTAGGAGTTGTAGGATTGGACAGAAAATTATAGTGAATAGTATTTTGAAAAGGAGCTCGAAAACAACATGCATAAAAGTAAGGTGATGTGCTCCCAGTAGACTGGAGAAAATTGATGTTTTGCAATATTGTTAAGTTAAAGAATTCCCCCAGGGTCATTTGATGAGTCCGTGGCGGGTCCAGGAATACTAGGAATAGGTATATTTTTAAAGAAGATAATAGATTCCTTTTCTCCTGTGTCATCTGAGTATACACATTTCCTAGTTTCTTTTCTCCATTAGAAGCTAAGAATGGTGCTTGGTTTCCTTTGTGGTTCCACCCTATTTAATTCCTGAGAAATATATCCCAAGTTCTTTTACTCCCAGTTTAATGTTCTATGCTCTTTACATAAGTGCTCCTAGACTCTCCAAGTTGGAAGGGCCTTAGGAACCACCTAGTCCAATCCATGCCTGAATAACAAACCCTGCATAGTAATTACTCATGTGAAAATTAGAAACTGATGTTACTTTGATTCCTTGTTAAAGGCCAACTAATGGTGCAAACTAAGGACGTAATGAGGGCAGTACTCTTTACTGGGCAGGGCTAAATACAAAACATGGTTGGAACACACAACTTGGATGCAGAGTAAGAACTGAATACAAAACATTTTCCTGTAAAATAATTATGGAAAATATGCCACAGGTCTGCTAAAACAGCTTCCATTTTTCACAAAGGAGTCTTTGAAGTTTTGAATTAAAACACAAACATTCCAATTTCTGGAAAGGAGTGAAGAAGCTTTTTACAAATACACAGTAAACCCTAGGGACTGTCAGATAGTAATGTGGAACACAGTAGAATGAAATCTTGTGTGCACCATGAGAAACACATTTGCCAAACAGATTATTAATCTTGACCCCTTGTTACTAACAGTGCAAACATGGTAATTAATCTCTCTGTGCAGGTTTTTATGCTACATACAGCTCAAACATGATTAAAAATATATTCTTCTTTTGAAAATAGAATGACTATTTGTAAAGATGACTCAGTCAGCAGGATACTCTACTTGGCATTCCTTGAAATCTATTTTTTGCTGAGTGGCTGTCTTAAAAAAAGAGAGACACCGAATCTTGGAATATATTAAACAATTTATGCTGCACATTTCTGTTTAGATAAAGTCACTTCTTGGGCCAAGCTTTCATGCTGAAAAATAATCTTAAGAAGATTTTTGGAAAGGTAAATGAAAAAATTATGAAGTTGTGCAAAACAGAAAATTTTCCCAAAATGCATCTGGATTTTTGGCAATGGAATGTTTAATTGTGCTGAATTGCCTATAAAAGGACTTTTTATTCACTAGGAAAAAAAATAAAACCTTAGATAATCTCTCCTCCTTTGGTTTGGGGGAATATAAGCTGAAAGCCTGGTTTAGGTATGAAGGTTTAATACATGAAGGACAATATTTAAATGACAGTAATTCCACCACATCCCCCAAACTATGACTTTGCACTTAGCCTTTTAGGCCATCAAGGCCTCTTATTTCTATATGTTTGTGGCATTGTCTGATGGATGATCATATAAGTACTTCTGGATACTAGAGGGAGGCATGTCAAGAGATGGCCTCTGGGTGTCTTGAAGGACCATGTATACCTTCAGTGCCTGCCTGCCTGCCTACAAAAATGTAGAGGAAACAAATGTGACTTTAAAAAGCTCTCTTTCTCTTTCTCTCTCTGTCTCTCTGTCTGTCTCTGTCTGTCTCTGTCTCTCTGTCTCTCTCTTTCTCTGTCTCTGTTTGTTTCTCTGTTTCTCTGTTTCTTTCTCTCTCTCTCTCTTTCTCTCTCTCTCTCTCTCTCTCTCTCTCTCTCTCTCTCTCTCTCTCTCTCTCTCTCTCTCTCTCTCTCTGTCCTCTCTCTTTCAATGTCTCTGAGAGTTCTGAGATCTCATATCTTGCTGATGTTGGAAAACAAAGATGAGTGTATGTCTGTGGAGAGGTATCAAGTATTTTACTTGGAGATGGTTTGTACCTTTACAAATAATATTTGAGCTGGGAGGCTGGAAACTACTTCTCTTTGGAAATTTAGACCAAGCACTACCATGGCAAGGTTCAAGAGATTGTGTATATTTTTCCTCTTGCTCATAGCTTTCGATGATTTTGAGGTCAACAAATGATGGAAATTGGACATTCTCCTCATCTCATTTTCCCATTCTGACCTGATTCCAATGAAATAGTAGGAAATAAAGGACATTTCTTTTCATGATGAGAGCTGCTTATTAGAAAACAGTCTACAAAGTATATTTTACTGATGAGATCTCCATGCAGGGGATGGTACAAGCATTATTTCTTTTCACATGAGGAAACTGAGATTCAGAGAATAAATAACTTGTCAGTGAAATGGCCTGCAAGGCATCTTCCAATTCTGACATTCTGTAATTCTAGGTATATTTGAGTAGGCCTCTTTACACTGTTAGTGAAAGATTCTGAATAAAAGCCTAGTTGAAGACCTAGTATCTATGGCTATTTAAATGATGGGATCATGTGATATAAAGCTGGGACTTTAGGGGTCACTGAATCTAAATTATTCATTTTCCGGATGAGGAAACTGAGATCCAGAGAAATTGGATAACTTGTCCCAGGTTATACAAGTTGCAAGTAGCAGAACCAGGATTCAAACTCAAGTTCTCCAAAGCTGAATTCAATGTTCTTTCCTCGTATCACACTGTGGCCCCTCTCCTTCCCAAAGCTCTTATACTACAGGGCAACTTTTTAGACACTGACCTAAAATATTTCTTAAGACATAGTAAGTTTTCTTTCTTTATTAAGCAATTTAGCACTTAATCTATCCAGAAATTTCTGATACATTTTTTGAAGAATTTCTAATATAAAGGTGTAAAGCTTCTTGGTACTTGATAAGTCCTTGACTTTTTTCCTTCACATTTTAAGTTAACTGTGCCACAGTTAACTAAATAATTTTAATCATTTTAACTAATGCCCACTTCTACATTGAAGCTGTCAAGTATCAAGGTATTATTGAGTTTGGTTTTGAGAACACTGACTATCTCATCCTAGATAGATAGATAGAGAGATAGATAATAGAGGAGAGAGATGTACATACACACACACACACACACACACACACATATACATAAAGAGATAGACAGACAGACAGACACAGAGAGAGAGAGAGAGAGAGAGAAGGCTACTGAAATAAGCTGTAAGACTCCTAGGGGATACAGTAAGCAGAGAGCTGGACCAGGAAACTCAAGTTCAGATTTCAGACTCACATACTTACTAGGCTGGTAGCCCTAGGCAAGTCACTTGACCTTTGTGTTTCTTGGTTTCTTCATATGTAAAATTAGGGTTAATAATATTACTCACCTCCTAGGGTTGTTATGAGCATAAAATGAGATAATATTTTTAGAAGTGCTTTGCAAGACTTAAAGTACTAAATAAATGATCAGCAGCTATTATTATTATCATCTTAAAACAACTTTGTTTGCTTATACTTATTGAGAATACTTGAAGGCAAAATGACCAAGTGAACCTTGAAATGATGTTTCTTTTTTCCATGATGAAGTCAATCCTGCCAGCTTCTTCATTTTTCAGGAGAGTGTACAAATCGTTCCTTGGTTGTTAGTACAACATGCAAGGCAGCCTAGCTGACCCTTGGAGTCAGGAAGGGAATGAATGCACCTCCCTTCTGGGGAAATACACCAGTAATTCCAGTCCTAGGGGAAAGGGCAGTTAGCCATTGTACCTACACAATAAGCATCAAAGACAGCTGGTGTTTGACCCTGATATTGGCTCATAATTCTGTGGATTCATAGGGACTGAGTGCCAAGAAAGAAAGAGGGAACAAGTGAGAACTTTCATTGCAGAGAAACTATTCTCATAATGGGACCTTGGATGTTTTCCCTTACATGTGCATTAGTGGATTCTTTTGGGAGATTACTAACCCTAGGAAGTCATCTCTCAGGATGAATTTTACTTGTGTTTCCCTAGGGAATATTTCTTGTATTTGTATCCATATTGACAAGCTGCTCTTGAATCCTGTCCCATAAATCCCCATGAGGGAGTCAGTCTATGATAATTTCATGCCTTGAGCTCAATGAGTACTTTATACCTGATGATATCTTCTGAGATTTTTTTCCCTTAAGCATTTACTTTACCTCAGGGCATTTTCCATAGGACCTTATCCTCTATTTACCCAATGACTTCTGGATTCTGATTACATTTATAAGAAGAATGCTGATATAGTTACAGTTCATTTCTTCCAACTGTGTCAACTTACTAGTCATTAGACCAGGACTGCACACTGAAGAAGTTAAATTAATATTAATAGACTGTCTTAGAAATACAGTCATTTGGAAATTTGCTGTCTCTGTACAGTAGGTCAATCCTAGGTCAGAACAAAGGTCAAAGTAAACATTAAACTAGCAGAAAGTATAAAGAAAGTAAGTACACGACTATGGCAGTTCTTACCTGACCTGTTTAAACAAGCTGTTACATTGAAAAATATGAAATGGATAAAGGTAAAGATACTGATTTTGACTTACAGTTTTCTAGAGAATTTCAACCAATATAAAACTATTACAACAATAATGAAACTGAAAGAACCACTCTCTCCTTTTCTTTCAGAATCTCAATTTTATTTCAAGATTCAACTCAAGTACTACCACATGAAGCCTTCCTTAATCACACTATCTCCGTCATACTCTACATTTAATTATATTTATCTCCTCCTGTCTCCTCCAGGAACTTGACTCTTCA
The DNA here is from genome assembly GCA_028646575.1 of Pseudocheirus occidentalis. NCBI lineage: Eukaryota > Metazoa > Chordata > Mammalia > Diprotodontia > Pseudocheiridae > Pseudocheirus > Pseudocheirus occidentalis. The sequence continues at coordinate 138,125,753 of CM053594.1, read as the reverse complement.
ATCATCTCCCTCTCCCTAATTTGTTGTCTTTCTTTGTTCACTACATCCTTTCCTATATTGCTGAAAACCTATAGGATAAGAACACCATAGTTGCTCAAACATTCCTTATTTTTAAAGACATGAAATAGAAATAAAACAACAACCAGAAACCCTTTTACTTGTTCTTTCTATCCCCTCAAGTTATTGCCTCATATATATCCTCCCTTTCACAGTCAAACTCTTGAGGATGGAAGTTTGGGGTGGGAAGAGGACTTAGTTGCCTTAGTTGCCTCCATTTCCTTACTTCATATACACACTTCTCAACTCCTTGAAATCCAGCTTCTGAATGTCAAGATACTGTGAGGAGACACCTTATTTTCCAGAACTAAGACCCAGCAAGCTGTGCCCTGAGCTTGGCATATCAAAAATCCTAATAGAACTGATGGTCCCTAAGCTTGGTCAAGCACAAACAGACCCAGATGTGAAACCCCGCTATGAATGGACTTTTTGTCAACTGACAACTTGCCACACTACTGCTGTTATTTCCATTTATACCATTATGCTCCTTGAGCATATTATTTTCCTGGCTCTGCTTATTTTATTCTGCATCAGGTCATATAATTCTTCTTTGAGTGTTGTATTCACTGTTTCTTAAAACTCCCCACTCCAATGTCTCCCAGACAGGTACCAAGGTGCTGGTCCAAAAAGCAGGTCTGACCATGTGAATACCATATTAGATAAACTCCAATGGTTCCCTATTACCTCTAAGATGAAACATAACTCCTCTGTTTGATATTTGAAGAACTTCACAACCTATCCCATTCCTATTTTTCTAGTCTTCTTAAGCATTCTTCACCTTCACGTACTCTATGGTCTACTGGCTGTCCCTCATAGACTTCTATCTCCTGTCTGCATGCCCTCACATAGTCTGTCCCACATGCCTGGAATAATGTGTCTCCTCTCCTCTGACTCTTAGAATCTTTGTCTTCCTTTAAGACTCAAATCAAGTGGTATACACCACAGGAGGCCTTTATTAGTCCCCAAGGTTGCTAGTACCTTCCCCTCTAAGACTACTTTCCCTCTAATATTCTTCATTTTATTTTGTATACAATGATTTATATATGGCAGCCAGGTTGTGCAGTCAATAGAGCACAAGGACTGAAGTCAGGAAGACCTGAGTTCAAATCCAGTCTCAGACACTAGCTTTGTGACCCTAGGCAACTCACTTAACTGTTTGCCTCTGTTTCCTCATCTATAAAATGAGCTGTAGAAGGAAATGGCAAATCACTCCACTATCTTTGCTAAGAAAACCCCAAATGGGGACACAACTGAAAAACGACTAAAGCACAACAACATTGATTTATATATGCTGTCTCCCCAATTAGAATGTAAGTTTCTTAAGGGTAGGGGCTATTTTTGCTTGTTATTTATATCTCCAATTCTTAGAACAGTTCCTGGGAAATAGTAAATATTTCATAAAAGCCTTTTGGTTGGTCAGTTGAAATAAAGTAGGCAGGATGGCTTTCATCATCTACCCAAAGGTAATATAATTTCTTAGGATACTTAATTATCTCTTCTGGAATTTTTCATGATGAACCTAAGCAAAAAGACTACCATGAAAATAATTGTAGTTTATAGGTTAATATCTAATGTAGAGAATGAGGAATTCAAGAAATTCTGGGAGTGGCTAGGTGGTATGGTGAATAGAGCACCAGCCCTGGAGTCAGGAGGACCTGAATTCAAATCCAGTCTCAGACACATAACACTTACTAGCCATGTGACCTTGGGCAATCCACTTAACCCCAATTGCCTGCCTACCCCTCCTCCAAAAAGAAAAAAGAAAAAGAAATTCTGCAAATAACTTGATAAAATCTTCCAAACTAAATTAATGTCTAGCCGAATAGATGGTGATTTCAAAGCAAAGATGAGACTAGAGGAAGAAGGCAAAAAAATATGGAAAATATACTTCAGGATTAAGGAATGATACAAAAAGTTTCTAGATTATACTGAAGTCACACATCTATAAATCATGAATGGTTACTTCAAAAAGAAAGTCAGAAGCCACTAGGCATGGCAAACACTGAACAGCATACTCCAAATTCATCATTCTTTCTGGTCTTCCAGGTTGTAAGAGTCATATTATAATTTGTGTATAATTAGAACTCAACTCACTAAAAACAAAGTTCAAAATCAATGTAAAATTATACTGTATAAATATTTACATTACTCATACCTCTCAGAAGGCCATAAGATTTTGAGTTGGAAGGGTCCTCTGAGGTCATCTAATCCAACTCCTTTACTTTAAAGATGAAGAAAGTTAGGTTTAAAGATGTGAATTGATTCATTATTGCCCTGAAGTCTCATAAGTGTTAAGAAACAGAAATGAGATTTACTTAGACCCAGGTGTTGAATAAATAAATTAAAGGTATATGTGAATGAAAAAATATTTGTTAAATTCTTACTATTTGCCAAGCACTGTACTAAGCAGTGGAGGTACAAATCCAAAAAAAGAGTTAATCCTTGCCCTCAAGGAGTTTATAGTCTAATAAGAATAGAAAATGAATGTATGGGAATAGTTGAACCCAGGTCTCCTTAATTCCACATGCAGCATACTATCCTCTGTGCCATGTTGCTCTCCTCAAATTTTTCTTCTAGGATGCCAACTATGATCCTACATTCTTATATTTCCTACCCAATTCCAGGACCCACTTACTAGTACGAAATCAACCACACCAAACGCCATAAGGAAATGCAGTCCATAGTCAAATTTACACTAGGTATGCCTTCTGTATGGCCCCACATACACTGCTGGATTAAGGTTCTCTACTAATCTTCCTGGAGTGTTAGGGTTACTGCTGTGCAGCTCCATCAATGAAACTTATAAAATGCCTTATGAAATACTAGATGAAAAAACTACAGAAGTGCAAATTGTTATCATTAAAACAGAGAAAAAAGAAGAACAAGTGCAGTAGGAGATAAATTATATCTAAGAACAAAGGAAAGGGAATTGAATTGATAGGCATTTCTTATAATATGGGCTTAAGATTTTGATCTTGAAAAAAATCTTTGAGGAAATGCCTTTTCTAACTTTGGCGATTTGCTATCCCTTTGTAAAACCTTTCATCTCTTCTCTGTCTTTGCTTCAGGACAGGACGTAGCATTGGGAAGTAACAGCTTGTTTAGATAAAATAATGGCAGCTGTACAAACATGTCACTATCATGGAGGTCAGATCTTACAAACAGGAACAAATATGTCTCCTGGAATTGTAATAAAACATGAGCAACAACCTCATTTTCTTGACATCACACTTGGCCTATTCTCTCCTTACATGTAGGCAATGTTTCTTGCTAGGTAGGAATGATAAACCGTGTGGTTACTGAAGTGAGGTCAGAAATGAGATTTGGTTCATGAAATATATGGGGTAAGTGGCCATCTCTTCCTCTTCCTCCTCAGTTTTTTCCTACTGGTTTATGGTTTGGAAGGCTGTTTAGAAGTAACTGTGTATATGATATAACACCATGTAGACTTGAAGACCTGTTTAGGTAATGGAAGGGTTTATAAGATTATTATATTCCTTCTACATCACCTTTCCCCTTCCTATCCTTTGCCATCAAAACTTTCTTGGCCTTAATTATGAAAAAATGAGACTCATTTCTCAAAAAAAGAAAGGGAAAAAAACCTTCTTACACAAAACGTGTTATTATACAAATCTAAATCCTGTGCCATAGAAATGTGGAGGAGATGGGAGAGAGAGGAGAATTCCCAGGCCTATATTGAGGGAATATGGTCTACTCTACAGAGTGGTAAAATGGGAGTCAGAAGACTGAAATTTTATTCTGGACTCTGAAATAAATGTGTTACTTTGGACAAGTTTCAGTTTCCTCAACTGGACAGAATTCCACTTTTAATTTTCGTATTATGGAGTTATTGAAAAGATCAAAGGAAATAGAAGGAGATAGACTTTACAAAGTTAATAGCACTGTAGCTGTATGATCATGGACCAGTCACTTGGTCTTTTTTGGCCTTGGTTTTCTTAAGTGTGATATGAGGGATTTGGACTAGATGGTCTCTAAAGTTTCTTCCAGCTCTAAATCTATCTTTCTATGATCCTATTTAAAGTAATATTGTTGTGTTGCCATGTTTTGTGGATATGTGTGTATGTTATGTGTTCATGAGATATGATAGGAAAAAATTCCTCTCTAACTGAAGTGGTAAGGAGCAGGGCTAACCTTAGGGAGAATGATGAAGAAGATAACATTTGTCTTTGGTATTTGTGTAGATTTCCTATTGGAATCCTTTTCTTTAGACACTTGCTGCTCAAAGGCTATCTCCTACTCCCTATTGTCCCTGTACACTTCCACCATAGTGTTCTATAGTTCAAACTTTTCCTCTCTCCCTTGAAACTTGTTTATTTTTTTTGTGAAAAATGAATCTATACTGATTTATAAATGCTTTTATTTACCACAGTCCCAAGCAATATATTTGCATTTTATTGGGGACTGTCTAGACCTGACTTTTTCTAGACATAATATTTTAAAATAGATTTTTATTGATAAATGTTGTTTTTACACAACTTAGATTTCCCCCTGTAATTGCCCTGTTTCCTTTCCCATTCCTTATTACAAAGAGTTTTTTTAAAAAGGAAAAACAAATCAGCAAAACTTTACAATTTGTCAAAAAAAAATCTAACATTATACGAAATGTTCCACATCTATAGCTTCCTTTACCTCTCTAAAGGAACAGGGAAAGGTAGTCTTCTCATGTATATTTTTTGGGTCCAAGCTTATTTTTCATCATTTTGCAATGCTAATTTTCATTTGTTTGGGTATAGTTCTTTCCATTTACATTGTTGCAATCATTGGATATAGTATTTTCCTGGCTTTCCTGACTTCACTCTGCATCAGTTCATGTAAAATCTTTCTGTATTGACCATATTTGTAATTTCTTACACTGAAATAGTATTTCTGTACATTGCAATAATGTTCTGTTAACATGTTATGGTTTGTTTAGCCATATCCCCAGTTAATGGGCATCTACTTTGTTTCCAATTCTTCACTTTTAGAAAAATTGCTGCCCTAAATATTACGGTGTTTATGGAGCCTTTCTTTTTGTCAGGGCCTTAACCCTCCAAAATTACCTTTTTACTGATAGGAGACTCAAGCACCATGACAGGTCAGTTGGGAGGTACTGAGGGCAGGTAGGCATTTCACTTTTCTTCAAGTTCCTCACGTTGGTTTCTACTTTAGTCCAACTCTACATAGGGCTGGCATTAAGTCTAAAATATATAAATAAAGTGATAAAATGTCCACATCCTGGCAGAAACTAGGTATAGACCAACATCTTCTGTTGTATGGTAAGACAAGGTCAAAATAGGTGCATGATTTAGATATAAAGGCTGACACTATAAGCAAATTAGGAGAGTAATGAATACTTTCCTTGTCAGATCTATGGAGAAGGGAAGAATTTACAACTAAACAAGATATAGGGAGCAATACAAAATGTAAAATGGGTAATTGTAATTACATCAAATTTTAAAAAGTTTGTGTAAATACAAAATCAATGCAACCAAGATTAGAAGGAAAGAAGAAAGCTGGGAAACAATTTTTACAGTGTCTCTGATAAAGGCCTCATTCCTTAAATATAGAGTGAGCTGAGCCAAATTATAAGAATACAAGTCATTCCTTGATCGGTAAATGGTCAAAAGATATAAACAGGCAGTTTTCAGATGAAGAAATCAAAGCTATCTATCTATAGTCATATAAAATGCCATAAATCACTACTGATTAGAGGAATACAAATTAAAACAACTTTGAAATACCACCTCACACTAAACAGATAGATTGGCTAGTAAGACAGAAAAGAGAAAAGATAAATGTTGGAGGGGATGTGGGAAAATTGGAACACTGAAGCACTGTTGGTGGAGTTGTGAACTGATCCAACCATTCTGAAGAGCAATTTGGAACTATGCCCAAAGGACAATCAAACTGTACATATCCTTTGATCCAACAATATCAGGACTATATTCAAAAGAAATTTTTTAATAAAGGAAAAAAGACCTACTTGTACAAAAATATTAGTAGCAGCTCTTTTTGTGATGGCACAGAATTGGAAATTTAGGGGATGTCCATCAATTGGGAAATGGCTGAACAAGTTGTGGTATATGAATGTAATGGAATACTATTGTGCTATAAGACATGATGAACAGGTAGATTTCAGAAAATTCTAGAAAGACTTACATGAACTGATTCAAAGTGAAATGAGCAGAACCAGGAGAACACTGTATATAGTAACAGAAACATTGTACAATGATCAACTTTGAATGGCTTAGCCATTCCTAGCAATATAATGATCTAAAACAATTCCAAAAGTGTCATGAGGAAAATTGCTATTCACATCCAGAGAAAGAACTGAGAAAGTCTGAATGCAGATCAAAGCATTCAGATCAAAGTTTCACTTTTTCATGTTTTTCTTTTATTTTGTCTATTTTTTCTTTCACAACATGACTAATATGGAAATACGTTTTCATGATTGCACATATATAACCTATATCAAATTGCTTACTATGTTAGGGAGGGGAGAGATGAGGGAATAAGGGAGGGATAAAATTTAGAAATTAAAATTTTCAAATGAATGTTAAAATGTGTCTTACATGAAATTAAAAATATTATTTGAAAAGAAAAGAAAAGAAAATGTCTGTACTCTTTGGCCCAGAGATCCTACTGCTAGACATATGTCCCAAAGGGAACACTGACAAAAATCTAAGTTCCCCTACTTCTTACTTCTATGTGACCTTAGACAAGTTGGAGAATTGTAAAACCTAGGAGTTGTAAGAGACTTCAGTGGCCAACAAGTCAAACCCATACACCGAAAGGAAAATCCACTATAACATACCTGATGAGTGGTTATCCCACTTCTGTTTGAAAACCTCTGATTCATAGAAGCCATCATCTCTTGAGGTACTGAAGCAACCCATTACATTTTGGAGCAGCTCTAATAGCTAAATTTCCCCATCCTAACATCAAAACTACTTTCCCACTAATATTAAAGACGTTGATTCTTTGCAATGTCTGCCCATAAATTCTAAGTTTTGCTTTTGGAGGTCAAACAGAATAAGTCTGATCTCTCTTGCACATGACAACTCATCATTTCTCTCTTAATTTCCTTGTCTCTAAAATGGGGTGCTTGAGTTTACCAGAGGACATCTAAAGTCCATCTATCTAGAGCCTACATCTAAAAAATAAGTCCTTAACAAAAGTTGGCATACAAGGGGTGGCTAGATAGTGCAGTGAATAGAACACTGTCCCTGGAGCTAGGAGGACCTGAGTTCAAATCAGGTCTCAGACACTTAACACTTACTAGCCATGTGACCTTGAGCAAATCAGTTAAGCCCAGTTACCCAATTAGCCCTCCCTCCTCCAAAAAGCAGACAATAACAACAAAAAGTTGGCATACAAGAGACTGGGTCACTTCTGGCATTATAAAACGGTTTCAAAATGCTTTCTCCAAATGTTTGGATTAACCCTCTGCATAAGGCCCAAAGCATAAGCTCTCTTCCAACGTTATTCTGAAAGCAAAAGTTTATTGCTCATTCTCTTTCTAGTGAAAATATTTCTTTGCAACTAATTTATCTAGCACCTGTAAACTGAGCAGTAACCTGATTCATGGAGCTCAAATAAATAACATATAAGCACTCTTTCTTCTCCTGGGAGCACTGTAGAACATGCTAGTAAGTGATGAGGATTTGAGCAGAGGCAAGATAACCACTTCTTAGATGTGTTATGGTGGAGATTCATTTTGGGTTAGAATAGATTGCTGCTGAAGTACATTCCGGCTCACAATTTGTGCTTCTAGATTTGTTGAGAATGAGTTAGTGCGAAAAAGTGCTTCTCTATCGATCATTTAAAAATCCAGTCCTCTAAAGCCAAATCCCAATGTTAGCTTTTTTATTCAGTGTACAGGAACAGAGAAAATGCCACAGCAGGAAAACTAGAGACCCAGCTAAACTGAGATAATTCCAGTCTACCTGCATGATTTTTCATTTTTCTTTAAAACACCGTTCACTTCCCTTAGAATTTGAATGTCATCAGTCTGAAAGAAATGCATTCGCCATTATGCTGAGACATCAAGGTCAGTGATATACCACTGTGCCAAGTTTCAAATGTCATTAGCTGAAGTGGGCCAGGGCCAAACCCTTATCTGAAAAGATGGCATGCCCAGTGGCAGAAGCAAAAGTCACTGAGTCAGACAATTCTGAGCTCCTACTCATGCCTTGTGATGATCAATGTATATTGGTTGATTGGTTTTCTGATTGATGGATGGACTTAAGGTAATGATGTCCTAAAAAAATCCACAACTTTCAGTTATTATTAATTTTTCAAATAATGCCCATTACTCTTAAAGTAACCTGACTCTACATTAGATTGTTTTGTGAGAATGTCATGGGAATATGGCAGCAGATCCTTATTAAGTCCTTTAGAAGGAAGGGTTCAAGGAAAAGTTCAATGGATGAACTGAGTTGATCTGTAACCAATATGGAAGAATCTTCTAAATCAGTGGTGTCAAACTCAAATAGAAACAAGGCCTACCAAATCATATAACATAAGAATCCCTGTGGGCCATATGTCTTTTTTATGACTTCATTAATACACTAAAAGTAGATGGGAACTGTATTTTAATCTAGTTTGGGCCACACTCAAGACTACTGTGGGCCACACAGCAGCTACATGTTTGAAACTTCTGTTCTAACCCAGTATCACTGATGACTTCTAAAGCCACATTCTTTTTTTCTGAGTAGATTCAGCTAAATGGATCTTTTTTCTCCTTCTTTTAATTAATTGATTGATCTATTAAGGCCTGCATTGGTAGTTTTCCTAATAATGGAATCCATAAACTGAAACTGATTTACACATGGAATACTGTGGCTCTATGCCTAGTGCCTTAAGCACAGGAAAGTGGCAGAAAAAAAGTGGTTTATTGGGGATTCTCTGGAATGTTCCATATTGTAATTAACACATTCTCTCCACCCCACTTAGGATGGGATGTTTTGTAGGACCAGGTCACCCACCTGTTGGTTATTTTAGGACAAAAGAATGCTGAGAGCAGCTGGGTTCCTGAAATAAATAACTTAAGCAACAATTTTATAACCTTGAGTTCTACCATTGACATATTTCTCAGTGAACTTGACTCTCTGAGTTTTTCAGGTGAACAATTCTTTCTTCTCTGCCATAAAAAAAAAATGGCAGATGTATATTTGAGAGGTCTTAAATTTCACTTCTCAGTGCCTCTATATAGAAGTCTATATGGCTTTTCTCTTCATAGACTGTCTATTGATTTGAACAGAAAGTTGTGGTGAAACATGGGGAAAGAGGAAACATAAGGATAATTGTTGCTATTTGTAAACTCTCTGTAATCAAATCTTTTCAATAATAGGACCAATGTGTATGTTACATTAAAATATCCTTTCAAAGTCTTTTTGCAATTTTCTTCTTCCAAATCAATCCATTGGTCAATAAATAATTATTAACTACTGTTTCTGTGCCTGGCACTCTATGCTAGGCACTGAAAATACAAGTACAAATAAAAGAAACAATCCATACTCACAAGGCCCTCCAGTATTTCCCTCTTGGCCTCCACACCAATGTGAAAATTGCTACCTTGGTCTTCAAATGTTTCTAAGACAAATCAAGTCAATAAGCATTTACTAAGGCTTGCTGTGTGCCAGGCACTGTGCTATGTGCTAGGGATATAAAAAAAGTCAAAACAAACAGAGAAACAAAAACATCCTGCCACTTTTCTCAAGGATCTCACAGTCTAAGGGGGAAAATAACAAGTAAATGATTAAGTACAAACAAGATATATGCAGGATAAATCTGCAAGAATCACAGAAGGAAGGCACTAGTATTAAGGGGGCACTGAAAAGGACTTCTTGTAGAAGGTGTGATTTTAGTGGGGAGTTGAAAGAAGTCAGGGAAGCCAGGAGACTTTCCAACGATATTCATAGTATATTTGCCTTCCTTCACCTTTGTTCCTTAGTTACTCATTCTCTACACCCCAAATTTGACTTTTCTACTTACTTTCTGATTTTTGTTGGTTTTTGATCCATTTTGGCACCTTGATGTCACTACCCACCATTCCTGAGTTAATATCCTGACTATCATTTCAAAAATCAACAACTTCATCCTCTATCATCTAGTGAGGGAACATAAAGATGTGTTCAATTAAATTGGCAAAGATAGTTGAAAATTCTTATGTGGGGTATAGAAAAATAAATATACTTTTGCTGTGCTGTTGAAGTGAGCAATTGGTTCAGTGTTTTGGAAAGCAATATAGCAAAATACCAAAAGTTAGAAAACTAGTTATGTCCTTTGTTCTACTGATTCTTCTGCTAGAAATATAAACTAGAGGTTAAAAAGGGATTATTAATACAGAAACATTTATAGCAACTTTATTTCTAATAGCAAAAGACCCCCACTCTAAATAGAGCATCTGTAAAATGCTTGGAGAATGCATGAAAAAGTTATGATATATCATTATAATAGAAAAATATTGGCCAATAAAATTTTAAATATAAACATACAAAGAAATAGGAAAGATAAGGCAGACTGGAGAAAGCAAAATCAGAAAAAATATGTGTTCATTATGACTCTGTTTAAAAATAAATAAAAGCAAGATAATTCAAAAAAGAAATACAAAACATATGGAAATGAAAAAAGAAGCCATCTGGCACTGTTAGGCAGCAAAAGGACCCGTTGCCATCAGGGGCATTCTTACCTCCTCATCCCTTTCCCTGATCCCTGACCTTCAGAGAACCTTCAGGTCAGCTGGAAGAAGGAAGATAAACTACCATGAGGGGCACAGTATTATTTTGCCTTTCCCCTTTGACTCCTCTCGCCCATAACCCATTTGAGCTGCTTGACTACTCATATACCTTCCATGTCGAAGTCACCAACTCTGTTCCTTTTAGTCTGATGGAAGGCTACCAGGCCTTGACAACTGTCAGAATCTATACCCTACAGATCCTTAGCTCTGCTATCTGATCTATTGCCATAACCTTGTCTGGGCCTTGCCATCTACTCCCACTACAATACCCTTGGATTTTCCAGTTCTTTCCAATTGCTCTGCAGCAGAATTTTCTTTTATGTGTTGCCTCCCACAATTAAGACAGCAGGTCTCACTTTTTCTGTTAATATCACTAGGACTTAGCATATAGTAAATGCCTTTTGATTTATTAATTTATTCATTCAAACTTAATGTGCATTTTTTCTTTTTTTTTCCATTGACTTGTTTATTTAGTTTTAGTCTACAAGATTCATTTCCATAATCCCTTGAGTTTCAAATGTTCTCCCCTCCCTTCCCACCCCCACCCCCATGGTGGCATGTAATCAAGTACAGGATCTGCAAATACTTTCACATTGTACAATAGTCTGGTTATATAGAAGGGTTGTAACCGATGGAGCAAACAATGGGAAAAAAAGAAAGAAAACCATACATGAAAAAGAACAATAGCATGCACTGCTTCAGTCTCCATTTAAACTCTGGTCTTTCTAGATCTTTTTCTGAATGTAGACATCTCCTTCTAACCTGAGACTTTTAGAGTTGTCTTATAGCTGTGCATTGCTTGTTTACCAGGTGTGGGGCGTCACACACATATGATGTGTCTGTGATTGTGCACAAATTTTTCCTGGTTCTGCTCTTCTCAGTTAGCATCAATTTGTATACGCCTCTCCAGGTAATTATGAAGTCCAACTCCTTCTTGTTTCTTATAGCACAATAGTATTCCATTACATTCATATACCACAACTTGTTCAGCCATTCC
>CM053594.1:138097575-138113458 GCA_028646575.1 Pseudocheirus occidentalis | reverse complement strand
AAAGAAAGAAAGAAAGAAAGAAAGAAAGAAAGAAAGAAAGAAAGAAAGAAAGAAAGAAAGAAAGAAAGAGTTTCAAATTTGTATGAGTCCAAAACTGATCTGGCATAATCTTGAATGGGCTTAGATACTAGTTCTCTAAAGCCCATCAATAATCCTGTTTCCCAAATTCATTAGTAAAGAGCTCTAGAAGAAGCAACAAAGTTCATTAGTGTTGAAATCACCTTCCCCAGGAGTGGGTGGAGATGGTAATTTTACAAGAGCACACAGCAGAAAGCTGAACAGAAAAACTGCTTTGAGTCCCTTGGTCTGAGCTAAGTCATGGCAGGAGCGTCTGTGTGCATATACCACTTCCTTGTTTGGGGCTGGTATATTTTCATCAACTGTTATTTCTCCTTCCAAGGAGCAGAGCGGCAATTATCACAAATGTTCCCGTATGGAGGCCAGTGGAAATACTTGACAATGCTGAATCTGGTAAGTCTAAGTCTGTGCTGCACCAGGGACCAATCTGTCTATTTGCTTTTCTACCATCTGTGCCTCCAGACAGAAAACTTTTGTTTTTAGAAGAAAAAAAAAAGCTCCATTATTTGAATCTTCCTTCTTTTCATTGCTTGAGATTTTTGGCATTCTGTTTTCCTAAACAATGTGCTACAAGTAACTCATTTGGGGCAATCAATGTCTGTGGGTCGTCTTGATAAACTAAATGTCAAGAAGTCTTCTGAAGAGACTGACCCAGAATTCTTCTCTGATAATCCCAGGGAGGCAGTTAAAACGTCAGTGATGACCTCACTGATCTCAGTCTCAGTGCAGAAAGGAGCTTCATTCTGTGCATCAGGCTTCTTAGCTTTTCCAGGGTACTGAGGAAGTCAGTGACAAGGGCAACGTATGTTGTGTAGGAAGTGTAATTTTGAATGGAGGAAGCATGCCATTTTTCAGCATGCAGAGAATAGCATATTTACCTTGGAAACGACAAGCACACTTTGCCAAATTCAGCTCCCACTTCCATTTTTATAGGCTCAGTCTCCAACTGAAAGGGTAGACCTGAGCCACAACAACAACAAAAATACTTAGTAAAAGTATGTATTTGAAAAGCATTCCCATGACAGTGCTCCTTTTGTCTTCTAAAAGTATAGTATCCTGAAGAGTGACCCATGAATTAATGACTAATATGCTTCATAAGTGTAAATTTTAAAACAAGAAAAGCCAAAAGATCATGGTGGGGAATACTTGGCAAACCTGGTTAAAATTTAAGCATCTAGGCGGCATAGTGGATACAGAGCTAGGGCTAGAGTCAGAAAGATGTAAGCTCAAATCCAGCCTCAGACATGTATTAACTGTGTAACCCTAGGCAAGTTATGATGATATTTATAAAGAGTTTAGCACAGTGTCTGGTTTAACAAATGCTTATTCCTTTCATTATAGCTTGGCAAGGAATTCTGGAACACCTCACAAAGGACTTATAACTAGGTTCACATCTATCTTAGTTTGGGGCATGGGAGGAAACTTTAGAGCCCTAGTTAATCCTGCTACCAATTTAGAAAGGGAAGGTTTTCAGAAAGCTGTGTTTTGCCAGAGAAATTGAAGCACAAAATTTGCAAGTGAAGGGAGGACTTCTGATCCAAAGGCCTTAGAAGGTGATATCCCATTCTCCCTGGCCCAACTGGTGAAGCTTGTCTTGGATGAGGAGAGTCCTTTAGATTCCTGAGGGGCTTGGCAGATTGCATTTTGAATGCAGCTGCAATGTGTTTGTAAATATCAAAGCTGCTGCTTGATTTAATCACAGAATTTGCTCAAAAAAACCACATTGTTTTTATAGAACTACAGCAACACACAGTAGAAAACTAAGCAACATGCATCTGTCATGTTGTATTTTTGAGAATTGGGAGTAGAAGATGGAGGAAGGGTTATGTCTGGGGGCTAGGACAGGAGTTCAGATTTAATGCTAGTTCGGATCTCTATGAAATCAAAGGCAACATATTCAAAAGAAACCTTCTCACAGTAGCCCCAAACTAGGTCACTTACCTTTTCTTTTATTTGAGCCACTATATCTCTAGTACCCTCTTTCCTCTTCTCTTATCCTTTCAGTCAGGAAATCTTATTGTTTCCTACAAATGTCTCTTGGCTTTATTCCTTTTTCTCTATTCCCAGCAGCACCACCCAAGTCCATTTGTCTGGCTCCATTTCTGAGGTCCTACCTCTCATTATGTTAGACCTATTGCATTAGTCTCTATACCAGTCTCTGTCTCTCTGTCTCTGTCTCTCTCTCTGTCTCTCTCTCTGTCTCTCTCTTTCTCTCTCTCTCTGTCTCTGTCTCTCTCTGTCTCTGTCTCTCTCTGTCTCTGTCTCTCTCTGTCTCTCTGTCTCTCTCTCTTTTCTAACCTATCCCACATATTGAGGCTAACCTCATTTATTATGATGCTTTAACTGCTTTACTCTTGCCATTTCCTTGCTCAAGGACCTACAGGGGCTCCCTCCTGTCTACTGGATCAAATCCAAACTCATGTTATGCAGATCTTCATATGGCCTCTCCCTACCTGTTCAATGGGAAAAGTATAATACGAAAAGTCTCCTCTTCTCAGGGCTGTCACCTCACAGTTGGAAACACACGGCATCTGAATTTCTATAGTTCTTGTTATTCTGCACTACACAATCTAGCACTTGAAAATAATTTGCCACTGTCTGGTTGTTTTTTGTTCATCCCCAACAACTTAACAAAGAGTTATGCATAATTGAACATTATATATGCTCAAGGCTAGATGTGAAGAAAAATGTAAAGACTAGGTCCTCATCCTCAAGGAACTGAACAGATTGAGGTCAACTAATAAGGTTCTTCAGTTCCCCATTTCCATTTCCATCTCTCAAAGCCATTCTCTCCCACCCACTCTAAGGCTTTGCCTCCGCAGTCCTCCGTGAGTCTTTCAAGATGTTTAAGTCTGAACTCTTGTGGTTATCATTCTCTCTTCTCTCCTCCACTACTAAACTCCTTTTTAAAAATTTTCTGTAGGGGTGACTAGGTGGCACAGTGAATAGAGCACTGGCCCTGGACTCAAGAGGACCTGAGTTCAAATTTGACCTCAGACATTGGAACATTTACTAGCCATGTGACCTTGGGCAAGTCACTTAACCCCAAATGCCCTGCCTTTCCCCCTCCACAAAGCAAAAAAAAAAATTCTCTCTTCCTCATGCCTCTACATCTCTACTATACTCTCTATGCTCAATGCCTTGCAATCTATTGTGTACATTCACAACTCTACGGAAATTACTCTTTTTAAAAGAGATTTTTATTTTTATTTCCCCCCAGCAATATGTAAAAACAATTTTTTAACATTTGTTTTAGAACTTTGACTTTTAAATTCTCTTCCTTTTTCCCTCTCCAAACCCCCTCATTGAGAAGGCAAGCAATTTGATATGTTATATACTTATGTAGTCGTGCAAAATATATCCACAATAGCTATATTGTGAAAGAAAACAGACAAAAAACTCTCAAGAAAAATAAAGTTTATAAAAGAAAGTGTGCTCCAGTCTGTACCTGGACACCCTTAGTTCTTTCTCTGGGGATGGATAGCATTTTTCATCATAAGTCTTTCAGAGTTGTCTTGCATCCTTGAATGGCTGAGAATAGCTAAGTTATTCACAGCTGAGTGTCCTACAATATTGCTGTTACTTTCTACATAGTACATTTCACTTTGCATCAGCCCATGCAAGTCTTTCCAGGTTTTTCTAAGAACATCCCGATCATCATTACTTTTAATACAATAGTAATCCATCCTAATCACATATTATGATTTGTTTAGCCATTCCCCAATTGATGAGAATCCCCTCAATTTCTAATTTTGCCCCCAGAAATGAATTCCTATAAATGTTTTTGTACATATAGGTCTTTTTCCATTTAGGGTTTTATTTTTAAATCTTTTTTGGTATGTGGACCTACTAGTGTTGGTATTGCTAGGTTATTGGGTATGCATGTTTTTATATCCCTTTGGGCATAGTTTCAAATTGCTCTACAGAATGGTTGAATCAGTTCACAACTCCACCAAAAGTGGAGTAGTCTCATTTTTCCCACCTTCCCTCCAACATTTGTAATTTACCCTTTCCTTCCTGTTAGCCAGTCTAATAGGTATGAGGTAGTGGTACCTCAGAATTGTTTTATTTGGATTTCTCTTATCAAGAGTGAGTCAGAGTATTTTTTCATATGGCTATAGATAACTTTGATTACTTCATCTAAAAGCTGTTCATGTCTTTTGATCATTTTTCAGTTTTGGAATTGCTCTCATTTTTATACATTTGACTCTGTTCTCTATGTGTTTGAGAAAGGAGACCTTTATCAGAGAAAGTTGCTTCAATTATTTTTAACAGTTACTGTTGCTAACTGTATTTCCTTCCATCCTATCCCCCCACTCTCCTTTATTCCATTTTCTCTCTCCTTTCATCCCATCCCTCCTCAAAAGTGTTTTGGTTCTGACTACCTCCTTCCTCAATTTGTCCTTCCTTGAAATAACTCTTTCAAAGGCTGTTAAGATAAAATACCAACACCTAATACAGTGCTCCAAATACAAATGACACCCTAATCAATAATTACAGCCCTCATCTTCTGCCTTTATGCAGAGTTGAAGTTTGACACCATTGAAAACCATCAGAAGATATTTTTTTTCTCTGAATTAAGGATACCAAAATCTTTTTGTTTCTTCCTATAACCCTAGCCACTGCTCTGTCTCTTTTTCCTTACCTATAGGCTTTTTTGTGTGTTTGTTTGTTTGTTTGTTTGTTTTTCTGAGGTTCAAGTTGATTGGGGTTAAGTGATTTGCCCAGGGCTGTATTTGAATTCAGGTCCTCCTGTCTCCAGGCCTAGTGCTCAAACCACTTCACCACCTGGTTGCCCCTACCCAAACTTTTAATGTATGTGTTCCCAAAAGGACTGCCCTTGTCCCTCTTCTGTCCTCTATCTAAATTCCTTTCCTAGATGATTATAGGATAATACCTTTAAAAGTGCATATGGACATTTGTTGTTGTTGTTCAGTGGTTCAGTCATGTCTGACTCTATGACTTCATGGGACTTATCCATGTGGTTTTCTTGGCAAAGATACTGGAATGGTTTGTCATTTTCTTCTCCCATTTTATAGTTGAAGAAGTGAGGCAAATAGGGGTTAAGTGACTTGTCCAGGTTCACTCAGCTAGTAAGTGTTTGAGGCTGGACTTGAACTCAGATCTTTTCGACTACAGGCCTAGTACTTTATCCACTGTATTGCTCATTAGATTCCATATAATCCTTCCTTTTTCATATTGTCCCATCGTGTCCCTTGAGGAAAGACAAGAAGGGGTGAGAGAAGGTGTCTTCCATGTGCCCCAAAGGATTTCTCCCTTTGCTGTGAGTCTACTACTTCCTGCTGCCACCTCATAGCTGGTCTCCTTATGTGAGAAGAGGAGCCCAGCATTCTTCTGAACACTGGTTTCTTCCATCTACCCCAAAGCAATGACTTCACATGTGACAGAAGAAGGCAACTTCCAACTTCTTCTGTCAGTGTAATCTCCCAATTGGCCTATAGAGTCGCCTATAGAATTGCCTATTGCCTATAGAATTGCCCCAGGGGGCAAAGGAGGAACCTACTCTCTGACTTCAAACTTTCCATCTCCTGCTTTCTCTGTCCTTTAAGGGAAAGGGAAGAGGAAAACCGGAGAAGAATGAGACTTCTTTCTCCTGCTGTGCTTCTCCACCTGCTCCCTTTTCCTGTCTAATCTTCAACTACTGGAGGGAAGAGGAGTTATGAAGAGGGGCCTCCCATATGACCATCACATCTTGTCGTTCCCAACTCAAATTGCACTTGCCTCCTGCCTGATGTCCAGCTTCAGGAAAGGCACCCTCCACTCAATGGTGAACATTTTCACACCTGGGCATACTCTTCACACTCCAGTGTGAGCTCCCTTACATCATCATCCAAATCTAATTTCTCACACCCTCTCACCAGATTCCCCATTCCCATCCCCTCACCCCTCCCACACAAAGTTTTAGTGAAACACCACCTTGCCCTTTCACTGTGCCCTCTAGAATGCCTGTTCCATAGACAACAAATTTCCCTTCATCTGAAATCTTTTCCTTTTCACTCTTTTTATCTACCAGTTATTATTGAAATCTGACTCTGGCTCACCCACCTGTGATAACACAGCCTCCCTAGTCACCCTTTCCAGTACTATCAGCACCTTAACTGATTCTCCTGCGCTCACTAGCTGAGGTGGGGGAGGTAAAGTGCTTCTTGTTCCCTATTGTCCCTATAAAAGGTCCTCCTTTTACCTTTATCACTCAGTAATCTCTCTTCTTATGCGGTTCATGGTGTTCATAGCTACCACCCAGTTAAAATCCTGGTAGCTGTTGCCTACAGACCTCCTGAGTCACTCCCCTTCTGTACCTGGTTCACAGTTTTCTCTTCTCCCCAACTCCTGCTCTTATTAGAGGACTTTATCATACATATTAACTCTCCCTGAAATACTAACCACTCAGTTCTTCAACCTATTCACTTCCCATGAGTTAATTCTCTAGTTTACTTCATCTGCACACAAAAATGGGCATATTCTTGACCTTGCCATCACCTGTAAAAATGTACCACTTCTATGTTCAAGAATTTTAAAGTACTTTTATCTAGCCATAATCTTTATTGGCTTTTCACTTCTCCCTTTGCTTTCCCTTATAAGACTCTATTTTGGATTGGCACTATGATCTCCAGTCCCTTGACCCCCCAGTTCCCAGGCCATATCTCCTACACTAACCCCTCTATCCTCTTCTCCCAATCTTGACATCTTGGTGAACCAATTCAACTATGTACTATCCTCCTCTCTTGAATACCTAGGCCCTTATCATATCATCAGTTATGTCCAGCCAATTCTCAACCTTGGATCATTTCACAATTTTTCACTTTCATTCCTACACAATTGTTCTTTTTGGATTCACTACACATTTATGTTACACAACCTCAACTGACCTCTCACTACTGCTAGGCAATTATGACATACATCCCTTATCAGTATCCTACTCTTCACAGCAACTCTTCCAAGCTTTTTCATCCCAAACATACCATGGCTTCCCCTCCCCCCCATTCTCTCAACTGAGAACTTTGTCTCATATTTTACAGAAAAAAATATTGAGGTCATTTATCATGGCCCTTCTCCCCTCTTCCTCGTTTCTTATAATTTAGATACCTTTTATCACTAACTCCTCTTTCACCCTTCTCTCATGTAAAAAAGTAGCCTTATTCCTTACCAAGGCTAACCCCAGTGTTGAAATTATTACTTTGGAGTAAAGCATTACTTTTGATTGGCTATGGCATTTACCTAAAACAAGGCAACAATGAAGTTTGTCTCGTTAATTGACTCTCACTTGAAAATTTAGAGGCCATAATTGGTTTACTAGTTAATCTACTTTCAATATTGTTGTATCTCAGGGAATAGGAAAACCTAAAGAGAGGAGAGAGATGGGGAACGGTAAGGAGGGTCAATAGAGCAATCAGAACACACACAACCTTTGTCGATTAAGTTTGCCATCAGATATGGGGGTGGTTTGTGACACCCCAAAACAATTATAATAGTAATATCAAAGAGCACTGATCATAGATCACCATAATAGATATAATCATCATAATAAAAAAATTTGAAATTTTGTAATAATTACCAAAATGTGACACAGAGACACTATGTGAGTGTATGCTATTGAAAAAATGGCACTGATGGACTTGCTTTACTTATGGTTGCCACAAACATTCAATTTGCAAAAAACTCAGTATCTACAAAGCTTAATAAAGTGAAGTGCAATAAAAGAATGTATATCTGTATAGTATCATAAATCTGGAGGACCTGAATATTCACTTGCAGTGGATGGGGTTCACTTGAGGGATGTGTTGTTTGACTCCCTAGCAACCATGATGCCTTACCCCTCATAAAAAAGTCTTCATCTTATAATAGTGCTATGTACCTAGAAAACTAACAAGTCTCTGGGAAGGTTAGAAGCTCACCTGAGAGCAAAGGAGAGTGACTTTGACTGTTTTTAAACTTGGATGAGAGTCCTTTCTGATTTGTATTTTTGTCTGGTTAAGTAAAGCTTGTACTATGTCCAATATATTGATAGCCTGAATGCTTGCATGGGAGATGAGTGACTTTTTTTTCCTATGGAACCCAGACATAAACTAAATAAAACCCTGGGTTGTGGAGATACAAGCCAACTACAATGATTTATAAAAAGTCTCTGAGATAGAACCTCATTGGTGTAAGCCCAGCACTTTGATTTCCTCCTAGGCATTTTATGTAAGTAGTTAAGAGAACGTGCTTCTCTTCCTGCAGTGCTTTAGTTAGGGTATTACTTGAAGGTAGGTGAACAGAGGGACTCAGTCACCTCATAAATTCTCTTCCAGGATTAAGATTGTATAGTTTCAAGATATTGTGGAAGGTATATGTCTATGTATTAAATATCCCTTAGCTGTGGTTTTCTTTTTAATTGCTGGGTTACCAAAAAAAAAAGAAAAAAAAAAAGTTGACTGAGCTGTGTTCCAGGTAAGTTTATTAATTAGTAATATAATTAAAGGATAGCTAACAGCTTTTAGGAGCATCTGCTCAGATCAGCATGAGAGGGGGCTAGAAGGAAAGGCACAAAGGAGTCCTTGACCACAGGTAGGACTAGAGAAGACACCAAAACAATGCTAAGAAATTCCAAAGAGAGCAAGTTTTGAAAGAGAAGAAGTGATTTGCTCTACCTTCCTTGGGCAGGCAAAGATTGACAAGAGAAATAAAAATGATGGCAACATTTATTCAAAAGATAGTCCAAACTAAAATGATTGATGTCATTTTATTGTAATGTTTTCCAGTTTTTCCCCTTCCAAGTTGTTCTATATAGAAGCAATTCATTAATCACTATTGTATCCTAATAGACAGGTTCTTGCCCAGCACAAGTTGTCAATAAAAAACTTAAGTTGTTTTTTCCTTCAGGAACCTGGTCCTGACTCACAGCAGACTCTTAAATCTTACCACACTACTTTTAATTAGCCAAGAAGTAGGGCCCTCACTAGTGTTTTACTTCAGGGATTATACCTCTGTGTGTTTGTATTGGCAAGGTACTCCCCTCTCTTCACCAGCTTGGAGCTCCCCTGGGGGTGCCACATAAATATTCATCACTGATGATGGCTATGACATGGCAACACTGATAAAGATCAGTAGAAAACAGAACACCATCACCCTGTACACGACGTTGGCATGTTGGCATCCTGACAGATGGCAAAGGAAGCAACGTGCCTGTGTGATGATTGGCAAGTTTTGGGGAGGATGAAATTATTGATGAAGAAGAAAATAGGAAAATCTGAGGAACATGTTTCCTTCCCATCCAAAGTGGTGTGCTGTGGTTGGGAAAGAGGGAAGCAACCCAGGGTGTGCTCACTCATATCACCATGGTAACACTTGTACTACAAATGAACATGTGGCTTTCAGAGGTTGGGTAGAAGGCTTCTTCCCAAGGAGGGGAAATCTAGGAAGCGCTAGCCAAGTGTTTAACTAGCCACCATGTGTTATAGTAGTTTCAGCCTCCTCAAACACCCTCAAGCCCTATTCCATTGTTTTTCTTATTTTAAATTCTTATTTTCTTATGCTCATTTTAAACCTGCATGCCAGAAGAGGATTGTATTCCAAATCTGGTCATCTGTCTTTTGCTTCCTCGTTTTTGCCTGGTCTGTTATTTGTACTTTCTAAATTCACAATTATAAACTCAAATTTTTTTTATCTAAACTCCTTAATTTCTTTTCTTCTGCCTTTTTCTCTCTCTTAAGTCATTCTGATGTTTTTCTCTCATGATCTCTAGGTGGTCTGTCAGAGTTTCTTATGTCTGGCACTATTGGCTCACTTTCTTTCATGTTAGAATATTTTCCAGTAATATTTTGGGTTTGCTTTATGGTTTTGTTTGTTTTTCTTTTCCTTCTGATTGTTAGAAAATTCTCAGTTGACTTATTTGTACTCTAAACTTTTATTGAGGCTTTTTCTCTTGAAATTTGTGAGGTTTGGGCCTGAGAATAAATCAGCCCTGTGTTCTCCCTGATAATGAGTTATCTAGCTTTAAGCATTAAGAAGGTAAGGGTACATGAAAGGCAAGACTGTCCTTATTTTATTCTCAGTGAGACAGTATGGTATAATCCAAAAGCATCCTGAATATATTTGGGAGTGGTAGTAGAGGGAGATAGTTGCCATTACATTTAACTGTCTATAGGGCAGATTTATAAGATAGAGCCCTCATTATTTAGTAATTCTGCACTAGGCAGAATGCAACTCAGTAACAATGGGCTGGAGTTGGATTTCCCAGACCTGATCAAGGGAAAGGTCACTCTCCTGCTTGTTTTCCCATTGTGCCTTCATGCTTCAAAAAAAGGGACAAGAGGAATGTAAGGACAGGGTAAGCTATGTGTATTTAGGAGAAATAATATTAAATCTAGCAAATGTATTCTTTAATAAATTAAGAAAATAGAAAACATAATGAAACAGAAGTAAGGTAGAGTTGGGTTTGTAGAGTCTCTGATACCAGAGCAAGTATACATTATGACAACATACAGCCACACTCCTCTCCACTTTTCCATTAGAAATCATTTCTCTTAGTCTTGAAGAAAGTAACTGCAGATGGACAACTGGGCAGTTGGCACTGAACCATTGGCAGCTCCTTTTTCTTCTTTTTGTCAAGAGTCTCCTAAACTCCTTCTCTACCTGTCCAAAGGTGATATTCTATTAGTTTCTTCCCAAATGGGAAAGAACTACCAAGTCCCAGGGATTTTGTAACCAAGTAGTCCCTGCTAGTCGTTGTTATAATATTATTGGAGGTAGGGAGGAGAAGGCGTCAGAGATATCCCAAAGAACAGATTTTTCCCTCTGAATTTTTAATTCCTTTTAATTACCTTTTAATTCCTTTTAATTACCTCTTCAGATCTCCAGTCTGATGGCACAGGCTCATGGAAGTACTTGGAATTTTTGTAAATTCAGACCCGGATTCCTTCAGCTACGTTTGGAAGGTTCTAGTCAAAATCTTAAGCTAGAAGGATCCTTTGAGGCCATTTAGTCTAGTCTTGTCATTTTATAGTTAATTGAGACCCAGGGAAATGAAGTAATTGCCAAGACCGGAGAGGCAGTAATTAAGGGAAGTGACATTCTTACTCAAGTCACTTGATTCCAAATCCAAGGCATTTTCCACAACAGCATAACTATAATGGGTAATGATGATGATGATAATAATAATAATAGTTAGCACTTATATAGTACTTTCAAGTTCGTAAAGCACTTTACAAATGTTAACTTATTTGATCCTCATAACAACCCTGGAAGGTAGGTGCTGCTGTTATCCCCTTTTTACCACTGAGGACAATGGGACACAGAGAGGTTGTAACTTGACCGGGGTCATACAGCTAAGTCTGCTTCTGAGGAAGGATGTGAATCGAGGACTTTCTGACTTTAAGTCAAGTGTTCTATCTACTGTGCAACCTAGTTGCCCAGTAATCATAAATTCTGACACAAATAATAGAATTGGAGCTAGAAGGGACCTTAGAGGTCAAGTCCGACGCCTACATTTTTTAGAAGATTGAGGCCTAGAAAGGTTAAGAAATTTGCCCAGCACAGAGGATGAAGTATAAGGTCTGGAATCAGAAAGACTCCTCTTCTTGAGTTCAAATATGGTCTCAGACACTTACTATCTGTGTGACCCTGAGCAAGGCACTTAACCCTGTTTACCTCAGTTTCTTCATCTATAAAACAGGGTAGAGAAGTAAACAACCAACCACTCTAGTATCTTTGCCAAGAAAACCACAAATGGTATCACAAGGAGTTGGATGTGATTGAAATGACCCAACAACAACAACATAGAAAATGCGAAAGTCAAGAGCCAATAGGAGTCTATAGAGAAATACATAAAATACTCAAGTGATCCATCAACTCTTCAACAATAACATATCCCTAATAAGCATCAGAAAAGATAAGAACCCAGTTCTCCTTGATTATAAACTTATCCTATCTACTATATAATTTTGCCTTTAGAGCAGAGAGGTGTTTAACCTGGTATCCACATATTTGACTTTAAAATATATTTTAATAACTATATTTCAATATATTTGTTTTCCTTTCTATATAGTTTATTCATTTGAAAACATTAATCTGAGAAAGAGTTCATAGCCATCACCAGATTGCCCAAAGGAGTCCAGAACATAATCCCCTGTTCCAGAGGATCAATAAAGTATAGTGGATAGAGAGACTTCAAGAGTTGGACATAGGAAAACCTGGATTGAAGTTTTGCCTCTAACTCTTTCTTAATGACTTTTGAACATGGATAAGTGACTTAACTCTTTGAACCTTAATGTCTTTATCTGAAAAAATGGGGATGATAATATCTGTACTACCTGTCACCATTATTATTGTGAATTTCAAATAAAGTGATGTGTGTAAAGACATTTATAAAGCTCTATTTAACCAACCACTAATAATCCCATTGCATTAAATCCTCAAAACATCTATTGAAGTTAGGCACTACAATGATTAATATTCCTATTTCTTAAAAAAGGAGATTTAAGCTCAAAGACATTCAGTGACTTGCCTACAGTCACATGAACTAGTGCACAAGTTTCTCTAGTTTATAGTCTTCCTTGATCCCTGCAACCAGAATTCATTTTTTTTCCTTTTATCTACTGTCACAGATCTAGTTCCCCTATAATGGCAAACAAAGAAGTACTTAGCAACTTGTTTCAGCTATTTAATTATTTAGCACCTTGTTTCAGTTCAACTTTCTTTTAAGCCTTGCTCATGATTTTATCAAGTCTTTAAGAAACAGAACTTATGAACTCCACAGTGGGAGGAACTTGATGATGCAACAGCAAGGGGTGGAACAGGGAAGATCTGATGATCCTATATAAGGAGAAGAAGAGTAGAATTGAGAAGGGGAACTTTGTGGTGGCCATGTACTCTGTTTGTCTATTCTGTCTGTGTTGATTTTTACTTGTGATACTTTGTACAGAAGCCCTAGGACCTTACTGGAAGCCCTGAAAGAAAATTTTCTTGTTCTCTGTTTACAGAAGTCTGGGAAGAGGGTTTCAGAGGTCCTGGGACTATACTGACAATTTGTGTTGAGTTCTCAGGCTTTGTTTGTGGGTCTGTGTTGATGTCATAGGCAGATAGTGAATTGATGGTGGTGCTGGCAATGTGAATGAATATTATTGTGGCTCTGTTAAGTTTTGTCTTCCCAGAAACAGAAAATGTGAAGGACTTGAGGTAGACTGGACACTGTGAATTTCAATATGGAGCTGGACAAGGAATTGGATGAGGAGCTGGACAAGGAGCTGAGTGCTGCCTACTTCTGAATCCAGGTGACCATTGGGTAGATTCAGGCAGGAGCTGGGACCATGGAAGAGGAACCATGGAATCTGAAAGCCAGCCTCCAGTCAAGATGAAAAGACCTCTCCTTGAGTACTTAGTGCTGACTGAGAAGATCATGATTCATTGTGACCTAGGGATGGAGAACTTTGACTTTTGTACTTTGTGTCCCTTAAGGGGGCTTGCTCCTTAAGGATGATTGAGTTAAGAATTTACTGAATGATATCTTTTGTTTAAAATTATGTGGCCACTTTGGTGAAAACTATGTGGCCTCTTTAATGATAGCTTGTTATGTCATAATATTGTGAATGCTGCACTTTGGCTTCTGTGAATGTTTCACTTCATTTACTGCTGA
The DNA here is from genome assembly GCA_028646575.1 of Pseudocheirus occidentalis. NCBI lineage: Eukaryota > Metazoa > Chordata > Mammalia > Diprotodontia > Pseudocheiridae > Pseudocheirus > Pseudocheirus occidentalis. Next base: position 138,099,747 of record CM053594.1, on the reverse strand, counting down.
ATAGAGAGTTCACTGTACAATGTAATCAGAACCTTAAAGACGTTTACAGCAGCAGTTCTCTGGAAAGCTCTTCATGCTTGGCTTTACACCCCTTCTCCTCCATTCATGATATGTAATTATTTCTAAGGAGAGACCCAAATCAGTTTGATGAGTTCTCCAAACCACCTTAGGGGATTATAAAGTTGTAGATGGACATATACTACGATAAGGTAATACTCAAAGAGCAAATTCCTATTGAAATGGTTTAATAGAAAGGCTGTTGTCCAGCAACCCTCAAAAATATGTTCATCTTCTGAAAAGAATTTAAACTATATAGTGGCATAACGAGTATTTCATAGATTGTGTAGGATTCTTTGGGAAAGAGGAGATCATTAGCATGTCAAAGGGATACTCAAGTAACCACCCATTTAATTCCCTCCTAAAAAGAGATGATTGACCTGTTTTCTTTATTTGTCTACAGAATTCTATTAATTCTTACCTGTTTTGCATTTTCTGTGTTGTTGTTTTTTGCAATTTTAATCATGTCTGATTCTTTATGACCCCTTTTGGGGTTTTCTTGACAGAGATACTAGATTAGTTTTCTGTTTCCTTCTCCAGGTCATTTTACAGATGAGGAAACTGAGGTAAAAAAAGTTAAGTGACTTGCCCAGGTTGAAACAACTAGTAAGTTTATGAGGCCAGATTTACATATTCACTGCACAATTTATCTGTCCTATTTTGCATTTTCTGAGAAGGTGAAATAAATGCTGTCCTGAACCTGATATATAGATATAGATACAAGTAGAGCTATAGATATAGATATAGATATATTTGACACTTCAGTGTTTATATGGAAGCTAAAGATTCCTTTACTAATATGAGGGGAAACCTATACACAAGTTATATTCTGAGTATATGAGGAGATTTTTCTTGAGCAACTCCAGGTGAATTCCACAAGCCAAAGAGAGAATGTGACTTTTTGGAGGTGAGCCTCCAGGATCAAACCTAGTCAATGTGATTCCAGATCACACTGGGGGGCCATGGATACATTTTATTGTATTGTATTGCATTGCATTGTATTTTATTTTATTTTATTTTTGCTTGTTTGTTTTTCTTTTTAGAGGGGGGAAGGCTGGGCAATTGGTCACACGGATAGTAAGTGTTAAGTGTCTGAGGCCGGATTTGAACTCAGGTCCTCCTGATTTCAGGGCTGGTGCTTTATTCACTGCGCCACCTAACTGCCCCCCTTGACTACATTTTAAACTTTTAACATTGGGGGGCAGAGCCAAGATGGTGGCACAGAAGCAGGAAAGCTCCATGACTCCCCCCATAACCACCTCAAATACCTATAAAATATGACTAAACAAATTTTAGAGCTGCAGAACTGACAAACTGACAGAGAAACAAATCTCCTGCTGAAGGCAGCCTGGCAGGTGGACAGAAAGGGCCCATTGCAGCATGCTTGGAGCTTACCCTAGCCCCATGTGAGCCAGTGGTTTTAGCCCTAGGGTGACCCTGACCAGCAGCTACTGCAGACTTCAGAGAGTAGATCACCAGCAGCAGTGTCAGCTTCCAGAATTATCAATGCATAAATGCCAAAGAAAAAGTGAGAGGTCAGTGTAGAATTCTGTTGGAACTGGGAAGGACAGAGGAGTGGATCTGGCCCCCGGCCCCAGAGCTACAAGTAGAGGAGGTGCCATGGCCCTGCAGCCACCTTCACGTTGCTGCTTCAGAGCTCCTGGCCTGCAGATTTTAGGGGGGCCAAGGAAACATTCAGAGGGTAATTGCTCTTGCTTTAACCTGCCTGGATCTGGATCCTGGTCTTGGGTGGTAGTCCTGAGATGTGTGTCCAGTGAGCCAGAGTTTGTGGTGTGTTGTAGGCCAAGACTTTCAGGGTCCTTGGCCCCATTAGCTCCCCAGTTCTACAAAGGTCATTAGGCAGATATGCAAGGAAAGTATAATCTTGTTGCGGGGATACTCTCATTGGTTTCATAAATATCTAAAGAAAGTACTGAGTTAATTTGCAAGTCTTGATTGTAACACCCTGTTTGTGCCTCTGGACATGGTCCCAGGATAAGGAGCTTAAGGAGTGATTGACTTTGGGTTGGGGTAGAGAAAGATCTAGACCAAGGGTGGTTCCTTGCATTCTGCTAAGGGTATATAAACCTTGTAACTTCCATGTGTCTTTGGCTC
>CM053594.1:138076426-138097075 GCA_028646575.1 Pseudocheirus occidentalis | reverse complement strand
CTCTCTCTCTCTCTCTCTCTCTCTCTCTCTCTCTCTCTCTCTCTCTGTCCCTTTATTTCACTCAGCTGGTAGCTAGGCCCAGACTTGCTAGCCGCAGCAGTGAGGGCTGCAGATAAGCTGCAGACAAGCACCTTCCTAATAACTCTAGCAGCTGTGGAAATCCCCAGAGATTTGGAACAAAGCTCTCCCCTCTGGAAGCAGAGTTCTATTGTGGTAAAGAGCTCAAAAGTCAAGTAATTGAGTGGCAACATGAGCAAGCAAAGCAAGCACAGCCATCAAACTTTAGATTCCTTTTTTAGGGACAAAAAGGATAAAAGCATGGAATGGGAGGAAGACAACAAAATCAGAACTCCTGAACCAAAAGCTTCCAAGAAAAATATGAATTGGTTATAGGCCATGGAGGAGCTCAAGAAGGATTCTGAAAATCAAGTAAGAGAATTGGAGGAAAATTGGGAAGAGAAATGAGAATGGAGGAAGAAAATCATGAAAAGAGAGTCAACAACCTGACTGAAGAAAATAACACCTTAAAAAAATAGGTAAACTCAAATGGCCAAAGAGGCCCAAAAAGACAATGATGAGAAGAATGCCTTAAAAAGTCGATTTTGTCGGATGGAAAAAGAATTTCAAAAGCTCACTGAAGAGAATAATTCCTTTAGAATTAGACTAGAGCAAATGGAAGCCAATGACTTTATAAGAAATCAAGATATTATTAAATAGATCTAAACAAATGAAAAAAATAGAAGGCAATGTGAAATATCTCATTGGAAAAACCACTGACCTGGAAAATAGATTTTTGAGAGACAATTAAAAAATTATTAGACTACCAGAAAACCATGATTAAAAAAAAAAAAAGAAATCATCCTCCTAGAAATTCTTAAGGAAATTTGCCCTAATATTTTAGAACCAGGGGGCAAAACAGAACTTGAAAGAATTCAAGGATCACCTCTTGAAAAAGATCCCAAAAAGAAAACTCCGAGGAATATTATAGCCAGGTTCCAGAGTTCCCAGATCAAGGTGAAAATGTTACAAGCAGCCTAGAAGAAACAATTTGAATATTGTGGAAACACAATCAGGATAACTTAGGATCTAGCTGCTTTTACATTACATTTACAAGGGCTTGGAATATGATATTCTGTAGGTCAAAGAATCTAGGATTAAAACCAAGGATCACCTACCTAGCAAAACTGAGTATAATGCTTCAGGGGAAAACAGGGTCATTCAAGGAAATAGAAGACTTTCAAGCATTCTTGAAGATAAAAACAAAGTTTAATAGAAAATTTGACACTCAAATACAAGAAGCAAGAGAAGCATGAGAAATTAAACGGGGAAAAGAAATCATAAGGAACTTATCTAAGTTGAACTATTTACATGCCTACATGAAAAAAATAATAATTGTAACTTATGAAATTTTTCTCAGTGTGAGGATAGTTGAAGGGAATATAAATATATATATATATATGTATACATACATATATATGTCTATATTGGAGCATGTATGTGCATATGAACACATATGTGAGTGTGTGTATATATGTGTCCAGGTGTACATAGACAGTGGTCACAGGATCAATTGAATAGGAAGGGAGGGTAGATATTCAAAAGGTGAAAGGATGAGAGAGGAATATAATGAGAGGAGATGGGGAGAGACAGAATGTGGTAAATTATCTCATAGAAGAGGCAAGGGATAACTGTTACAATGGAGGGGAAGAACAGGAAGGCAAAAGGGAATGGGTCAACCTTACTCTCATTGAATTTGGCTTAGGGAGGGAATGAAATACACACTAAATTGAGTATCTTGCCCTACAGGAGAGTAGGGAAGAAGGAGATGAGAGGGGAGATGATGGAGGGGAAGGCAGGTTGGGTGGGAGGGAAGTTAGAAGCACACACTTTTGAAAAGGGACAGGGTCAAAGGAGAGAATAGAACTAGTTGGGGACAGGATAAGATGGAGGGAAATATAGTCAGTCTTTTACAATATATCTTCTATGGAAATGTTTTGTGTAACTACATATGTACAACCTATATTGAATTGCTTATCTTCCCAGTAAGGGTGGGTGATGAGGGAGGAATTGGAAAGAATCTGGAATTCAAAGTTGTAAAATCAAATGTTTAAAAAAAATATTATTATTATTATTATATGCAACTGGGAAGTAAGACATACAGGCACTGGGGTAGGGAGATCCATCTTGTCCTATCAGAAAGTGAGAGGAGGGATGGGGGAGGATATAGGAGAGAGCAGATTGGGGGAGGGGGTATACAGTGCGATCACTGTTTTGGGGTGGTGGTTAGGGGAAAGTTGGGGAGAAAATTTGCAGCTCAAAATCTTGTGGAAATGGATGATGTAAACTAAAAATAAACATAAAATTTAATTTAAAAAAAGAAAAAACCAAAAAATAATATGTAAAAGGAAAAACAAATAAACTTTCAACATTATGTTGTCACTGGGTTTATGTTTTATTTCCAAGTTCCTTGGTAACAGTGATGATGCCATTTCTCTTCTGGAGACAAGTATAACATACATTCTTCTTGACTTAGAGTGAGGAGATCTAGGCTTGAATTCTGCCTCATGTACTTATTATCTACAAGACCATGGGCAAATCATACTCTCAGAGCCTCAGTTTCCTCATCTGTTAATCAGAGGTAATAATACTTGCACCACTTACCTTACAAGGCTATTATAAGGAAAGTCTTATATAAACCTGAAAGCTCTATGTAAATATGATCTATTAACTGCTCTTTCCCCTGCTGCCTAGTATATGTTTGTTGCTTTGGAACACTCAAGAAATGTTCCATCAGATTGGGAACACAATACTTGCAATCCAAGTCATAAAATTAGTTTTCCTAATCCAACTACTGAGAGACTCATTTGAATTGGGCTCTTGGATGAAATCCATTTGACTTTGTCCCTACTTGGCACTTTGTAAATGTTACTTGGATCGAATTGTTTGTTGGCTTAAGCAAAAATCAAATCAGTCAATCAGCAAGCATTAATTAAACCTTAGTATGTATCAGGCATTATGCTAAGTTCTAGGGATATAAATAAAGGTGGAAACAGGCTCTGTTGTCAGGAAATTCACTTTCTAATGGGAGAGATAACATATGATATACACATAAGATACATATATGTATGGATTTATATAGAAACATGTATATAAGATACATACACAGAATAAGTATATACATACACATTTGGAAGGTAATGTTAGAGGGGAAGGAATTATCAACTGGAGATGATAACTCCAGGTCCTAAAAGTGCCAACTTCAGATTCCATGACTCAATGGCTGCTCAGTAGTTTGCCCTGAGTCAATGTGTGTGTCTCTAGGATAGCACATTATAAACTTTCAAGGCAGTTGATAAAATAGCATTCTCTATTTCTGTAAATAAGCCTGAGGAACAATGGACTCTTACTGACATGTGTGAAACTGAAGACATTTTTCTTTTTTTCACATATGAAGAAAACAGTATGTATGTGTGCTTTTGCGTGTGTGTATGCATGTGTGTAAACATGAGCAAAGAAAGGAGGGTATGAGTGTCTAGGGCATGTCTCTTGATCCTTAAAATTTATTTTACTGATACTGAACTGTTATAGCCCATATAACCTAAGAATGATTATTTTAGAAAACTAGTCAGAGTGAGGATTAGTAGAATTAAGCTATGCCTTTAGAAGGCCAGATAAAATGGAAAAATTAAGTCAATAGACTAGATGTTTCTTAATACTGTATAAGAAGCTTATTATGATACAGTTAATAGTCAAGTCAATCTTTAATGCTTTTGGCTAAAGGGCATCATGACAATTCCAGAAATTCAGCTTATAACTTATACATATATGATATGCTGCAGGTCAAATCATGTGCCTTGAAACATAACAGCTAAATACAGGGAAAACCTTAAATAAAAATTTATCCTTTTTGCTTTGTAAAACCAAAATGCTCTATGGAGGTGTCCCAAAAGTCTTAGTGCAGCTTTAGTGCACTAAGGCTTTTAGAACATCCTGTATAATTATGACTTGTTGTTATTATGTTGTTAATCTTTTTTATAGAACCAGTTTCACAAAGGGATTTTGCTCTATCCGAACAATAACGTGTAGGTAAATCAGTTTTATTTTCATCTCTCTCAGCACTGAGTATGGGCATTTGAACATATTAAGTGCTAAATAAATGTTTATTGAATGAATGAATGAAACACCATTCCCTAGATCTCTGTCCTCCTTTCACCTCTTCTTCTTCTTCTCCTTCTCTCCTCCCTCTCTTTTTCTTCCTCTCCCTCTTCCTACTCCATACGCTGTCCCTTGGCTTTACTTATTTGGTTCCAGAGTTTCAACTTGAACCTTTATGCAAAGGACTAACAAATTTATATCAACATTTTGGAGGCCCCTCCTGAATTCCAGTCTTGTTTTCTATAATGTACTTCTCTGCCTGTGTGTCCTGGTCACAAAAAAGACTTGAAGCTTCTGGTGGTAGGTGACTCAATTTCTTCTAACTATATTATGGTCTATCTAGCCTATGTGTGTGTATACACACACACACACACACACACATACACACACACATATAATATTATATATTGATATATAATACTATATATATATATATATATATAATTTATAAAGATAACATGAAAAAATGTCTTAATTGCTATCCAGAATCTAGCTAAACTGAATACACCTTATTTAACAATTTTTTAACTCTATCTAAAAAAGGAAATTAGGTTAGTCTGGCATAACTTGTTCCCAATAAAGTCAAGCTCACTCTCTGTGGTCACTGCTTCCTTTTTCTAGAAATTCACTAACCATCCTTTTATTAATTGATTCTAGAATTTTACCAGGAATTGAAGTCAAGTTCATTAGCTTGTTACTGGAAACCTGAATTGTCGTTTGTTTTTTAATCAAGAAAACCATTTATTCTCATCTAATCTTGTGGTACATTTTCAGTTCTCCAAGATCTTTCAAAGATCATTCAGTACTTTAGTACTTCCTTCATTTGGTCCTGGTGCTTTGAACACCCATGGGAAGCTAATATCTCTAATACTATTTCCCTATTTATCTTGGATACCAACTTCCCATTAACCATTTTTGTTCTGTATTTTCCCATCCAAAAAGAATTTTCCTATGCAGAAGACAGAAGCAAGGTAATAACTGAGCATTTCTGCTTTCTCTGAATTGTATATTACACTGGCCACATCTATCCCAAATATCAAGTCTTTTCCCTTCCTCCTTCCTTCTATTTCCCCCAATTCAGATTAAAAAAAACAAGCCCATTTTGTTATCTTTCTCAGCTTCAGTTTATTCTGAGAGTATAACTTAAAACTGTAACTTCTGAACTGTGCCATTCTTTGGTTTTTGCCCTCTATTAACTGCTCTTGCTTCCATCTGAGTATTTCTTAAATCTAAAATGGTTGATTTTATCTCTTGGCACCTGCACTATCCTCTTCAACCAATACCTTCTCCTTCCCCTCCCTGCCTTCTTCATATTTTAAATGGGTTCTTTTTGTTTCATCAGAATTTCATTCTTGAGAGTTTCCTTATCCCTCCTGGGCTTATGTCCCTGATAAAATTTTAGTTCACAGAATCTTACTTACCCATACTCAACCCTTTGAGATCTGCTTTCCAAAAACCTACAAGTCAAACTGTGACTGGTTTTCCTTTCTTTCTGTGACAAATTTTAAGATTCAGTATTCACTTCCTTCCATGGTTCCCATCTTTCTACACCAGAAACAACCACTTCTTCTTTGTTGATGAGAACCTGGTTCCAAAAGAGCAATTCTTTTTTGGTTCCTCGGCCTTTTGAAAGATGAGATAATCAGTAATCACATGGAGAAATTATTGTTGGAGAGAGACAGAGAGAATTCCAGCAGATATCTGGATAATTGCAGTGCCCAATCACTCTAAGAAGCCAGGTTTGTGATCTATTCATTAAACTCCTCGTCTCTTTCCTCTTTCCGTTCTGGTGGTCTGTGGCACACTCCAGTAACAATATTACTTTTTTTCTGTTTCCATTGACCCTCACCTAAATAGGCCCCTCACCATGCTTTTTCTCCTAACTTCTATATTTCTATTAATAGCCTCATATTTTTCCCAGTCACTCAAGACAAGGATGATAGGATTTGGAGCTTAAAAGGACCTTTAAGATCACCCAGTCTTGTCCCCTTGTTTTACAGATGAGTCCTAGGAAAGTTAAGAGAATTGGTGACTGTCACAGCTTTTGAGTGTCCAAAGTTTTAAGTGTTTTAAGGGCCAGGAATTCCTGATTCCGTACTCAGCATTCTAGTCACTATGACAGTTAACCTAGGGTAATAAATAGTTGAACCAGACTCAAACTTGGGTCTTCTGATTCTAAATTATCTGTTCTTTCTGCTATAATACCTTACTTATTCTTAACTCCTCCCTCCCCCCTGAAGTCTTTGCATTCAAACAGTTGACAAGTTTTGTTGGCCTCATCCCAGATATATTTCTTCCATCTCTCCTCTCCCCCTCCTTCAATTGCTACTGGTATAGAACAATCATCCCCTATGCCAGGACTATTATAATAGCCTACCTGGATCCCATACCTGCATTCTCTTCCTGCTTCAATATGCTCTTTTCACTGTTGCGATCTCCCTCCCCTGTCCAAAACCTTCAGTGGCTATCCATGCCCCCCTCAAATAAAAGACAGACTTCTTATCCTGCAATTAAATACCCTCTGCACCCTGGCTTCTACTTACCTTTCCAGTTTTATTTCTTGTTAATCTTCTTTGTGAACATTAAGCTCCAGGTAAACCAGACTAGTCCCTATTCCTTGCTTTCATCTTGCCATCTCCTTCCCTGGCACAGTTTGTGCACACCAATCCCCATGACTGGCAAGATTCCCCTGCACTTGTTCTCTTTTAAAGAACTACTCAGGTACTGCCTTTTTCATTGATCTCTGCATCTAGCAATGATTCCTCTGTCCTCATATCTCTCAGGCCACTTTGCTTAACCTCTTATGTACTTAATCATCATTTGTTGTAGTTGTATTAGCTTTTGTGTGTGTGTGTGTGTGTGTGTGTGTGTGTATTGCAACCCCTCTACCCCCAGAACAAATTCACACACGCATACACAAAATCATACCTTGAGGACACAACCCATGGTGTTGTTCATTTTTATATCCCCACAGCCAGCACATAGAAGACGCCCTATAAATGTTTGTTGAACAAACATTTGTTCAACTGAATTATTGCTGGAGGGATGATTGTCAAACTTGCAAAAATAAGCATGGTTAGACCTCTTGACAATTATATCTGTTTCATAATAATAGAGGGAGATTGGTGGTACAGAAAAGTTTTGGGGGTCAAAATGCCTAGTGTCAGGTCTTAGCTCTGTCCCTTGCTAGCTGTGTGATAATTGGGTAAATCACTCCAAGTCTCTAAACCTCAATCTGCCTATTTGTAAAATGAGAGGATTAGACTAGATTTTCTCCAAGGCCCCCTTTCTATTAGAATTTTTTTCCATTTGCTATAGTTTAAATACAGAGTCCATCATCTTGGAAATATTTTTCTCAGAAAAAAGATTCTATTGCCATGGTCTTGTTATAGTAACATAACAGACACCAGTCAACACTATGGGACATTGTGGGAATCAGTCAAACCACCTGGTCTTAAGACCAAACAATCATAGATTTAGAATTGAAAAAAAAAACAAAACCTCCAAACAACAACTCAGAGGAAGCCAGCTTTTCAATCCCTCACCTCCCATTTCACCCATTAGGAAACTGAGGCTCCAAATGGTTAAGTGAATTGCCCAATGCTATACAGATGATACGAGTTAAATGTTAGATTTGAACTCAGGTTCTCTTGCTCCAGAACCATTATTTTTTCCATATTGCTGTGCTACTTATCAGCTCTATCAGGTTTTCAAACCAACCTATTTCCAGCGTCCCTAATTTAGATCTGTTGTTGTGTATGGTGTCAGTTTCCAGATCAGGTGTGTGGTGTGTGTGTGTGTGTGTGTGTGTATGTGTGTGTGTGTGTGTGTGTGTGAAGCAATAATCACTCAGCTTGTTTGCCTCACACAGTACCTGCTCCCATTCTTTCTTCAAACTCTTTCCCATTGAGTAACTTCTCCCATTGTCATTACCTTGGCATTTAATCAAAATGGTAACAAATCCCAACTTGATGATATCAAAGTAATAGCTTTAGTATCAAAGACTGAGATCTTCATCCAATCCCTGTTTTGGTCCCTCAAACAGTAAAAGCAAGCCCAATTCATGTTGACCACAGTTTTCTAATCCCCACAGGCCTGTCTGGGTCACAGGTTGACAGAAATGAAAGTTGTTTATACACATTCAGGTTGCTGGTAAAGCTGAGTTTAGATATGTGTCAGTCCTTGTTGCTTGGTTAGGGAGTACCACAGAAATTTGGGGTCCTATTTTCATTACAAGAAAACAAGGGAGCAAAGAATGCTAGCTAAGGTTTAAGGCTTTCTTGCTTCCTAGGTTATGAAACTCCACTGGCTTTTAATCCATCCCTACAGCTTTGCCTCCAAGAACTAAATTGAAAGGCAGGGAAAATGCTCTGCTTCCCCAATATGGCTCAGCCTACTTATAATGCATCTAGCATATTATATATTTTAAGTGGTGCAGAGGATAGAGTGCTGGTCCTAGAGTCAGGAAGACCTGAGTTCAAATCTGACTACTCAGACACTTCTTAGCCATGTGACCCTGGGCCAGTGATTTAACATTGATTTGCCTTAATCCACTGGAGAAGGAAATGGCAAACCACTTCAGTGTCTTTACCAAGAATAGCTCATGTATAGTATGGTCCATGGGGTCATGGAGAGTTGGATACAACTGAATGATTGAATAATCATTAAACTTTTCATTAAACATTAACATAAATAAATCAATAAATCATTAAATTCAATAATCATTAAAATCATGTAAATTTTACAATTATTATTTCATTTGATCCTCACAACAACCCTGGGGAGTAGGTGCGATTACTTCCCCCTTTTTACAGATGAAGAAACTGAAGCCAAGAGAGACTGAGTGACTTACCCAGGGTCACACAGCAAGTAAATGTCTTAGACAGATTTGAAATCAAGTTGTCCTGATTCTAGGCACAGTCTTCCATTCCCTCAGCCACCTAGCTGCCCCATGACTAGTCCTTTCATTTTTAGATGAGCAAAACTGAGATGCAAAGATGCTTTTTCCCAAAGCCAGTAAAATCAGAATTTGGATTCAGGTCCTCTGACTCCAGAATTAGGACTCTTTACATCATGCCATCATTTGCATTGGACGAATGATGCTGTGCCTAGGCCAGAATCTCAAAATGTGTCAAGGAGGCTAGAATGTCTGATTCACTGGGAAATGAACCTGTTCTTGCCACTCTAAGATCCTAAAAGAATTATTTAAAGAGAAGAAAGCACAAAAAAATAAAACATTTTACAGTTATTCCTTCCACATCACAGGGGTTAGGGGTGTGGTGCTCCTGAAACCTGGAAAATCAATGTAAAAATGTTTGGCTCCCCCTTCAAATAGAGAAGAAATCTGATTTTCCCCCCTTTTTTCTTTTATGGGTTATTTGTGGTACCTTATTGGAAATTTTGGGCTAAGTATCTGGTCATAAGCTCTGTGTTCATTTCTGGCCTTCATGTGTCATCTGTGGCTTCTACAAAACTTCCTAAAAATTATCATTTAATTTCTTATGCTGCTCTGTGATATATGGAAACAATGAGGGGGAAAACTGCTATATGGAATTATAATTCCTTCTGAAAGGACAAAACTAACGATTAGAAGTAGGATAAGAGACATATATACATAACAAGCCTAAAAATCAAAAATCAAAATGATGGCATCACTTTTATCCATTCATAGCCATATTCCTACCTCTCCCTCCTCTGATTTCCTGTAATATTTATTGTTTATATTATATATTTTCCCACTTTATCATTTACCACCTTGGCTTGTTTTCTAATTGTGTGTGTGCATGTGTGTGTGTGTGTGTGTGTGTGTATTGTCATCCCAGCTGGATGATAAACGCATTAGGGTTAGGTACTTATGCTTTGTATTTTCAGTGTTCCCTCCCTTCTCACCTCCGCCACTTAGATCCCCTGGCTTCTTTGAGAACTCTGTTCCCATCCCATCTTCTGTAAGGAGGCCTGTCCTCCTTGTCCAGCTGCTGAGGCCTTCCCTTTTCAGATTACCTTCATGTACTTCTAATATAGCCTATATGTGCCCTGGATACATATATGCTGTCTCCCTGACCAGAACGTACAGTCCTTGAGAGCAGAAACTGTTTTTGTTTTTTAAAACTTTACTTTGTATTCCTGGCACTTAACTGAAAGCCTGACACATAATAAGATATATATGATATATGCATGCATGTATATATGTGTACACGTGTATATATACATGTACAAATACACACATAGTATCCATACACATATATACATGAGTGTGATACACGTTATATATACATATACACGCATTACATATACATATATATATAACACATATATACTATGCATATATCTCCATCTATCTATCCATAGATACATGTTTTTGTTGTTATTGTTGCTGGATAAATAATAGGTGTGCAAGCAGGCACCCAATACACCCTAGCTGACTTTAATCACTCTGAGTCAGATGCTTTCGCCAGTGCCAAAATCACTGCTTGGTAAGACAATCAGGGAACTGAGTCAGTCCCTTCAGGTCACAAAGCTGCTGTTTTGGGCACCTCCCCAAGTGCCTCCCCAGCTACCAGGCAGTGAGGGGCCACCAAGGAAAAGCACTTTACTAGGCTTGCTTTCTGTGGCTCTTAGCTCAGTGCAGTGTATTAGGCTGAGTACAGCACTCACAGTAAGAACACAGAACACAGCTGTTTTTTGGCCTTCCAGAATCCTTCCTACACCACAAGCTTGATTCTTCCTATTTCTGTGGCAATTTGAACATGATATTGATACATACATACATATACACCCATACACACACAGAGGCCAAATTATCTATCCCATTAAGCTCTCTTTGTGAGCTAAGTCTTTCTACTGTGTGCTATTTAGCTTGTCTATTAAACTAAATATTGTGTACATTATTATCTCCTAAACTACTTTACACAATTGGTTTTAGTAAAGCAAGGTCAGGGCCCACTGAGCTGAAAGCTACCTCACTGGGACTGGCTTTTCACTAGAAACACAAAACAACTCCTTCCTCCTATTCCTACATCATTCCCGGAGGAATAGGATTTTACGTCAGTGAGGAATATATTAATTAAAGGCAAATAAAAATGTTCTCATTTGTTGCAATGCATTTAGCTCTTACAGGCCATTTTCTATGGGGTCACCTGCTTGGGTGATGTGTTGAAAGGAATGAGGAGAAATAAAGACATTAAGTGGGTAACTGCCTCCAGAGACCTTATCTTCACAACCTTGGCTTTTTCTGTGCCTGCAGTAAATTCTAAGTGTAAAATCCAGATGTTTCTGACATTTAATCCAAGTTACTAGATACACATATCTAGAGTATCATTTTATGTGTACAACACATTATGCATATAGTAATATTTATGTCTGCTTCTATATGCACTTTATATGTATATACACGTGTATATATACATATATAGAGAGAGAACATGCATGTACTATATGTGTGCATATGCCTGCATATAGGGACTCTGGAGATTATAGCCTGGGTCTCTTGACTCCCCTATTTTCACTCCCCATTTTCCTACTGCATGGGGCTGCCTCAGTAACAAGATTTTCAAGAGCCCTTTTATTTGGAAGTGGAATCACCTCATTTAAATGTATGGAAAAAAACTATAGAGGACCCAAACATGGAAGGAGTTAGTTCCCTGAATATACAAGTGCATAATTTTCATTCTTTTGAATCAGATTCTGAAGCCTGTGCATATAACATGTGGGCAGGATTCCCTTGTGAGTGTCACAGGGAGTTTCTACTGGGACAGTCTCCTGGGGCAATCAATCCAGGAAATAAAGATGATTTATAAAGATTGCCTCATTATAGCTTCACAAAAATCCTGTGGAAGAGATGCTTTTATTATCCCCATGTTACAGATGAGAAAACTGAGGCTGAGAGATTTAAAGTGACCTCCCACTGACCTCTTCCATCCCCCAAATCCCACTGAATCCTTTCTTGTGACAAGGAAAAACAATGAAGCAAAAGCATCTAAAATATTGTTCGACAATGTATATATTATCCCAATCTAGTATCCCTTCCCCCAACCCCACCTCTCCTGTCAGGGAGATTTGTATCATTATCTGTTTTCCAAGATCTTCGTGGGTTTTTTGAGTTCGGCTCTCTTGTAGTAGTCTTTCCATTTATATTGTTTTACTTTCTGCTAATCTCCTTTTCTTGGTTTTGCTCGTTTTCCTCCCCATCAGTTCTTATAAATCTCCCTACGTTTCTTTAAATTCCTCATAGTCATCATTTTTTTAAATTGCACAATGGGAATTCCTTATGTTCATTTGGCACTTCTGTTTAGTTATTCCCTAACTGATGGGATCCCACTTTGTTGCTGGAGGGGGTATTTTTGGTTGTTTGGGGGGAGTTTTCTACCACAGAGAGTAAATATTTTGTTATGACACCTCTGTGCGTGAGGCAGCAAGGAAAAGAAGAAAGAACACTGGTTTGAGTCAGAAGACCTAAGTTCAGATTAGTTGCTCCTCTGATGCTTGCTACCAGTGTGTGACCTTGGGCAAATCATTTTTCCTCCATGGGCCTCTTAAGTTTCTGTCTTTGACTTTGACCCTTTTTTTTTTTTGACAAAGCACTAACCGTAGCTTTGAACCTCACTGCTGTAAGACTTCAGTCACAGCAGCTCCGCAAACACTTTCCTACTGAAACCAACCAGAAAATGAAAACCACGAATTTTCCAGTCTCAGTCCCCAGCTATTTTGCACAGATAAAATGGCATAACCCCACTGGGTCCAGAAATTGAGTCTTGGAGACACTAAAACTCCCAAATGATCTCCCAAGCTAGCCCAGACAGGAGAATCAGTGCTGAATTCGCAGCAGGGCATGTTTTTGTTTATTCCATCAATATGCATGGCATGATGGGAAAAAAAGTATTAGACTGGGAATGAGTTAGGCTAAGGTTTCATTCCTTGCCTTGTCACTAACTAACTGTATGACCTTTAGTGAGGCTGAACTTCTCAGAGCTTTGGTTTCTTCATCATTAAATAAAAGGGTCTTTTAAGATCTTTAAGATCCTCCCAACTCAAAAATTCTATATTGCCTAAGAGATTCCTCCAGTAAAATGCAAGCTACTATTGCCTTTTGTCTTCATATACAGTTAGCCTTTTGAGGCACTGAAAAGTTGTGACTAATTCAGGTTCACACAGGCAGTTAGGTATTTATCAGTAGTGGAACTTCAATTGGGGTCTTTCTGTATCTCTATCCATTAATTACACTATGCGCCTCCCTGGGTCATAATAGGCAGCTGACATATGTGTGTATTCATATGTTAATGAAAGTAATAATGACATAAAACACATTCATTAATATATTGTTCATAATATTTTGTATTCATATTATATATATTCATAAAATATATACTGTATTATATATAATATATAACATATCATATATTCATAATATATTGTATTCATTCAATATTATGTGAATATTCATTAATATATGCATATATATTTAATTGTAAAGACCTCTCTGTGAAGAATACTGGAATAGGAATTGCAAGAAGAGACAAAGGATCATAGGAATAGAGATTTCAGAGTTGGAATCTCTAATTTGGAGATCATCTAGTCTAAACCCCTCTAACCCCCTTCCCTGCCCCCTTTTATGGAAGAGTCATTCAAGTCCTGATACATTAAGTGGCTTGCCCACCACCGTACAGGTAGTAAAAGGCAGAGCTGTTTTATGAACCAAGGTTCTCTGATTCCAAAACTAGTCATCTTTCTAGTATGCCATGCTGGAAGTAAATGTTATCTTTCAATTTCTGCCTACTCCAAAACTACCCAAAAGCCCACAGAAGAGGCAGGACAAGCATAAGTGACAAGGATAAACATAGACATTTACATATGTAACAGTGAACACACCTATAGGGTTTGAAGCTGACAGCAACTCTTCAGAGGATTGGTCTAATCTGATAAAATATCAAGTGATGACTTTTGAAAAGTTCAATTTTTCAGGGAAAACTTTTGGGGGGGAGGGAAGGGAGATGGAGGAAGGGGAGTAGCATTGAAGAGAATGGGGTATCTGTAGTCTTGGCCTCAGGACCAAGTGATCTTCATTTGTGTTGAGGGGATATTCCACAATACTGCAGTTTTTTAGCCATATTTCTATTTATGTATTTATAAAATGCCTATATAGGCATTTTATAATTGCCTATATAGCATTTTATAATGCTCAGCATTAAACAGTGTTCCAGGAATACAAAGAGCAAGGTGAAGCATTCCTTAGGACTGGGAGGATGTTGGTCCCCTTGATAGTATCAGAGAAGTTTAGAGGCAAAGTTTAGTTGGTACCCTTAATAGTGTCAGAGAAGTTTAGAGGCAAAGAGGGTTTAGGAGGAAATATAATGAGTTCAGTTTTGGACATATTGAGTTTAAGAAGCCTACTGGACATCTAGTTCAAGATGTCTGAAAAGCAATTAGAGATATGAGAGAGGAGGTCAGCAGAGAGATGAGAGTCAGAGAGGTAGATTTGAGAGTCATCAGCACAGAGATGATAATCAAATCTGTAGGTATTGGTGAGATCACAAAATGAAATACTATAGAGGGAGAAGAGGAGAGGACCAAAATGTAGCCCTGTGGACCACCTATGGCTAGAGGATGTAACCTGAATGAAGATAAAGCAAAGGAGACTGAGATGGACTGCCTGATAGATAGGAGAACCAGGAGACAGTGGTGTCTTGGAAACATAAAGAAAGGATGAAGGAGAAGAGAGTGAACAACAGCATCAAAGAATGTTGAGAGGTCAGGAAGCAATACAGGATCTTGTCTTTGATGCTTACTACCTATTTGACTTTGGACAAGTCACTTCATTCATCTATAAAATGATGGGGTTAGATCTATGATCTTGGTGATGCATATTCTTCCTCTCCTATATGGGCGTAAAAAGATGGCAAGTTGACTATTGAACCAATCCCTAGAAGTCACACAACCAAAAAATCTCTCCTTCCTTGTCCCTTTCCAGCATTAATGAAAGTTTCCCTATTTTTCTTTAGTTATTTCATTTTTATGAATAATCTCAGAATTTTCTGGCTTTTTGAAAACAATACTAACCTAAGCTAACAAGCACCACTTCTATGTTTTTCTTCTAGTTTGTGACTGTGTCATTCTGGCCACTCTTTCTGTATGACCAACAGCTGGTTTACCCTAAGTTTCTGGAGGGAATAATTCCAAAATGGTTGAATCATGCTATGGTGAGTTCTTCCACGCTATGGAAGAAAAAAAAAAAAGGAATGAATGCTGAGAGTCAATAATGTATGCACTGAATTTTCCAACGTGACGTTATTTATGTTTCCAAGAGGTTGCCTAACTGCTCTTTTTTTCATCATCTCTTTCCACCCTACCCCCTGCTCACCCCTCCCTGGCCATTTAAAGATCTTATCTAGTGATTCAAAGTGAATTAAGTTCTGGTGTTATAATTCTGTAAAGAAGCCATTCTTCTAAGAGGATATCAGGGGGCATAACTCGTTGCCAATTGCTTAGGAAGTCATTGAAAAGATGTGTGACCATAAAGGCATGGCAATATTGTGACAACTACAGTTCCAGAAGAGACACAGTTTCAGTATAGAACCCATCATGACATCCTAAATGGTTAGGAATTTAGCTGAGTAATAGCTTTCGTATACAGGAAGCACTTCCCCAAACCTATCCCCCAACAAACAAACAAACAAACAAAAAGCAGAGTGTATGATAGCTCAGCAGTTTCTAAGCCGGCAAATCTGTAAGATTGCATCTTTTGCAGAAATAATAATGCACAGATTTCAGGCAATTGGTAATCCTTCATTAAACACTTATATATTATACCTGACACATTGGTAGAACCTGGAGATAGAAAGATTAAAGCTGAAAAAGGAATGCCCTCAAGAAGTTAACAAACATTCGTGAGATGCCTGGCTGATGCAATGAATAGAGTCCTGGAGTAGGGGGGACCTGAGTTCAAATCTGGCCTCAGACACTTAACAATTACTAGTCATGTGACCTTGGGCAGGTCAATTAACCCCAATTGCCATGCATTCTCCCCTACAAAAAGAAAAAAAAGTTGACATTCTATCAAGGGAAGATAACATGTATATACACACCTATACACGCACATGTATGTGTGCATGTGTTTGCATATGTGTACACATGAGAAGATACATGTGTATATATACATGCATGTATGCATGCAGGTGTATATATGTATTATGTGTGATATAATATGGGAGCAGGTATTGGTACAATGGATAGAGTACTGCACCTGGAATCAGGAAGACCTGAATTCAAATTTGACCTCAAATATTTATGAACTGTGTGGTCTATGTGGTCATATGCAAGTCACTTAACTTAACATCTGTTTGCCTCAGTTTCTTCAACTGAAAAATGGAGCTAATAATGACACCTACTCTCATGGTAGTTGTGAGGATCAAATGAGAGAATATTTCTATGAGCATTTTTTGCATGACCTGGCACATAGTAAATGCTCTATAAATGCTTATTCCCTTCTATTCAGATAACAGAAAATAAACCAATGTTTTTTGGGGTGGGAGGGCACTAGCAACTTGGGAGCATGGTGGGTGGACAGGGGTAATCAGGAAAGTCTTTATACAGATGGTGGTGCTTAAATTGTGTTTGCAGGAAGTGAAGATCTCTAAGATGACAAGGGATGGTCATATCCTGTGCAGCAATTAAATGTATACAAAGCACCTTCCTCTAAAGAGTTCTGAGGCTGATAGGGCAAGTGTTCTCTTTTTAAGTGTTTAAGTGTTCATCTATTTTATAGATGAGGAAAAGCAATAGTCTAGTGAATAGAGTGTTGGACTTGGAGTCAAGAACACTTGGCTTCAGATCTTGCCTCAGACACTTACTATCTGTGTGACTCTGGGCAAGTCACTTGATCTCTCTTGACTTCAGTTTTCCTTATGTAAACCGAGGGTGTTGGACTTGATGATCTCCAAAACTGCTGCTAAAGTCAAAACCCAGGTGGTCTGATTCCAGTCTGATGATTATAATACAGCATTGTCTCACTGAGAATAAAACAAGCACAGTCTTGTCCTTCTTGTGCCCTTACCCACATAATGGATGGAATAGTTATTATAATTGTCAGACTCTCTCAATTATAGAGTAAGGATGAGTCATCAAGGTAATAAGCATTTATTAAGCACCCATAGTTTGCCAGGCACTATGATAGGTATACAGAAGGTATGATAGGTATACAAAGAAAGGTAAAACCAGTTCATGCCTTCAAGGAACTCACAATCTCATATACAGCCATGTGTGTGTATATATATATATATTGTGTGCGCGCGTGCATGCACACACACACACACACACACACACACACACACACACACATACCGGGAAATCTGAGAGGGAAGGTGCTAAGATAAAGAAAGAATGGCAAAGGCTCTTTACAGAAGGTGGGATTTTAGCTGAGACTTCAAAAATTTGATAAACAAAGATCTCTTTTGTTAGCTCTATCAAAGACTCAGAATGCTTAGACTACCTTATCTCAAAGAGTTGTTGTAAGGATGCAACCTGGTAATGTATTTAAAGTGCTTTATAAATGTAACAGTGTCTAAAAGCCAGTTAATGCCAGCTCTTATATGCAGATTGAAATACAAAGCAGCTTATAAAGCGAGGTGGGAAGAGCAAGGAAGGCCAAGGAAGAGGGGATAAAGTTATGGGCTGTGACAGATCTGGGCATCTGAATCACTGGAGCCCAAATGCTAACTAATGATTAAAAGTCTTATCTCAGCTTCTCAGTGCTTGTAAATGGATTTCTGTATCTAGCTGTCATTTATAAAGAGGCCTCAAATTTGGAGATGCTAAGGACATCAAGGGACTTCTAAAAATCAAAAGCAAATAGGAAATCTGGATTCCCAGAACATCTTTCATTTTCTCATGAGCTATATGGGGTTTTTGGGGTACTATAAAAAAGCTGCTCATAGCATATATTCAATTTATCATTATGTAAACACCAGAAAACTAAATCAATCCAGTGTTATCATTGTTAATCTTCAAATCCTCCTCTCATTTGAATATACTGCTTTACATAATCACTTTCATATATAGTATCTCAGCTGATCCTAAAAATTATACCATGAGATAATATGGACAATTATTAGTGCCCTAATTTTTTAACAAAGGAAATCAAAGATCAGAGAGGTCCAAGGTCATGTGTAAATGTTGCCTCCTCTGTCAAGCTCACTCTCACTGCTCCCATCTTGAAGTTATAACTGATAATTTCTTTTTTCAAATCTCATATATAATTCACCAAATCTTTAATCCAACAAATACTTATTAAACATCTACTGTGTATAATACAGGAAAGCTAAGTACAGCTGGGGGTGGTGCAGTGGATAGAGCACCAGGTTTAGAGTTAGGAAGACTCATCTTTGTGAGTTCAAATCCATCCTCAGACTCTTACTAGCTGTGTGATTCTGAGCAAGTCATGCAACCCTCTTTGCCTCAGTTTCCTCATCTGTCAGATGAGATGGAAAAAGAAATTGAAAACTACTTCAGTATCTTTGCCAAGAAAATCTCAAAAGGGGTCACAAAGAGCCGGACACAACTGAAAAACAACACATACAATATGCTGTGAAGAGAATCTTCAGATGGAAAAATGATATGACTGTTCTCTTTGAGGAGTTTACAATCTAATAAGGGGATAACCTATATATAAGGAACTATTTGAGCAACCACTCTGGTATCTTGGCCAAGAAAACCCTATGGATAGCACAGGCAAGTTATGTCATCTCTCTGTGACCTTGAATATATCTCTTAACCTCCCAGAGATAGACTAAATGTCTTCTAAATTCCTTTCCAGTGCTATATCTGTGATTAAATGTTAAAGAAAACAGCAGGTAGGGATAGGGAGGGAGTCTATACCAGGTGCCAAGAAGAAACTGAGCAAATACTTTGAGTTGGGAGAGTATAATAAGAAAATGAAGACATGCTATTCTATTTGAGAGTATGAAGAAGAACCAAATAAAATCAAGCTGGGAATGTTCAATGGACCCAGATTATAGAGTATCTTAAATGCCAGGAAAAGAAATTTGTATTTTATCTTTTTGGTAATAGAAAGTCTATATGTGTCACTGTTCTTACCATGTTCTTCTAATCAAAAGTCATTAAGTTTGAATTCAAACTCCTTCATCTGAACTTCAAGGTCTCCCACATTTGAGAGCCTTCTCCATCTCCCCCTGTTCTTCCTCCTCCTCCCTCTCCTCCTCAATTTTAAACTCATCTTGGTATAAAAATCAGTTATTAGAAATGGAATTCCACATAGATAGTAAATATATGATAGTTACATTTTAGAAAACACAGAAAAACACTTGCTAATTAATGTAAATCCCCAGAATAACATGTTTATCTCTTATGGCATTGTATAGTAACCCCTTACGGCAAAAAATAAACCTTTAAATGGGAGTCTGTTAAGACTAAATTGGTTAAAGTTGTAACTTCAGTATGTACTATTCCAAGTACATTATTATAGTTTTTGTAATTAGAAATTGTCACATAAATCACTGTTATGCTATAAGTGAACATTTAAACCTCTTCTGCCCTGAGCATGGGCATTTGGACATATTAAGTGCTAAATAAACGTTTGTTGAATGAATGAATGAATGAATGAATGAATGATGATGATGGATGGATGGATGGATGGATGGATGGATGGATGAAACATCATCTCCCAGACCACCATCCTCCTTTTACCTCTTCTTCTTCCTCATAACGGAAAGGAGAAACCCATTTTCTCAGTAAACCAATTTATTATTTTAGAATTTCACAACATTGAACAAGTTCTTCCACAGGGCTGATGTGATTTTATAACCTTGCCCAAGCAGATGGTCCCAAGGAACCTGGCAAGTTTACAAATGATGCGATTTTACAAAGTCATCTTCTTTTTTATTCTTTTCCCATAAAGTAATTATTGTTCTTCCCTTTTTGATAGGCTTGAATACTATGACAATAGACTCTAATAACTTAATTAATGATTTCACAGTATCCAGATTAAAAGGAATTAAATTTTCCAATGATACAATTGCATCATAGTCTTAAAAGCATTCTTATTAAATGCTTTCACAAAATTTACAATACAAAAAAATTTAGAAACAGAAAAATAGCACACACAATATCATGTATTTGAAATATGAAAAAAATCCTGTTGTCAGTCAAATGATACCAATTTAGTGGAATACATTTCCAAATTATCTTTTATAGAAAAATAATCCATTTTATCACCTTTAACATTTTATATTAATCATATTTAGACGTTAATATAGAGTTTCTTAGTATGGCATAATCATATTCAATTAAAAATAATTATTAACAATAATAATTAAAAATAATAGTTAACTCCAGGGGAAAATATTGCATTCAATGAGGTGGAGGACTTTCAAACACTCTTGCTGAAAAAACCAGAGCTGAACAGAAAATTTGACAGGCAAACACAAGAAGCATGAGAGGGTAATCATGGGAAAGAAATCATAAGGAACTTGTCAAATTTGAATTATT
>CM053594.1:138039367-138075926 GCA_028646575.1 Pseudocheirus occidentalis | reverse complement strand
TATTGTGAACTGTTGAAACTGTGAACATTGTACTGAATGGGGATTTGTAATGGAATAAACAGAGTGTTCACTAATACTGTGTAATCCGAATCTTAAAAGCTGTTCACAGTAGCATTCTCTCAGAAATCTACTGCTGATTGGCTTTACTGTCAGGAGCAGTATTACCATTTGTCAAGTCTCCCATATGTGAAAATTAGGAATTATTTTTGACTTTTCTCTTTCTCCTACCCCTTAAACCCGAAGAACTCTTTGACAACAATCTTTGACAAATGTCAAGTATGATTAACTTTTATCTCTGTAATAATATCTTTCACATCTGCCCCCTACATTCAGTTCCCATTGCTGCCATTTATTTGATATAGGCAGTAGTTACCAACTGCCTCTTCTATTGAATATCTTCTTTATAGGTCTCTCTATCCTTCATACTAATATCAATGAAATCTTTCTTAAATACACATTTCTGGACATGCCATTCTTCTATTCAGCAATTACTAGGAACTCCCTTCTGTCTAACAAATAAAACTCAGACTCTTTTGGCAGACTCCATGGCCACCATCTTTGTTCACAGCACTGTCCTTAGTATTTTAAGACATAGGTAGCCTTTCCTGAGTAGGTTTCACATTCTTTGAAGACAACTAGAGTGTAACTAACCCTTAGAAAGATTTCCACTACTCCTCCCCTTGATTCAGCTCCCAACCTTCACCCTTATCCTTAGTCCAAGTCATCACCTTTGCTATACTTATGGATGGTTGTAAAGAAAAGGCAAATAGGAATGTACTCTCCAATGGTATTGTGGGAATATGTATTGTTGGCCTAAGAACATGTATTGCTGTATGTAAAAAAAACCCCAGCTAACTTATCTCATGCTACTTCCACTTATTCTGCACCCCATGTACATTGGTCTACTTTCTTGGACAAAAATTCCCCGAACATTTTTAAACTTTGTGTCTGGCATAGTGGTGTATACACAGTAGGTGCTTACTGAAGTAGTTGCTAAATCAGTGGTTCTCAATCTTCCTAATGCCCCTACCCTTTAATACTCATATGTGGGTGTATGTGGGTGTATCTGCATGTGGGCAGACCTGCCTGGAGACAGATAGAGGAGTGGTGCCTTGGTTCCTAAGACCATAAGAAATATGTGTTTTTCGATGGTCTTAGGCGACCCCTGGGAAAGGGTCCCTTGGACCTCCAAAGGGGTCGTGACCCACAAGTTGAGAACCACTGTGCTAAACGAATGCATTGATTCAAAGTTTAGATAAAAAACTGGTTTCTGGTCTTATGGAGTACAATTTAACAGGGAGAGGGTGGTGCTATGACACACATATAAAGAACTACAATACAGAATAAAACACGATAATTGCCTAGGACAGACCCAAGAGAAATGCTGCTCTATGAAATCTAGAGGAGAAAAGATTGTTACTAACTAGGTGAAGCAAGGTTTCTAGGAGGAAATAGTTCTTGAGTTTGGCATTAAAAAATATTATAGGAATGCAGCAGGTAAATGAGTAGGAGAAGCCATTTCAGTCATAGTGGACGGCATGTAAAAATCACAAAGTTGGGAATGCAAGGTGTGTATTAAGAAGGCTAGTTTGGTTGAAGGGCAGAACACATGAGGAGAAGCATAAAATGAGCCTTAAAAAGCAGTGGCATCAAAATCTGGCATGCCACAAAGTCAGGCCAAAGAGTTTTAATAATAATAATTAATAATCTATGAGAAGCAATTTGAAATGAGACTCCAAACTCTTAAGGTTTGCAAATGCAAGGGCAAAGGGTTTGAGTAATAAGAATTACAAAAATACTACTATGGCCAGCATTTATATAAAGCTTGCAAAGTTCTTTACAAATGTTACCTCATTTTACCCACAACAATTCTGGGATTAGATGCTTTATTATCCCTATTTTACAAATAAGAAAACTGAAGGGAGTAAGTGCCTGAGGCTAGATGGAGCCACGGCAAGGTTTTGAGTAGAGGAATGCTATTGCTGCAGATTGCAGGAATTCTGCAGATTAACTCCCTTATTATTTATGATCTCTCCCAGCTGGGATGTGAGTTCTATGAAAACAGGTACCATCTGACTTTCTTTTTGAATTTGCCATGCTTAGAGCAATGCCAGTTCCTTGATCAGAATTTAATAAATCCTTTTCCATTCCATTCTATTAGAAAGGTAGAGTGAAAAGTATGAAAGATGGATAGCAGTGGGGTAAACATAGAGTTGGGAAGGCCTTTTCAAAAGCTACAATAGGCCAGAATGAGTGGTAATAAAAACTTACCTTGGGGTGGTGGTAGTAGTAAAAGAAAGGAGGGGTACATATGGAGATAGATGGCAGAAAGAGAACCAAAAGACTTAATGGCTGGTTAGATTTGAAAAATGAAGGAGACTGAAGAATCAAGGTTAAGTCCAGGGTTGGGTGAAGACAAAGGCAGAGCCAATGAAGAAGACAGAAGCAGAGAGCAAGGACAGTCTGGTGTCTCAGAAGCAAAGGAAGGACAAAGCATATAGTAGAAAGAAGTGGTTGACAATGCCACAGAAAGGTCAAGGAGAATGGAAACTGAAAAAAAAAAAACCAAAGCACTGGGTTTGGCAATTATGAGTTCATTAGTGACCTTTGAGAAAATAATTTTGTAAGAACTGTGGGAACAGAAGTCAAAATGAAAGGGATTCAAGGAGAGAATAGATAGCATTGGTTATAGGCTAGTTTTTAATGACATTTTGCTATAAAGATGAATTGATAGATAAGACAATTGCAGGATGCAATAGAACAGCAGTTCTCAACCTGTGGGTCGCAACCCCTTTGGTGGTTGCCTCAGACCATCAGAAAACACATATTTCCAATGGTCTTAGGAATGGAGACATGGCTCCTCTATCTGTCTCCAGGCGGGTCTGCCCACATGCAGATATGCCCACATACAAATATTAAAGGGTCATGGTATCAGGAAGGTTGAAAACCATTGCTATAGAAGATTCAAGTGAAGGAATTATTTTTAGCACTGGGGAGACCCAAGTATATTTGTGGGCTGATGGTATAAAGTCAATAGAGAATGCTAGATGTATGAGAAAGCAAAAATATATGAGAGAGAGGGGAACTTTCTGATCAGAGAAAGAACAAGAGATTGGTGCAGTGAAAGGGAGGATGATAAAATTCTTTCCATCAAGAAGCAATTGAATTTGGAGTCAGAGAACCTGGATTTTAGTCATGGCTCTATTCTCTCCTTGTGAGTTTGGGCTATTCATGTTTCTTCTCTGGGCTTGAAGATTTAGAAAGGATTAAGATTCAAGGACATAATAATGATACTAATAACAAATTTATATTTTGCTTTTTTGGAGGGCAGTTGGGGTTAAGTGACTTGCCTAAGGTCACCTGGCTAATTTTTGTGTTAAGTATCTGGGGCCGGATTTGAATTCAGGTCCTCCTGACTCCAGGGCTGGTGCTCTATTCACTGCGCCACCTAGCCATGCCCAATAATAATAAATTATTAAGGGTCTTATACAAAGCAAGGAAAACTTGGTAGTGACTTGCAGAGAGCTCTGTTTGTATTTCTGCCAAGGAAATTTAGAACTCAAAATCTTGTGGAAATGAATGTTAAAAACTAAAAATAAATAAATACTGTACTTCTGCCAATGACAGTTAACACTGATGTCTAAACTAAAGGCAGGTTGGTCTCTCTGATGTAGAGTACTTTGCAAACTTTAAAGGACTACATAAATACTAGCCAGTTGTTATGAGTAGGGATTGGTGATTCCCTGCTGAGAACTTCATTCCCATTTGTTCCCCTGACCTCAACTATAGGGAAATTTGTAGGCTTGACTGGAGAAGAGACAGACTTGAGCCAAGGAGACTGAAACCTATTGCAAGGGTCTAGCTGAGAAGTGATGAGGGCAAGAGTGGTGGCCATGTGATTGGAGAGGTGACATGTAGCAGAAATATTTTGGAGACAGAAATGACAAGATATGAGGATGTATTTAGAATGCAACAGAGAATCTTCAGATCTTTGTCAAACTTGACGGTCATTCCTCACTGCCGGTGATTCACGGGGAAAGGGAATGGATAGGAGAACAAGCAATACTGACAAAAAAGACCTAAAAGTCATTGCTAGGGATTACTAACTTCTTGGCAAGAAATCACAGACATTAGGGATGCAGGTGATATTTTCATCACTGCTTTTTGAAAGGAAGAGGAGAAAAGCACATTTGAGAAGTAAATGACTGCTTAAGAAGATGTCTGAGATGGGATGGGGGCAGATAGATGGTGCAGTGAATAGAGCACCGCCCCTGGAGTCAGGAGGACCTGAGTTCAAATCTGACCTCAGACACTTAACCCTCACTAGCCTTGTGACCTTGGGCAAGTCACTTAACTCCAATTGCCCTTTAAAAAGCAAAAAAAAAAAAAAAGATGTCTGATATTGGTTTGAATTTCTGAACCATGGTTTAAAATACAAGAATGAGGGATTCCTGAAAGGGGGTAGACTTCACCTAATGAAGGCTAGTCAATATGAATTTGTCTGGTGTTTTATGGACCAAGGTTTCTGAATTGAAAGTGGAGAATGAGGGAGAAAACTGGAGACATCCTTAACAGGATAAGCGTTCCAATGGAGTAAGAATAAACAGCTTAGATAGGAGGAACCAGAATGATAGAGATACATTGGAGAGGTACGTGGGGTGGAAGGAAAACAGGAATAGGATTGTTCTTTACATACACACACACACACACAAATGACTGTTTGGGAATTTAAAAGGTTAACCAGTCCATGGATCCAAATGGAAGATGGAATGTAAATGTTGGTATTATGATTGCAGCTAGAATGGACTTGTATTTCTATTGATGGAGGCTCTTGAGGTAAGGCTCCTCAGGGCAGCTGGAAAAGGAAACTTCTTAGTTAATTATTGCTGTTTTCCTCCTAGTCTCAATCCTCTCCCCTCTGTGGCCTTCACATCCCTGGGCAAATGTTCAAATGCCCCTTAGAACTTCCATGCTCGATGTTCATGCAAATCAGTCCACAATGACAACTGACTATAGGAATGAACAAAACCCAACACAAACTAATCCAGGGAAAGCTTTATATGGAGTAAGTTTAGATGCCTTGGCTCACTTAGCTATTCAAATATTTTAATTACAAACTGAGACAATGTACAAAAGGTGGGATTGATGTGGGTAAGGGGAACATAACAATTGTAGCATTCAAATGACTAATTCTGTTTGAGAAAGGGAGCATTCCTAGAATTGAGATGCAGTATATGTCAAGATGTTTTTCTAGATCTAATAATTAAAAAGTAACTATCCTCCTTGACTTAAAATTCAGTGGTGGCCTACTTTTCTCTAAGCCTAGAATTAAGAGTCATGTAGACAAAGAGAGCTCTAGTGCAAGGGTGGGCAGCCCAGGACTTCGAGGCTGCATGTGATTTTCTAGGTCCTCAAGTACAATCTGGATTCAGTCAAAGGGCCACACTTGAGGACTTAGAGGGGTACATGTGGCCTCAAGGCCACAGGTTCCCCATCCCTGCTCTAGTGGAAGAGAGTAAAAGGTGGGCATTAGACATTCAAAGACATTCCCAAGTCTTCCTTCTTGAAGTTCTTACCAGCAGATGTAGGCAATGGTAGCACAGCCTAATAAAGTGAGTCCTTTTTTCTTGGATGGATACTGATGTGGCTTGAGTATGATCTCTTTCAGGGAAAAAGGCAACACAGTAGTGTGCTAGAGAAAAGAAAGAAGGAGTCAGAATAGGAGCTGAAGAAACATCATGATTTGTATTGAACTGAATTTTTATAATCATCTTTCTGCCATTCAATCCATACTTTATTCAGCTGATTGACTTCAGTCTTCAAAAATATCCCATTTGACCACATCACTCTCTACCTTAAGAACCTACCATGGCTTCCTTTTAAAGGATCAGGCCATGTTCAACTGGCTGACTCTTCAAGTCCTTCAGGATCTGGCTCCACACTACCTCCTCAACCTTATGACTCAGCTTTGCTCTACCAGGGCCTGTCTCCTCATTGACTTTTGGGCATGCCATATGCATTTCCACCTCCATACATTTACTTGGACTATTTCCTTTGATACTATTCACCCATCACCCCAGCTATTGACACACAAATCCATTGCTCTCAGGAACAAGCATGAATTCCATTTCTTCTAAGTCTTCTCTGACTGCTCCACCCGTCTCTGATCTCTCCCTTCTCTGACACTTAAAATCTGTACCCCACAGTTTAATCACTGAATTTAACCACTAAAATCATTTCATGTTTACATCTTGTCTTCTCAACTAGATTAAACTCTTTGAAGTAGGGACCATGTCTTATAGTAACACAAAAACTTTTTCTTCACAACCTTGTAAGGTGGAGAAGGCAAGTATTATACCCATTTTAGAGATGAGAAAAAAAGGCTGAGAGAGGTTTCTTGCCCAAGGTTACACAATTTTTAAGTGTCAGAGCAGTGATTCATACCCAGATCGTTAGCTCCAAGTCTCCTACCCTTTCCACTAAATCATCTTGGCTCTATTTGGTCTTTCAGTTGTTTGGGAGACACAACATATTATAGGTTCATAGATATTGGCCTGACAAGAACTCCAAGATCCTTTAGTCTAATACCCTTATATGAGGAAACTGTAGCCCAGAGAGAAGTATCTGCCCAAGGTCACCCAGATAGTAATTTGAACTCAGTAAGCTCACAGTGCTCCCTTCTCTGTACCACACTGTCTCTAATTTGCATCGAAGAGTAGTCTTATAAGTACGTCCTATATTAGAGGTATCATTATTCCCATTGGACAAATGGGGGAACTGAAACCAAGATAAAGAAGCTTGTATAAGGGTTCATGTCTGAATTGGAACCCAGGTCTTACGATACCATACCATACTCATTCTCTATCAAAGTCAACTCTGCCTTTAACCAGGGGACCTCTGAAATCAAGCCGTTTCTGCCACCCTCCACCCCCGCCCCCCAACTCAGCTACCTGTAAGCCCATGGAGTTCCTCACTGTCAGAAAGCCAAAAGGAGTCAAGTTCTATTAAGAACCATTAACTCTCCCATTACACTTGCCATTGATCTAACAGGTTTTATGAACCCTGCCTGCAGTTAACAGCTTCCGTTTTGTACATTAATGGTCATTGGCAATGGTATTCCTGTGGAATCATGTAGTACATTCACATTAGAAGTAAATGAGTCTGCCGTGATTAATGTTTTAACAACAAATACCAGAGGCATGCATGACTGGTCACCTATTATAAAACCCTGCCCTTCACTGGTGACATTCAATTGGTTTTCCAAATGAATTCCTCTTAATGGCTTTTGGGAAGTTCACTTCAGTGATGTCATTAGTGCTGGGCCATATATTGTGGCTTAATACTAGTTGAAAGGACTTTAAAAGCATCTCATTTTCTGGTTGGGGGAGAGGGAGGAAGGAAAGGCAAAGAGGAATCTTGCACTCTGTTAGCTCTTTTAAATATCGAGCTGCTGTGAATAGCCAACCATGACGCAGTAAACCTCTCAGGAACCTGAGCGTATTGGTATTTCTGTCCACAGCAACAGAAATCAGTACAGCCTGTGTCATGAAGCATATGTTTAAGGAAAAAAATGGAGGAAAAAAAAGAAAGAAAAGAAAATCAAATTTGCTCCCTGCTCAAAAAAGAAAAAAAAATCTAATCATTAGGCTGAGATTGACACAAATTAGAATGCTGCCAAAAATCAGTGAAAACAGTGACTCATGCTGTATTTCAATTAACAGTTTCTCAGTTTCCCTCATAAACAGGGAAGCTGACAAAAATTAATTATCTCTGAGGGGGTAAAATATTTCATTCCAAAGTAAACACAACATCACTGGCTGAAACAATAGTGTGTAACAGCGGGAGGGGATGGAGGAGAGAGATCCATCCATCTTTCTTTGTCAATAAAACTATCTGCATGGTGAGATTGCTTGAGATTTCTCTCTCCAAAGGTATCAGTAATGGAAAAACAGGAGTTTTCCCCACCTTCATCCTGACAATTTTATTTTAAGAACAGCTTCATATTATGCCCCCTCTACTGTGCCTATTTCCACCCAGGGCTCTTGGGGGAGAAAGAACTATAGATACCATTTAAGGCTGGCTATGTCAGGAATCTCCTTGAGCCATTTAGCTGTGAAACAGTTTTGTAAAGAAAAAAGCAAACACACCAGCTCACAAAGAATTGTTACCAGCCTCCCCTAGGCAAATTATGCTCAGAGAGAAATGCTTGGAGGTAAGTATATGAGTGACTAGTGTAAACAATTTCTTTGTTAAAGATGATTTACTAAATGCAGGTAGTGAAAGAAGGCTAGAACTATGTTTTTAAATAGAAAAATGTGTGTGTGTGTGTGTGTGTGTGTGTGTGTGTGTGTGTGTGTAAGGGTCTGTTTAGCTTGCCAAACAGATACAATGGGCAGTAAGATTTCATCACTATCTCTAAGCCCATATAACTCCCACGGGAGGTAATCAGCATCTTCTACAGACTTCAAGGACTGAGTTAGCAAGGTGGGTCCAGCCAACGGCACTCTCTTGAATCCCCAAATCTCACAGATATTTATTAAGTAAATGTATATCAAGCGCCTACTATGTGCTGAGTACTGTGAATAGACATGGGGGAGAGGTAAAGTTTAAGTAAGAAGAAATGGTTCTTGCCCTCATGGAACTTGCAATCTAAAAGAGAGATATGGCAAATGTACACATAATAATAATAATACAGTAAATGCTCTTTCTTTTAAGAAAAGGAGCACTTAATTTTCTCCACCAAAAGGCACATAAAAGGCCTGGGCATTTAAAAAAATCAGATATCGATATTTCTGAAAATATTTTATGTTCTTCCCTACATGCCAGTCCTTAGGAGTGAATGTTTCCTATATTGAGTGGACCAATATAAATTGACTTCTGCCCAACAGGATCAGCATGCAAAGATCTTTATTCTCCTGCTGCTGTTTCTAGGGAGGTGCTAAAAATGTTGCTCTTTGTTTAATCTTTTCCTCCCTTCCCAGATTCAAACACCGCTCTGGCACCATAAATAATCCTTTTACTTGTGCATTTGAGAGGTTTGTTTTGTTGTACTTAATGGGGCTAAAGGAGGTTTTTGTTTTTTTAATAAAAATATATATGTATATATGATACACACACTTATAGATATATAAATATAGCTTTATATAAATATCTTAAAATATGTAGTCTCATCTAGGCAGGGATTTCTTGACTCAGAATAATTGTTGTTGTTCAATCATTCATTTATATC
The DNA here is from genome assembly GCA_028646575.1 of Pseudocheirus occidentalis. Classification (NCBI taxonomy): domain Eukaryota; kingdom Metazoa; phylum Chordata; class Mammalia; order Diprotodontia; family Pseudocheiridae; genus Pseudocheirus; species Pseudocheirus occidentalis. The sequence goes on along the minus strand of CM053594.1, from coordinate 138,066,697 downwards.
CAAGTCTTTATGACCCTGTGGACTATGCTGTCCATGGGGATTTTCTTGGCAAGATACTGGAGTAGTTTTCCATTTCCTTCTCCAGTGGATTAAGGGAAACAAAGATTAAGTGACTTTTACAGGACCACACAGCTAATGTGTCTGAGGCCAGATTTGAAGTCAGATCTTCCTGACTTCAGGCCCAGCACTCTATCCACTGGACCATCTAGCTGCCTCTACCTCAGACCAATAAGGGAGGTTCAGTTTTTTTAAATGTAAAGAGTTTGGAAGAACCACTTTAGCGCTAAATGGAGAGATAAAACATGACTTTAAACAAAGTAGAACAAAATTACAATAGAACTCCCTTATACCCAAATCCTCAAATAGTCTGTAGTCTCAGCAATTTAGACATTCTCTCCAATGATACTGGTTACCCCCATGCCTGCCTGCTCCTCCTACATGATTCATGTCCATATTCTCCTATGAGTGTAGCATACAGGGTCCTGCCTATTTCCCAGAGACTGTCTTTGCTCTCTCCTGATGCTGTGAGGATAGCACAGCCCTCTAGATGGCCAACTGTTATTCCTCATCTTTGTCACATGACAAGCCCATTTTCCCCCTAATGATACATTTCCCTCATGACATTTGTTACTCCTGCTCTTCTTTGAAATTTCTTATTTGTTGTATGCTACACCCACGAGCCCAGCCTCTCCATTGCCTGACACAGTAATTATTTAATAAATGCTTGTTGGTAACTTGTTGACTTCTTCATTAACTTGGGCTAGGTGCTAGATTTCCCCTGTCACAATGGTGAACATCTTTGGTGAACATATGTCTCCTTATTTAAAACTTTGCCTGATGTTTAGTATAAAAAGATTGTCAAACAAAGCTATTTTTGCTGTTATGTCTTTCAAGACATCCCAAATAATTTTGATATATGGATGAGAGGCACCTTTAAAGTAGAGAGCACCTTTAAAGAGTCTTTAAAGTATCATGTTGGTCTATAAAATCAAGTTTGGTTTTATAATCAACAAATAATAAACACAATGAGATTTTTTATTCTCTACATCTTTCAGTCAACTGTCTTATGGTAAAGATGTAGCCTAATATAGGATGCTACTTAAGAAAGACAGGCCATTCCTTATTAATATCCTCATTAAATATGTGATGCCCTCAATAGATGTGTGATTCTTATAAAAGTTTCTTGGCCTATCAGTTGGTAGGTGTTGAAATTCTCTCCTTTTGTTTTGTATCTATAAGCTCCAGAATTTTTTCCCCATTTCTTTGGTATCTTTCCTTCCTTCAGATACTTTGCAAATAAATCTTTCAGCATCCTCACAATTTATCACCTCCAAAACAAATAGTCTTTATGTACACATTCTAATCTAGTTTCCTTACTTGAATTTGTTTTTCTCAATGTCATTTCTGTCTCCTCCAGTAGCAGGTCTAGGACTATGATATCAGAGTCATGTGACTTTACTTCCCTTGATCATGAAAAAATTTTGTCATCAAATTTTTTGCAAATCTTTTCTATTTTTCTTGTGTCTGTTCTTTTTTCATTCTAAAGTACTTTCAGCATAACTAATTAATAGGGACCCTTAACTAGCTTTCTTTAAAAAGGTTTTACTCTTCTCTGCTTTTCTGCTGTTATTAGGCAGCATTATTTATAACATTCTGTTATATTTTTTATTGTAAGATTCTACAAGTCAGTCAATATTAAAAAAGCAATGTTGCTTTTGCCTTTTATCTCTCTTTTTACTTGATAAATGTTTGGTTGCCTGAGGTACTTTTCAGCCTCTTTTGATTATTTTTCTTTAGTAAATGATTGATGCCATGTAAAATTATTATAATTAATCTTGATGACCTTTCTCCCATTTCTTAATCCATTTTTCATTATCAGCAATTATAGTCATGTCTTATAGGACACACTTTAGGAAGACTGAAAAAGTTTTTGGAAAAGAGAAGATGAGATCAAGAGAACATCTATAGAGTGGCCTTGGGGAAAAGGACTGGGGTGGGTTAAAAGTATAAATGATGACAGAGGAAGAGGTGGGAGGAGTGAGCAGCAGATGAACTTCAAATTCTTATCTGAAACAAACACAGTAGGTTTGAACACCCACATCAAGGTTTAGTGTAAAAATATAAAACTCAAAACAGGAAAAATGAGTAGGAATGGGGGTGAGCATGGAAGCTGTGTGAATTTATTTTGCATGATCATGCTTATTTATTCCAAGATTATTATTGTTTTTTGTTTTCTCTCTCAGTTTTTAATGGTGATTGAGGGGGACTAGCAATAGGGATAGTTTTTAAAAAGAAGCCACCCAGTTTTTTTTAACATACAAAAAATATCCATGTGTACATGTATATATATATATATATATATATATATATATATGAAAAACAAACAAAATGAAATGGAAATTCATGGTTCCATATGCAATCTTCCTTTTGTGTTCTACTCTCTACATACGTAACTTTGGAAGATTTTTGGAATTTGTAGTGGGAATGGGAATGGGAAGATCTTCTCTGCCCCTTAATAGAGCTAGGGGGGAATTTGAAGACCTTCCCTGTTTTGAAAGTAAACTCTGCCCCCTAATAGGCTGAATGTAGTCACATGGAGACTGTGGTGGGAGGAGTTTGCTGAAGGGAAGCAGAGCCCACAGGAAGCTGGGAGTCAGAGCCAGAGAGATGGTGGGAGAGAGAGGAGATTCAGGCAAGGGGTCAGATAGGCTGAGTAGATATTGATCTAATATTGATTTGTGGGGAGGCTAAAGGATGCTGTGGCTCTCAGTGTTATTATGGCTTCTTAACATCTTTGGTACTATGATGGAATCAACTTACTGGTTTTGGAATTAGAGTTTTCTGGTGTCTAAACAAATGCTTTGGTTCTCTCCTCCACCTGGAGAATCTGTTATATTTTGTGATCCAACATCATGTGATATTTATAGTCACAGTTTTCATTGTGATTGTGGGTGTTGTAAATATTGCATTGGCAATATAGTATTAGAGTTTGGAATAAAAACTTTATTAAAAATAATATGAGGGACAGCTATCAGGTTTGAAAGACAGGCGAAGAGGCTTGAGAAGTTTTCTATCAACCGATGTGGAAAATGGGATAGAGAATAATTTGAGGAGGCATAAAAGAATCAGCAACAAGTCCCATGTTAATAACAAGTTGATTCCTGTCTTTTAAAATGTAATTCTTAAACCACATTAATAGGTCTCCACCACGTACAGTGCCTACTGATTCTTTTCCTGTTGCGGGTACTCTTGATGTAGAGGCATAAGACTTCTTTGTAGTCAATAAATCCTGACCTCTCTTATTCCTTATGCCTGGCCTATATATTTCTAACCATCCTCACTAATTTCTACCTTTGCAATGAAGTCATTGAGTTACAAAGCTTGTGAATGAATGAATGAATGAGAAAAGCATTTATTAAGCACTTACTATATACAATATGTAATGCCACTGTGCTAAGCCCTAGAGATACAGATTAAAAAGTGAAATGATCTCTGCAGGGGTTTAGGCTGATGGACTTTGATAGGTTATGTTGAGAATTCCTTAGTAAGCTGAATTATTATACTGCCAAATAATGGCAGCAGAAGTCTCAGAGCCACACTTATGAGGGCTTGGTTTAACAGTTGTCATTTGAATATTTTGGACAAGTGATATCTGATTTATTTTTCAGATTCACATTTCCTCGTTGTGATAATTTGTTCTAATTAAAACTTCCATTTCACTTGTCCTCAGCCTTGTGATTTCATTCAGGAGTTTCTGCTGATCATGCCAATAAATAACCAGACTGCAACAGTAGATGGTTAGTCCTGTTTCCAGTGTGGTTTCTAAGCAATGTTTAGAAATCTTTCCCTCATCAAGTCATAGATTGGTTCCACCATACAGTTTTAAGCAAAACCAATATACACAAATTCAATCTATAACTAAGATGCATACATTTCCAGAGTGATTCTTTGCTTTATCTAATTTACTTCATTTAAGGAATTCTTTCTTTGGAGGGAGGAGGAAAGATAGAGGATGAGAGAAGATTCCCAGACCTATATAATATATGTGAGGACCTCCCAATGTGGAAAATCTTTCTGCTAATGCAAGTCAGTAGCATGCAACCTTAGAAAGCTTCAACAATACATGTTAGGTATCTCTTCAGTAGCAAGATGTACTTATACAATCCAAATATTATTTACCTGACAAATACTTTATTTCCTCATGACTTTCCAGGAACATATCTATTGCATAAAGCAGTTACACCCATGATCTGAAAAGTCAATGCCTTTGTTAGTTGGGACATCAAAGAAGGAGTCATACCCTATTCTTTGATCTCTGGGCTTAGCTTCTGTGACCTGCCTCAATTGCCCCACCCTAAGGCATAGAAAAGATAAAAAAACAAAACCTTTCTGTCAGGAGTAGGAGTGGGGAGTGGGGGGAAGACCACAGAGAGGAAAATAAATGTTGAATTATGTTGCAAAAAAACCCAGAAAATGTAAGATTCATTCTGTACAAGGAAAATAAGTTGCTGAACTTCTAAATGCTGTCTTCTTTTCTATCCTGAGGAGTGTTTTTAAATGGTCTACAATACATGTTACCTTTGTCTTTTGGGTTAATACATAAGCTGGCCAACACCTTGAGACAATGTAGTTCTTTTCTGTTGAAATACTAATGAATAATGGATGTCTGCAATGTAATCTAAATTGGAGTAGGAAGTGACTCTTTGGACTGAATCCAGATATATTCCAGACATGAATCACTTCTGCATGGCATCGAGAAGAATTCAAACCCTTTGAACTAAACATATTCAAAAGAGACCTCATTGTCTTTTCCATAAAACCAGTTTTCCCTCCCTCGCTGCCCCCCCACCCCGCAACTGGCTGGTCTCTATATCACTGCCTACATCATTCCTTTAGTCACCCATGGCTGAAAGCTTAAAAGGATTCTTGAATCCTGCTCCTTCCCACATATGCAGACAATCACTAAAACTGACAGTATTAACATTTTCTCGCACACCTCTCTTTAACTGAAGCAGCATGGCATAGTAGAGAGGACTCAGAATTTTAAGATCTGGGTTCAGGAGCAGAGAGGTGGTACAGTGGATAGAACATCAGCTCTGATATCATTAGGACCTGAGTTCAAATCCTGGGTTCTAAACACTTGACACTTACTAGCTGTGTGACCCTAGGTAAGTCACTTGACTCATCAGTAAAATGGTGGGGGGAAAGGGAGTTACACTTGTTGGCCTCTAAGACCTCTTCCAGCTCTTAATCTATGATTTTATAATCTATCATCTTATAATCTTCTTCCTCCTTCATTCCGTATGTTCACCAAGACCTACATTATTAGTTCTTCCTTCCACCCCTGTCATTGGAGTCAGGAAGACCAGGGTTAGAATTCCACCTCAGGCTCTTACTAGCTGTGTGACTCCATACATGTCACTTAGCTTCTCTGTGCCTCAATCTACTCATCTGTAAAATGAAGGGACCAATGACTTCTCAGGCCTCTTACAACTCTAAACCTATCATCCTTTACGGTATGTCCATGCCCTATTTTCACTGCCATTGTCTTAAACTAGGCCCTTCATGTACAGCAGGTTCCTGAAACATCTCCCTATTATTTCTAGCATTCATATATCTTGGGTGGGAGGTAACTAGGGAGTGCAATGAATAGAATTCCAAGGCCCGGAGTCAGGAAGACCTGAGTTAAAATCCTCAGACATTTACTAGCTGTGTGCCCTGGGCAAGTCGCTTAACCCTGTTTGCCTCAGTTTCTCCTCTATAAAATGAGTTGGAGAAGGAAATGGCAAACCACTCTAATATCTTTGCCAAGAAAACCCCAAATGGGGTCACAAAGAGCTGGACATGACTGAGTAACAACAAGTATATCTTGGATGCCTCCTCTGATGTCTTACTCTGATGCTTCATCATGGTGTAGAGGTGACTGAATTCTTGAAGACTATGTCCATGGAGTGCAAATTGTAGTCTTCTGAGATGGAAAGGCTTCAAGTCCAGAAGTGGCAATGACCCAGATGCTGTCATCGGAGGACCCGCTAAGCCAAGTCAGAGGATAATCGTCCTGAATTTCTGCGACTCCTGTAGTGTTATTCACAGCAAGGAGACTGGTGTGTATGGGGCAGGGGGGAGGTGTTGGACAGCAGCTACAGCAGCTTGTTAAATCATCCACCAAGGTGGAGAAGAGTTATTATCTGCATCAGAAAGCTTGCACTTAGCACAGTGCCTGGAACTTAATAAAGGTTTATTGATTGGTTATTGGTTGGTTGATAATGGATACCGGAGGAGTAAGTATACTATGTATGGTAGGAGAAAAATTAGATGATTTGAAGGGTTGTTAACAGCTATTAGGAATGTAATGCTGCAAAAGCAGCTTCACTGAACTTCCTAAATATAATAATAATAATAATAATAATAATATTAACTACTAACATTTATGTAGTACTTACTAAGGGCCAGGCACTATGGTAAGAGCTTTACAATTATTAATTTGATCCTCACACCAACCCGGGGAGGCAGGTGCTGTTATTATCTCCATTACTCAAATGAAAAAACAAGGCAAACAGAGGTTAAGTGACTTGACCAGGATCATCCAGCCAGTAAGTGCCTGAAGATGGATTTGAACTCAGATCTTCCTGACTCCAGGCCTGGCACTCTTTCCACTTCACCACCTTACTGCCCTAATCTCCTAATCTCTTGCCCCTCAAATCCATCCCGCAGATGTTGCCAGATAAGAAGCAAGCATACTAAGTAGATAAGGCACTGGAGTTGGAATCAAGAGGGTCTGAGTTCAAATCCTGACTTAGACACTCACCACCTGGGTGACCCTGAACAAATCACTTAACCTTTAAATTCCTTAGTTTCTTTATCCATTAAATATGGTTTCCAGTATTCTTTCTAAGTCCATGATTGGACGACTTCTGACACCAACACCCTCATTGTTTCACTTCCTAATTCAAACGGGAAAGTGAAACACATATTAAGTTCAGAAGTATAAAGAAAGCATTCACCAGTGTCTGTCATATTACATCCAAACTCTTCTCCCAGGTTTTTAAGGCTCTGCAATAAAAACCCACCCTTATCTAACCAACCTAAATTTTACTATCACAATAGCAGCCTATATTTCTGTTATAACTCTTTAAAGTTCACATAGCCCTTCTGCCACAGTAGTCCTGGGAAGGAGATAGAATTAATTAATTATGATATGATATGATATGATATGATACGATACGATACGATACGATACGATATGATATGATATGATATGATATGATGTGATGTGATGTGATGTGATGTGATGTAACATGATATATATGATATGTGACATGGCATGGCATGACATGATATGATATGATATGATATGATATGATATGATATGATATGATATGATATGATATGATATGATATGATAATTATCCCCAAGCTATAGACCAGGAAGCCCAGTCTCCATGAGGTTAAGTGGCTCATCTACAAGGACCCAGGTAGAAAATGTCAGACCTGTGATTGAAACCCAAAATTTCTGATCCCAAGGCTGATGGGCTTCCTACTATGCCATAATTCCTTTTAATTCATACTTCCAGTTCTAGGCCAAGTAGGTCACTTCACAGCTCCTTGTACACACCTTTCCCATTCCCAGTTCTGTGCCTTTGTTGATGTCATTCTTTGCATCCAAAACAATCTTGCTTCTCACATTCACTGATATAAATCTTATTCATCTTTCAAAGGCTAATATAAGTTCTGTATCCCCCATGAAGACACTTTGGAGACTTATCTAGTCCTTACTCTGACACCATAGTGACTTTTCCACAACTGTGAATTGGGTCATTTTGATGGGAGTCTCTTTTCACCCTTTCCTAAGTTTATGACTAAGAGACAGAGGGAAGGAAAAAGAGTCAAGGGTTGAAGGAGAAAGGGAGGAAAGAAGGAAGAAATGTAAAGGCAGTTTCTGATTCTCATCTTCCATCCTTCTCCCTTCTTCTTGTGTTAATATGTGCATGTACACACACACACACACACACACACATCCACACATGCAGACCTGCCTTACCTTGAATTGACAACCTTAAGGTTGTCTTAGCTTCCTAAGGAACTGAAGAAGACCAATGTTTAATAATCATTCTGGAAAAAAGAAAGGCCAAGATAAACAGGAGGATGAAAGGAATTTGAGCCAATCTCAGGGCCTCTATGTTGAAGTTCTGCTACCCCTCCCCCATAGCTTGTATTTGCAGGGTACTTTCCTGTAGTCCTATGACTCTCCAAGGAAAATGCATGGTTATAGACTTTGTGGATTGAATTGACCAAAGCGAGATATTTTTGGATAGGAGGAGGATACACAAATATATGATGCCATTAATGGGAAAGATGATCAATATGTTTCATCAACATCTGATTTCCCGAAAAGGGATACTCTACATGATTGTATCCAGGGGTAGTTTTATCTGTTTGTGGTTTAACCAAGGATCTTCATATAAAGATGTAAAGAAAGGCGAAAGGCCTAGCCTAAGGAGGTATTACATGCATTAAACAGGATGCTTTACAAACTGGCTTGAAAAGGGGAAGGTGGGGGAGACCTAGGCCAACCCCTATGGGACTTTCTCTCTGGAACAATAATATTTAAATATTCCTAAGAGACTAGAGATATCTACTTGACCACATTCTTTTTATAGGTGAGAAAATTAATATCAATAGAGATTAAGTCATTTCTCTGGGTCACATGGGTAGTGGTGCAGGAACTAGAGTCCAGCTCTCCTAACTTCTAGTTGAGTATTTGTAGTTCACTCTTTTTTTCAGTTGTGTCTAATTGTTCATGACCCCATTTGCAGTTTTCTTGGTAGAGATATTGGAGTGGTTTGTCATTTCCTTCTCATTTTACAGATAAGGAACTGAGGCACATAGGGCTAAGGAACTAGCCCAGAATCATACAGCTAATCAGCATCTGATTTGAACTCAGGAAGATGGTTCTTCCTGACTCTCCCCAACTCTATCCACTGGGTCACCTAGCTGCCCAGTTATTAGTTACCCAACAACGTACTTCTATTGCTGCTGTTCTCTGCAAACTAATCCAGTGCCACCACTATTTCTTGTATGGTGGTACATTTGCACTGAGCCAGATATATTTCTTTGCCTGATAACCCTTGCAACCAGCAGTACATGTTGTCAACAAGTTTATCAAGTTTACCAGGATCATAGAATCAGATACTTAGAACTGAGAAAGATATTAGAGGTCATGGAGTCTAACTCTCCCATTTTACAGATGAGGAAAATGAGGCCAAGAGAAGCTGATCAATTCACAAATATTGACTAAGTACTTATTTTGTGCCAGGCACTATGTTGGGTGCTAGAGATTCAAGTACAAAGGATGAAACAATCCCTAATAAAAAGGAGCTTACATTCAAATGGGAGAGTTGTCAGCAAGCGCGCGCACACACACACACGTATATTTTATATATATATATATGTATATATATAATATAATATATGTATATTACATATACAAAACACAGATATACATGCATATATGTAATAAAACATAAACATAATATGGATAAATGCAAATACATACAAAGAAGATTATCCCTGACTATGTAACTCCAATACCTGTGTGGGTTTCAGAACTCAAAAGGAAAAGCCCCAGATATTTCTACTGCACTAAATGCAAGGGAGTTTGGTAGGAAGGCCACTAGCAGTTGGGGGCAGGGTTTGGGAGGGTCAGGAAAGGCTTCATACAGGAAGTGTTTCTTTAGTTGTGTCTTACAGGAAGAGTTGGACTCTATGAGGTAGAAAGAAAGGAGTAAATTCTAGGCAAAGAGACAGGACATGGAGAGTCCTGTGTCAGAAACAGAGAGAAAATCAGTTTGGTTGGATCACAAAGGATGTGGGGGGTGGCTAGGAGGGGTGATGTTCAATGAAAATGGAAAGATAGGTTGGAGCCAGGTAGAAAAGGGCCTCTAAAGGAGGGTATTGTTACAAAAATCCATAGAAAAGAAACTATCCAGAAAAGGGTAGGTATCAGTGTCAAATACAGTATATTGATTGGAATGGATGAGAACTGAGGAAAAGTCATCAGATCTGATTAGTTGAGAAGGATGAGGACGAGAATGGACCATAAAATTTGGCAGTTAAGAGATCATTGATAACTCTGGAGAGAGCAGCTTCATTTGAGTGCTGAGGTCATACAGTTAATGTCTGAAATGAGATACAAACATTGCTCATCCTGACTCCAAATACTGCATTCAATTCACTAAACCATGAACATAGTTAAGAGTACCACCTGTGGCTAAGGTAGAAAGAAGAATAGTGATTGGCCTACACTGTGACAGAATCTGTGACTTTGGCTTTGTTGGCCTAGTGCTTTAACCGATGAAGCTCATAAGCCACATTCTGCTTGTTAGCGGCATCTATTGTTATATTATAGATTAAACCTTGGTCAGCTTCCATAGTCCTGCCATACCAGCAGGGGATACTTGGTAGCCCACAGTGGTTCTTAATCTGGGATCTGAGAATTTGTTTTAATGATAGATGGATAGATAGATAGATAGATAGATAGACAGATAGATAGGTAGACAGACAGATAGATAGATAGGTAGATAGATATAGACAGATGATAGAGATAGAAATAGATATTTGTTTATATATATTTTTCTAACTGTATTTTAATAATTTATTCCCTTCATAATCCTATACATTTTATTTTATGCATTTAAACACATTATTTTGAGAAAGAGGTTCATCTGCTTCATTAAATTACCAAAGGGGTATTGAAGCTGCTGTCGTTTTTGTGACCCTGTGAACCATAGCACGCCAATACTGTGCATGGGGTTTTCTTGGCAAGCCGAAGGGGCATATGATACACAAAGCAAGTTAAGAATCCTGAGCTAGAGCCTTCTGTCCAGAATATATAGACCTCTTAGCTTCCTCCAGTTTTCATGTCTCAAGACCATGTAGGGAACCCATCTCTGTGGTCTCCAAAATTTCTACTTTCTCCTCAGGTTATATATCCCTGCAGTCTTGCTCAGTGTCCTGGGTTGGATTTCTCACCTATCTGCCCCCTATATTCTACCATATTTATCTGGTTTAACCCAAATACTTCACTGAATGCTGGGTGAATGGTGGCACACAGATGTCTCTTCTGCAGCTATAGAGTCATCTGTATTACTTAAATCCCAGATATGTTGGAATCCTAAAACTGATGACTGACAATGTGAGAAATGATTATTAATAGACATTATTTTGGAGGATATTCAGAGCTCCTCCTTGATTCTAAAGTCCTCATTTAAATTGTTTGTTGAAGGATATTATTGATAATAAGATTGCATTAACTCTCCTTGAACTAGGTCAGACCCTACCCAACCTTACAAGGAATTTAATCTGAGGTGGGGAAGCCCATTGTATCCTACTCAAGCTTGGGTGCAGACAGATCCTTTTGTCTACATAACCTAAGACTGAGGGTGATTCTGAGTAGAGATAATTTTTCTGTCCAAGAGTGACATGATTGCACGAGCAGCCCCTCACTGTTTCAAAGGGTATATAAACTGTGAGCACACTGTCATGATAGTCTTTGGTCTAAGAGAGATGGCCAAATAGCCATGCTTTTATTAATAACTTGCTTACTTTATTAATAAAATGATTAAATTATCCAGAAGCTATGTCTCTCAAACCATTTTAATAGCCACAACATTGGAATATGATAATAAGTAGCACTAATTTGATACTTTAAGGTTTGTATAATGCTTTACAAATACCTCATTTTATCTTCAGAACTCTGGGGAGTAGGTGCTGCTTTATTCCCATTCTACAGATAAGGAAACTGAGGTAGACAGAGGTTCAGTGACTTACCCAGGGTTACACAGCTAGTGAATGTTTGAGGCTATATTTGAAGTCAGATCTACTTGACTCCAGGTTCAGCACTCTATTCACTGAACCACTAGCACCTCAGTATGCAGTATTATCAATAAGGTCATAAATGTAAGTACAGTGAGAAGTCAGAAAATGAAACTTTGATGAAAAAAATCTATTTACTACATATTTATAGTCATATATATATATATATTTATGTATGTATGCAGGGTCCTTGACACTCCCAAAAGGCTTTTAGCTAGTCAAAGTAAAAGTATATTCCATTGCCATGATTTTTATATTAAGTATCCTTAGAAAGTTTCAAAATCCTCTCTCATGTCAGAGAAGTAAAATGAAGCTTTTAAATGTTCAAAGATGTAGTTGAAGAAGGAGGCCTCAAACCTGGGAACTTTCATCCACAATCCAGTGACACCAGGAAGGCTCTTTGTGAGTACTGTAATTCTAACAGAACCCAGAAGGAAGAGCCCAAATATTTCAGACACATTAAAAGTTAAATTTACACCAAAGGAGAGAAACTTGCTATTATTGAAGAAAGTGAATCACTGATGCTTTCCTCTGGTTCAGCTGTGACCATTTATTTGCTCTTCAGAGCAAGAAGATTTAAGGCTTCCACTGATGTATTAAAACCTATACGAAACAGAAAGAGGGAAGGTGGAGCTGTCAAAGCTCCTGGGGTTCCATCATCACTGACTTATCCCCACATCTACATGCATTTTAATTAACATAAGGTCAATATCTGACCCCAAACTTCCATCTAAGTTTTCCCCCAAGGAGGACCTTGGGGAAACAGAGAGGGTGGTTGAGGATGATTCCAGAAGATTAGGGCCCAACCTGAAAGCTATAGCAAATCTGGACAGCATACTAAAAAGCAGAGACATCACCTTGCTGACAAAGATCTGCGTAGTCAAAGATATGTATTTTTAAGTTAACAACATATAGCTGTGAGAGTTGGACGACAACGATAAGGAAGGCTGAGAACCACAGAATTAACACTTTTGATTTGTGGAGCTGCAGAAGATGGTTGAGAGTTCCTTGGACAGCAAGGAGATCAAGTAAGACAATACTTAAAAGAAATTAATTCAGGCTATTTACTGGAAGGTCAAATACTTAAGCTGAAGCTTAAATACTTTGGCCACATACTTATGAGAATTAGAAAAGACCCTGATGTTGGGAAAGATTGGGGAAGGAGAAGGAAATGAGAGAGGGTGAGACTGACCAACATCTCCATCTGTTTTGTTTAGTCCTTCAGTTGTGTCTGCCTCTTCATGACCCGATTTGGGGTTTTCTTGGCAAAGATGATGGAATGGTTTACCATTTCCTTCTCCAGTGAATTAGGGCAAATAGGGTTAAGTGCTTTGACCAGGGTCACACAGGTAGTAGGTCTTCCTGAGACCAGGCCCAGTGTGCTATCCAATGAGCCACCTAGCTTCTCCATCTACACTTGAATGTGGTAAAGATTTTATATATACATATATATATTAATTTATTTTTTATGTTTACATATATATACATATATTTTATATACATACAAACATACACACACATATGTAAAGGGTTTTTTTTAATTACCTGAGGAATTTGTCTGCAAGGAGGGCTCCTGCTCCTATTTGTCCTTCATTCTCAAAGAAGACAGTGACATCAGGGAGGTGATAACATGACACGCAAATGAATTGGATTTAAGTGAGGGAGGGCTATGAAAAGTTACCAGCCCCATTTTCTCCTCTTGAGAGATCTGAGTCCAGAGGCCAGATATGGATCAGGACAGCTAGAGATGACCCAGGATGCAGTGGGGGACCTTATCCTTTTCAAGCTAAGGTCTTTAATAGGTCTCAGTTTGACTGGGGCAGCAACTATTCAGTGATTAAGGATTGTTAAAAATGAGGCAAAGAATAGTCTCTTTTAAAAAAATAGATCTGGGAGTAGAAGACTGTCAGGGTTCTGACCAAAACAGAAACAATTGTTATTTACATTTGTTCTGAGCCAATTAGGGCCTGAACAGTGACCAATTAGTGCTTGATCTGGGACCTATGATTTGGGGTAAAGGCTGGTCTTTAAGATAAAAAACCTGACTTCACCTGCCTTAGACCAAACTTCTTGCCTGAGAGCCTGACCTCTGAAGACTAGAGCCTAGATGACCTAACTGTAATTATGTACTGTAAGAAAAAAGCAGCTCTTAGGCACTTTCAATGAAACAAGCAGGCAAGCAAGGTCTCCACCTTTGACCTTTCTGGCTCTTCAGCCAAGGCTTTTCCCCAGTCTAGCTGGTCCTCCACTTGGCTGCCAAAGTGATTTTCCTAAAACTCCTGTCTGACCATGTCACTCCCTCCTCAATCAGCCTCAGTGGATCCCTACTATCTGTAAAATTAAACATAAAATCATCTGTTTGGTCTTTTAAACCCTTCACAGTCTTCCTATCTCTTACTTTTCCAATCTTTTTATACTTTACTCCCTTTCATGAGCTCTTCCCTCTTTTTACACTAACCTTCTTTGCATCCTGGTATGACACCCCATCTTCCAACTCATGCCTCTTCACTGGCTTTCCCCCTGTGCCTGGAATGGTCTCCATTTTCACTTCCACCTTAACCCTTTCCTGGGTCTCCAACACCACCATCCACTGCTAGTACTTTCTCTCTGAAATTACCTTAAATTTTTACAATATGTATTTTGTTCTTTCTTTTTTTTTCTTTTTGGAAGGGGGGGAAGGCAGGACAATTGGGATTAAGTGACTTGCCCAAGGTCACACAGTTAGTAAGTGTTAAGTGTCTGAGGTCAGATTTGAAGGTCCTCCTGACTCCAGGGCCCGGCCGGTTCTCTATTCACTGCACCACCTAGCCACCCCCACTGTATATAGTTTGTATACAATTATTTGCACGTTGTCTCCCACATTAGAATGTGAGCTCCTTAAAGACAGGGAGCATATTTTTCTCTTTCTTTGTACTTCTAACAGTTTGTGCAATTCTTGGCACAAAGTAAGCACTTTTTTAAAAAAGACAATCAAGATCAAGTGACTTCCCCAGGGTCACACAGACTGCAAGTGTCTGAGGCTAGATTTGAATTCAAGTCCTCTAGGGCCTGTGTTCTATCCACTGTGCCACCTACTTATCTAGCTGTCCCTAACACTTTTAGTAAATGTTTGTTGACTGCCTCATGGACCTATAAGTGAATAAGCACAAACCTAGCTCGAGATGTTTGGGGGAGAAAACTGGGCATAAAATCAGGACCATTGTCACGGTAGGTAAGTTCCACCTTCCATTCAATCCAGAATCCTGACACTGAACTATGTTGTCAACAGGAAGACTTTGAATCTGGTCCCTTTCCACATCGTGGTAGGTCTTTTTTGCAGACAATGGGGAAGATTGTCAATGATACAAAGATATCCTTCCCCCTAAGTATTTCCATGAGGGTGTTGCATGGCCCTTGGGAGAAGCCACACTTCTCATTCAAAGATATCTAGTTTGACAGACACTGAGCTGGAGGAGGAGATGCATAGAAGTGGACTATGTGAATGGAAGCAGCTGCAGTTATGCACCTAGATAGAGATTCATCAATTGAGGCTTATCTTCCAACTGTCAGTGACTCTCTAAGCCTCCATAGTAGGCAAACCCTACTGCTATTCTTCCAGTCACCATTTATCTCTGCTTCAGCAGGGCAGATGACTATTAAATGTGTTACATTCCATACTTGAGAAACTCCTAGGACTTAGGGAACCAAAGAACATTATTCTTGTGTGAGAGCCAGTTTGTGTCTCTTTCATAACTTGCCCACTTGGATCTGGCAGCTGGCTTATCCTTGTGTATTCCTGAAAGAATAGACATTCCCCCTGGAGAGGATCCTTTTGCTCTCCCCTCCTTCCCCAGCTAGTGCCTTCCTTGCAAGATGACTTTCCATTTCTACTGTACATATCTGTTATGTATACATTTTTTAATGTCTCCCCCATTAGAATGTGAGTTCCACTGAAGGTAGGGAAAATTTTTTGCCCTTCTTTGTATCTGCAGTGCTTAGCACAGTGCCTGGCACAGAGTAAACACTTAATAAATATTTGTTGATCCATTTATTGGCTGTACCTCTCTGTGAGCAATAGGGGAGACCCAGAAACATGGTTTGAACCAGTCAAAATGTAAGGGGCTATCAGCACTGCTTACTTCAAACTAAGCTAAGATGGTACTTGTCTTATAGAGTATCTGTCCAAGAAGAAAAAACACAGGGGGTCCTCCCCCACTCCCACATTGGCGACTAAGATAAGAAAAGGCTCTATCTTCGTTGTACCCATTTTTTCTTCTTGGCCTTTGATCCTCTTCTCCCTTCTCCCTTAGCATTCCTTTCAGGCAGATCTGTTACTTCCCTTTCTAATCTCACAATTGCCATCCTTCTCCCCTGCTCCCACCGCCTTCTTCACCTTTGAACTAGCTTGTCGCAGCTCTCATAAAGAAAAAAGGAAAATATTTAACAACTTAAACTATAAGTGATGTGTGTGCTATTTTAAATGGGGAAAGTGTGCCTTTCTCAACATGTATTTGTTTGTGTTTTCTTTTTTTGTAGATGCTACACTACTAGAAGACAGGGACAAAACCTTTGTTGGACTTTGTTTTTAGATTTCAGGACAAAGAGAGTGAAGACCCATTTTAGCTTGCTCCTGCCAGGTCTCATCACCACATCTGATATGTTAACCACACCAAAATCTGTAAAGTTATTCATTTGTCATAATGGATGAAGGGTTGGTCAGATGTCTAAATATGGGCAGATGTACTGGAAAATAAAACATAGATCAGCTATACTTCCCAGAAATAGCATCAAAAACCTCCTCTTATATTTGTAGGCACCAGAAAAATATTTTCCGAATTTTCCCCATTTGGAGGTTTCAGTTCAAGTAATCTGACAGAACTTCAAAGTGAACACAATGGAAAGTTAAGTACTGGCCAAGCTGGCCAAAGTTGATTGGTTTGTGGCTTTATGTGCCAAACTCCCATGATGGCTGATAATGGGAGACCCAGTGACATTAAAAACGCAGTACTGAAACCTTAACTATATTTACCATATTAGAACAATATACTAAAACAGAGCATAAAATCCAAACATACACCAAATCTTTACATTATATGGTATGGGAGAAGAGAAAAAACATTAGGTTCAAGGTCAGTAAACATAGACTCTAGTCTGGCCATGCCATTTGCTAACTGTGCAACTAGGCAAGTCATTTCCTCTCTCTAGGGCTCTGTTTCCCTAAGTGCAAAATAAGGGAGGGTTAGGTGATTGTATCTAAGGTTGCATTTTTTTTTTTAATTTTTGAGATGGGATCTTAGTTGCAGAGCTTAGGAGAGGGACTCTAAAGAAAGGAACCCCAAAGAACTGCCATGACAAGTGGAATGGAGAAATGGAAAAAAAAAAAAGAATTAGAACCAGATAGAGCAGGAAAATCAGGTTCTTGGGCCCAAAAGATCTTGGTTCACAATCTCTCTCTACCTTAGTTTCCTTGTCTATAAAAATGAGGTCTCTCCTCAGATCTCACAGCACTCATGGTCTGTCCCAATCATCGGGCTCTTTGACCATGCAATGCAGCTCATATTTTATCTATTGTGAATTAAACAATCTATTTTTTTTACTTTTCTCATCTCTGTGTAGTCTCTCCAAGTAGAGGCAGCTAGAGGTGGTACAGCTGACCCGGAGTCAGAAAGACCTGAGTTCATGTTTGACCTCAGGCACTTAGTAGCTTTATGACTCAGGACAAGGCACTTAGCTTCAATCTGCCTCCATTTCCACAACTGTAAAACAGGGCTAGAAATAGTACCTGCCTCACAGCGTTATAATGAGGATCAGATGAGATAGATAATTTTAGTAAAACACTTAGCATAGGGCCTGAGTGCATAGTAAACACTTAATAAATGCTTACTTCCTTCCCTTCCCAACTAGATTATAAATGCCTTGAGGGCAGGGAGGTGAGGGGCTGAATTAAAGTGTAAGAAGTAGAAGGCTGGTTTGGATGGTCTTAAAAGCCTATAAAGGGGCGTGAAGATGTATAATGTAACTGCAAAGTTAGGTTGGACTTTAAATGCCAAACAGGTGATTCAATTAAGGTGACAGAATTAGAGCATTTTAGAGCTGGAAGGGGCATTCCAGATCAGAGGTGGGGAACTTGCAGCCTGGAGGCCTTACTTGAGGACCTAGAGGGCCACATGTGGCTTCCAGACCAAAGGTTCCCCACCCCTGTTCAAGATCACCTACCCCAATATTTCTTCTTACAGAAGAAATGATGTCCTAGAGCACTGGTTCTCAACCTTTCTAATGCTACCACCCTTTAATACAGCTCCTCATGTTGTGGTGACCCCCAACCATAAAATTATTTTTGCTGCTACTTTGTAACTGTAATTTTGCTACTCTTATGAATCATAATGTAAATATCTGATATGCAGGATGTATTTTCATTGTTACAAATTGAACATAACTCACAAGTTGAGAATCACTGCCCTAGAGTTAACAAGTGACCTGCTTAACTGGCCTGGAACTAGAGAAATAAAATGACCTAGTAGGAAAGACTCATGGATTTTGAGTCAAAAGTTTTGGTTTCAAGAGTCTCTACTCTGCTACCAACCATAAATGATGTGACCTCGGGCAGCTTGCTTTCATTGTATGAGCCTGTTTCCTTTCCTGGAAGATGAAAGTTCAAATCCAACTTCAGACACTTACTAGCTGTTTCTTCAAGTGTATGATGGGGATAAACAATAGCACCTAGCTCCCAAGGTTCTTGTGATGATCAAAGGAGATAATGCTTATAAGGTGCTTAGTACAGTACCAGGCACATAGTAGGCGCTTAATACTTGTTTCCTTCCTTCCTTCTTTCCTTCCTTCCTTCCTTCTTTCCTTCCTTCTTTCCTTCCTTTTTTCCTTCCTTCCTTTTTTCCTTCCTTCCTTCCTTCCCTCCTTCCTTCCTTCTTTCCTTCCTTCCTTCTTTCCTTCCTTCCTTCCTTTTTTCCTTCCTTCTTTTTTTCCTTCCTTCCATCCATCCTTCCTTCCTTCCTTCCTTCCCTCCTTCCTTCCCTCCTTCATTCCTTCCTTCCTTCCTTCCTTCCTTCTTTCCTCCCTTCCTTCCTTCCTTCCTTCCTTCCTTCATTCCTTCCTCCCTTTCTTTCTCTCTCCTTCCCTTTTCCTTCCCTTTCTTCTATCTGGTAAAATGTGCATAATGAAAATTGCCAGCCTTTTAGGATTATGGACATGCTTTAAAAACCTCAAAACACTAAAGAAACGCACATTATCACTGTTGTTTTTAAAGTCTGACCCTAGGCTCAGGTTGAACTGGGAATGAAGCTGTAGTTTATCTGAGCAGAAAATTGCCTTCTCCTTCTCATGCCTTCCAGTCTGAATGTCCGCTCTCTTTATCATGACTCCCTTTGACTGAATACATAGCCCTGCTAGCCTGACCCCACTATTCAGTAATCCAGGTATAGAACAGCAATGCTCCTGAATAGGACTGGAAAGAGGGTTTGAAAAAGAAAAACAAGACTAAACTAACTGGAACATCATTCCTTCAGCAACTGCTGCCCCATGTGAGAGATGGGGAACATAGTGTGGTGATCAAGAAGCAGAAAATAATTCTCACGGATCTTTTTTCTCTTGACTGCAGGCAAAGGATGGTGACAAAAACAGTGTATGTATGGATGTCATGTGTGTGCTTTTAATGATGCATTTCAACGTGACTGATATTGTTGCATTCCTTCGGGTATTGGTTAAATATGTATTTTAAGTATTGCCAGTGAAATGATTTCAGTTCTTTGAAATGTTTGCCCACAAAAAGCATATACCGTGTACTCTACCAGTTTCTCTTGACTGGGGTCCCAATAATGACACATCCAGAATACAACTTACTGTGCTCTTGGTAGGCTATTTCTGTTGGTGTCAATCATCCTTACCAAAAATACTCTTTGCTTTTATGTGATAGATAAATGAAGGAGGCAGCATGGTACGGTGAAAAGAATACTGGTTCAGGAGTCAGAGGCCCCGGGTTCCCATTCTGCCTCTGGTACCTGCTCTGGACCAATCATTTAACCTCCTTAAGCTTCCATTTTCTCATCTGTCCAATGAAGGACCTTAGAAGGTTGATCTACCTCCACATTGTGGTGCTGCTAGTGACTGTTGCACAGTCATAGGACTCAATTCTTAAATACATCTCAAATACATTTCCCTCAGTAATTCAGATTCTAATGCATTTGTATCTACCCATCTGGAGATTCTTGCTCATGTTCTTTCCCAGATTTGCTACAGATGGTCCACTTAATTTTCTGGAGGCTCTTTTCAGTTTCTCACAACGTTAAAAGGGTGCCAATGGACAGTACTGAAACTGTCCACTTGTCACCTCTCTTCCTTGCTACAAAATAATAACAACAACAATAATGATCACTTTATCACAACATTTATATTGCATTTCCCATGAGCCAGGCACTGTGCTGAGTGCTTTACAATTATTATCTCATTTGGGCTTTACAACAACCCTATGAAGTAAGTGCTATTATTATCACCACTTTAAATATTAGTAAATTGAGGCAAATAGAGGTTAAGTGACTAGCCCAGAATCACATATCCAGTAAGTGTCTGAGATCAGATCTGAACTCAGCTCTTTTATTTTTCTATTTTTCTTTTTTGAGGTGATCAAGTTTAAATTACTTGCCCAAGGTCACAGAGTGAGTAAGTTGAGACTGAATTTGAACTCAGGTCCTCTTGACTTTAAGGCCGGTGCTCTATTCACTGTGCCAACTAGCAATCAACCCATTTTCTCTTCCTGTCATACAATTCCTTGACTAAAAATTAATATCATGCAGAGGACAAAGGGGCATAGTGAGGATGAGCTGAAGCATGTAACTAAGAATAAACTCTGAAGAGGAATAGGAGTAAAAGAACTCCAGAATGACTCACCACTTCAGTAAAAAGCATTTCCTAGGAGAGAGGTAACTCATCCCCTGCATGATGTGTTGGCCCATTTTTCTTGCATAGTATTTTAATGGCTGTAAGCATTGTCATTCCTTCTCTGAGGAGCCACAAATGAGCCTGTGCTGGAGAAGCAACATTCTAAGCATAATCTTTGGGCCTTGCAGGTGTTAGATGGGAATTGGTAGAATATTGATAATGGTTAGAGATGTATGGGACCTCAGAGATTCTACCCCCTTCTTTTAGATATGGGGAAAACAAGAATTTGTCAAACATTTGTCATTCAGGGGAAGATAAGAAGCTGATATTCCAGTGCTTACAGCTCCTTTATTTCTTGCTCCCCTGGGGTTCACCACACACATGCAGAGTCACCTCCCCACAGATCCATGAACAGAGATCCATACAGCCATCACCACTGCTCCATTGCCCATGGAGCTGTGAGCCCCGGGAGAAATTCTACACTCCCTCATCATTTTCCGTCTTTTGCTTTCATTGTGCTGTAGTACAAAAAAAAAAAAAAAGGCAAAGCAAACAGATGATCCCTGTGAAAACCTCAAGACCCCGAGGTAGGTAAAAGGACAAAGTGAGGAAGGAAAGTGGGAAGAAGATTAGAGACAATGTTTTAAGTGGCCTCATAGGATTCTCATCTACAAGTAAACTAGCTTGTTCCCTGAAAGCAAGAGGGGGGATCAAAAATCAACAAAGATATAAAAAATTCAGGACATAGTAAAGTAACCACAAAATGGAAATACACAGGATGTTGTAGTTACATGTGGGCAAGTGTAATTATACCATCAAGTAGAAAACATGACGCACTAGGAATGGCCTTAGAGAGGCTTGGTGAACCCATAGTGGGAGGAAAAAGGAAAGGTTGTAAAGACTCTGATTCCCAATTAGGCACAAGTGGCTGTTCCACAGCTGAGGAGAGGAAGAGGATGGAGGAAGTGCAATGTGGGGGCAGCTCAAAAAACTTATCAGTCACCTCTGTGTTCCAAGTTAAGACACAGTTCCAAAGCTGTTGCGCAGAATTTGTAAAGCAGACAGGGCCTGATTGGGGCTGCTTTGAGTAAGTGAGATGTACATTAGATTGGGCCCAAAGGGCTGATGGGACCCCAGACAGCAAGCCTGTTCTTTGGTTCTTTAGCCAACTCTGGGAACTTCAAGTTCAACCCAATTCAAATGTTAAAAGCACCAACTATGTATGAGTTTTTTTATTGGGCACAGGAATAAAAAAACAACAAAAATAACAACATAACAGTCTCTGCCCTCATGAAGCTTATATCCTCTTAGACTGAAAGAGGACACATGTTCAAAAATTGCTATAAATTCCTAAGGAGGACTAGATGACTTCTGAGATCCTTGCTGGTTCTAAATCTATAATCCTATGATTAAATACTCCCTCCCCATTTATTTTTCCAAATTATGAATTTATCTGTGTAGAGGGCTCTCTGTGAGGAACTCCTACTAATACCGATCAGAATCTTCCTCTGTAACTCGTAATCTTTGAGGGTTAATTTAGAAGAGTTAAGCATTGAGTGGTTAAGGAATTTCCTCAGGTCACAAAGTCACAGCATTTGTCAGAGGGGCCCAGACCTCTATTCACTCTGTGACATTGCTTTCTGCCCTGATTAAGTGCTTAGACAAGGACAGAATGGCATGAGACCCAAAGAAATTCAAAGAGGGAGAGGTCACTACTAGCTAGGGACAATGAGAGGTCATCACAAAGGAGATAGCAACTGAATGTGGGCTGGAAAAAAAGAGGATTTCAACTTTCCCAGAATGGGGACCATCATGAGCAAAGGCACAGAATGGGACAGGACTAATCTCATAGGAAATGATTCTGATTCTGCTCTTGTGATAGTTCAATTTTGTTCAATTTCTTCTCCCTCTCTGTCTCTCTCTGTCTCTGTTTCTTTCTGTCTCAGCAATCAGGGTTAAGTGACCTGCCCAGAGTCACACAGCCTATAAGTGTCTGACATTGGATTCAAACTCAGGTCCTCCTGACTCTAGGGCTGGTGCTCTATCCACTGTGCCACCTAGCTGCCCTTTTAATTTCTTTTCTATCCAACTTTGTCTTAACAGTCTAAACAAGCATTTATTAAATGCTTGGGATACAAAGTCCAAACAAAAATTTGTTAATTATTTTGAGGTACAAAAGAAGGTAAGAACAGCCTCTGCCCTCAAGGAGGAGCTCAGTCTAATGAGGGGGACAAGATTCAAGCAACTCTGTAAAAATAAGACAGGTAAAGATAAATTGAGATAGGAAGTAGGATCAAGGGAGACTGGGAAAGGCTCCTTGCAGAAAATAGGATTTTAGCAGAGTTTAGAAGGAAGTCCCTAATTTTTTTCAATGGCATTTAAAGATAGGCTCACATTTAGCTCATGCTCTAAGCTTTATAAAGTGAATCAATCTCAACAACCTTATGAAGAAGAACGTAGTATCATTCCCATTTTACGAATGAGTAAGCTGAGACCCAGGCAGGCAAAGGAACATCCTAAGATCATAGATTGTGAACTACAAGAGACCTTTGGAGCCCTACTCCAGACCCCTTCATTTTACAGACAAGAAAACCAAGGCTTCCTTGGTTTTGGTGACCTTATCCAAGGTCACACAGGAAATAAATTATGTTAAATTATGCCATTTTTGAAATAAGGTCCTCTTAAGAACCTTAAATTGAATGTTGTTGAATGTTTTGTTTTTTTCCCACTGGCCCACACTTACCCCGGGTGTCACCCCAACTGTTGAAACCAGGTTTCAAAGCCAGGTGGTTCATTATTTCAGTTTTTTCTTCTACAACATCTCTGGAGCTGCATTTTAAGTTTCTCTGTTCTGGTTAATTTTTCCCCAACCTAAAGTCTTCCTCCCCTATTAGCAGCAAAACACACACACATGCACACACACACACACACACAGAGAATTGAAGCAGGAGTGTTTATTGTATCACAGAGGGGGATAACCCATTTGCGAGTAGCTGATAGAATCTGATAAGGAGCTCAATTATTCAGATTCATGGTAGGGGTTTATAAAGTTTCTGCAAGATTTCCAATACATGCAATTCCACTTCTGACTTGGTTTAGGGGTTATGGCAGGGAATCTTACTTTCATACTTGTTCCCACAATTCCTCCTCTTGAGAATGAGAGAGAAGTAGGATATTGGGGTTTTGAAAAGCAAGTCCCTTATTTAGCTCACATTGGAAGACTTTTAAATTGGAATCTAATGATAAGTCACTTTCCACCTTGATCTCCTCCACTGAGAGAGGTTCAGCTAGCTAGCCCAGTAACTGCTTGCTTTTAGTTAAATGGATTGGTAAACCCTTTGACAATTTCATGATCAGAATCTCTTCTAGCTACCTGAAGACTTCCTGCTGTGCAAGGTAGTTTAATTGCCTGAACTCAAGTATCTCTGCTGCTGAATCCTCCATTTGTTACTGACTCATTCACTCCATGACCTTGGGCCACTCATTTAGCTGCCTTGTGTTTGCCAGGCACCTGCTGGCTGAAGCCCTTCCAGGCATCAAGGAGGGAGTGAGGGGAATGATAACAGAGTGGCTCAAAGAGTTCTAAAACCACGGTATGTGCCCCTGATTTCCCAGCATGCTTATCATTCTGAAATAATTCCCATGTAATAGCCCAGTGCTGTGATTCGTTCCATTTTCATCTTTACTGGATAGGTACAGCCTCGATTGCAAGGGGTTTTAAGGGCTCCAAAACCTGGGTCTTTGTACTTGTTTTAAAATGTAGAGATGAGTGTGTGTATATACACATACATGCATATGTAGTATTTCAATATAATTATTTTCCTTTATAATTTATTGTTTCATTGTATATTTATTGTATGCATTTGTCATATTTAATGTATTTTATTTGTATTTATGTGTATGTGTATATATGTATGTATACCTATACATATATGTGTGTGCATAAACATATACATATATATAATTCCAATTGCAAGTTGCAACAGGTTTTTTTTAACATTTGTTTGTTTGTGTTTTTGTTTTTAAGTTTTTGAGTTCTGAAGTCTAGTCTATGTATTCTAAAACATTACTTTGGGAAGAGTTCCATCAACTTCGCTAGACTTCCAAAAGGGTCCGTAATACCAGAAAGGCAAAGAACTTCTCTCTGCCTTAGTAAGAAAGATGTCTTCACTTTCCCTAGCCTAAGTCAAGGAGCAGTACCCTTGTAACACTGTTTCCAGTTGATGGATAGCTGTCCTGTTTCTGATTCTCCAGTTCTAATGTGGAAAGGGTCAGAATTGAACATTGCCAGAGCACAGTTTAAGGCTGAATTGTGTCAAGAGATTGGGGAGAGACAGACAGAGACAGAGAGGCAGAGACAGAAACAGAGACACAGAGAGAGACATAGAGCAACAGAGAGACAGAGAGTCAGAAAGAGAGAGAGAGGCAGAGAGAGACAGAGAGACAGAGAGAGAAAGAGAGAGAGAGAGAGAGAGAGAGAGAGAGAGAGAGAGAGAGAGAGAGAGAGAGAGAGAGAGAGCATGCACCTGTATAGGTGCTGAGAAGGTTCCAGAGATGTTATGTAATGTTTGCTTTGTACAGGGACTTAGGGTAGCACTATGTATGTACTTAGAGAAGCACTACTTTCCACTATGTGTAGAACACTGCATGCAATGTCAGACTTTTTCTGTGTTTGTTCATTTTGATTAATTTTTTTCTGCTCTTTTAGAAAATTCTTTATTAAAATAGATGACTTCTGGAAGACATGGAGATATGTAAGGAAATGCAGTGATACACAAATGAAAAAATGTCAATAATTTTTTTAAGAGTGACTTCAAATTCAAATCACTACTAATATATGGGCTGACAGGTAGGGTCAAAGACAAGGAAGAGAAAAGGGCATCTGCCACATCTGAGGGGGGAGAAAAAAAGATCTATTTGGATGAATATATAAATGTCCAAATCTGTTGTTATTGTTGTTTAGTCATTTCAGTTGTGTCCAATTCTTTGTGACCCCATTTGGGGTTTTCTTGGCAAAGAGACTAGAGTGGTTTGTTATATTCTTCTCCAGCTCATTTTATAGATGAGCAAACTGAGGTAAACAGGGTTATGTGACTTGACCAGGGTCAGAAAGCTAGTAACTGTCTGAGGTCAGGTTTGAACTCAGGTCTTCCTCATTCCAGGCTTGACACTCTCTACTGAGTCACCTAACTGCCCCAGTCCATAGCTATATGTTTACATATATGGATATAGCTCTCAAAAATATTAATATGCTATGCATTATATTTTTGTGCATATGCATGTATACATATAGCACATCTCTGTTATATACCTATGTGTGTATATATATATATATATATACACACATGTCTCTCCACATATGTCAATATATAGCTATCAATACGTATCCATATATCTCTCTCTGTATATATATATATATATATATATATATATATATATATATATTACATGTGACACCAATTTGTCTATAATATACATTATTATTATATATAGTACATGTAAGGGTAGAGTTCACTTTATTCATTAAAGAAATGATTATTAATAACCAATGATTTGGAAAGAGCCATCCAGAGTTCCCCCTTTTCTATAGTCCTTATTTCTAATTTCCGTCTCTTGAAGGACATTACTAATAATAAGACTGAATGAACTCTCCTCAACCTTTGTCAGACCTCAACCAACCTTACAAAGAATTTAAGGGGAAACTCCCAACCCATTGTATCCTGCACAGGTTGGGCTGGGAAATAAAAATTCTTTGTTTAGATTGCCCAAAGCCGGAGGTAATTTAAAGGTAAATGACATAATCAAAAATTCATTAGAATAGGTCCAGCACCTCATTGTAAAAATCATTGTCTCATTAATTATTAACCAATCAGAGTAGCTTGGTACCTTCAGGACCGTAACTCTTCTTCGAAGGGTATATAAACAGGGAGGCCCTGCTCTGAGGGTCTTTGATATTTAAGAGTGCCACTGACCTCTTTTTATTAATAAACATGATAGTATTATTAATAAAATTACCCAGAAATTAATGTCTCTCAAACTTTTTAAATGCCACGTTAATGAATACCTTCACCCCACTAAAAGTAACTACTGTGTCAGGTAAGAATGATTCACTGAATCAATGAATCAATTGGAAGTATAAACCTTGCGGTAAAGGCTTATTGAAGTAAATAAGCAATAGAATCAGATTAAGTGTGAAAGCCAGTGGATGAAATGACACAAAGTTATACAGGTGTTTTTGGTCTGCTTGAAGAAACTCTGTTATGCTGAGGTTTCTATAAAATAGCAAACGAGTTCAGATGGGACCCAGGAGATTATGTCACTTGAATAAAAAGCAGTTTTAGCCAAGCCCCTGAGAGTGGATGAGGGAATCACTTTGGGTGAGTGTTTAGGAGGAGAAGCCTCTATCTCTCACCTGACCTTCTTTGACCAGGGAAGGAGGATTTGGATTTCTCATTGGTATCCTACCAGCTCCCTCAAGATAGCAGCATCCAAAGACTGAGCCTGTGTAGGAGCCATAGAGACACTAGGCACATTAAGGAAAAGCAACTTCAGTACTCTACAAAGAATCCGGGAGAGCCATATCAAAGG
>CM053594.1:138023846-138038867 GCA_028646575.1 Pseudocheirus occidentalis | reverse complement strand
CATTCCCCAATTGATGGGCATCCCCTAAGTTTCCAATTTTTTGCCACCAGAAAGAGAGCTGCAATAAATATTTTTGTACATACGGGTCCTTTTCCCACTTCTATGATCTCTCTGGGATACAACCCCAAAAGTGGTATTACTGGATCAAAAGGTATGCAGTTATTTATGTGCTATAAAGTTTCTAATTCTATTCTGTTCTGAGTTCTGCTGCTTCTGATTATCCTTTGTTTAGATTTTGATGACTGCTGCTTTATAATATAATTTGAGATCTAGAATTGCTACTCCCCTTTTATCCCTACTACTTTATGTCATTTCCCTTGATGTTCTAGATATTTTGATTTTCCAAATGAATTTTATTATTTTATCAAGTTCTATAAAGCATCCCTCTGATAATTTGATATGACATTAAAAGAGTAAATTAATTTTGTGGTATTGTCATACTTGTTATATAGGCACAACTCACCATGAGGACTGAAATTTCCTCAGCTATTTAGTTGTTCTTTATTTAAGGAGCACTCCATATTTGAACACATAGAAGTCTTTTGTGTGTTTTGGTAGTTTGATCCCCAGATGTTTTATGCATTTTTTAAATTATTTGGAATGGGAATTCCTTTCTAGCATTGCTTCTTGTGCTTTGTGATTTTCATATAAAAATGATATTGATTTGGGAGGATTTATTTCATAGTTTGCAAGTTTGCTGAAACTGTTAATTGCCTCAATTAGCATCTCTGCTGATTCCCGAGGATTTTCTACGTATACCGTCATATCATCAGCAAATAGGGATAATTTTATCTCCTACTTACCTATTTTTATGCCTTTAATTTAATTCTCTTTTCTTATTGCTATAAGTTAGCATTTTGAGAACTTTACTAAGTAATTGTGGAGAGAGTAGGCATCCTGCTTCATTCCTATATTTATTGGAAAAGGTTCTATTGTATCCTTATTTTACCTGATGCTTGTTTTTGCTTTTAGATAGATGCTTTTTTAAAAAACTCTGTGCCTAACTTTGTAGGATTTTTTGCATAAAAGAGTATGGTATTTTGTCAAAAAAGCTTTCCTATATCTTTTGAAATGATCATGTCATTTGGGATGGTTGTTTTTTTATATGATTAATCATCCTTATAGTTTTCCAAGTTTCCATAATTTTCAACCATCCTTACGTTCCTGGCATAAAGATCACTTGCTCAAAATGAATGATTTCTTACATAAATTGCTTTAATCTGATGGGATTTTGTTTAAAATTTTGAGTCAATGCTCATTAATGATGTTAGTCTATAGTTTTCTGTCTCTGTTTTATCTTTCCCTGGTTTAGGTATCAGAACTACATTTGACCCATAAAAAGAAATGAAAAGGTGGGTTTTCTTTCCCAATTTTTGAGAATCATCTGTGAATTGTGGGTATTAACTGTTCTCTAAAAGTTTGAGAGACTTCTCCTGTGCCTACATCAGGAGCAGGAGTTCGTTGTTTTGTTTTCTTTTTTTCCTCTTTAGAGTCAGATCTATTTCCTTTTTTTGAAATTGGATTTTTAAATATTCCTACATGGTCTTCTTAAAGTTTGGGTATGTTATATTTTTAGTGATATTCCTCTATTTCTTTTATGTTCTTGGGTTTGTTAATATATAACTGCATAGGATGCCCTGATTATTCTTTTTATTTATTAGAGTTTTATTTCATCATATTTATTTGCTATTTTATTTTTTGCTCTCTTATTTTTAATCAGATTAGTTAAGGGTTTACCAAGTTTATTGGTTTTTTTCAAAGAACTAGCTTTATTTTAATTTGTCAGTTCTATGTTTTTCATTTCCAATTTATCTACTATACCTCTAATTTTTAATATCTCCCTTTTGTTTGTATTTTCTATTTATTTGTATGCTTTCTAATTTTTAATGTACATTCAGTTCTTTAATCTTCTTTTTCTATCTTGTAAATGTATGTTTATAAGGATATGATTTCTGTTACTACCACCATCCCTGCTTTTGCTACATACTAGAAATTTTAGTATGTTGTTTCATCATTTTTATTAATTTGTTCTTTGGTTCTTTTATTATTTAGGATTTTGTTGTCAAGTCTTCATTTTAGTATCTGTCTTTTGTTTGTGGTCTCAGAACCAATTACTGCTTTTATTATATTACAATCTATGAAGGATGTATTCACTGCCTTTTAATATTCATTTGCATTATCTCTATGCCATTGTACATGGTAATTTTTTAAAATTCCATTTAAGAACTGAGGAATAAGTATTTTCTTTTCCTGTCCTATTTAAAAGATGCCATACAGTTTGTATCTTGAGTTTCTCCAGCAATTTGTTCAGTAACATATTTTCTCTTTTGTTTATCATTCTGTAAGCCTTAACCAAAATGGAGAAAGGGATAGTGGTTTCCTGTCACTCTAATGTTACTCACTATGTCTTCTCATAGCTCAGACAACATTACCTTTATGAATGTAGATGCTAAGGCGTTTTGCACATAGAAATTTAGTATTAATTGGTTTGTTATATGATTCCATTGAGCCTTTTGTAATCTCTTTGCATTTTTTCTAAATTTTTAAATGTTTACTTTTGCTTTGTCAGATAACATGATTACAACTCCTGATTTTTTGGAGGAATTCATTAGTACTTAATAAGTTTTTGTTCAACCCCTCAGTTTTATTTTGTGTATGTCTTTGCTTTTTAAATATGCTTTTTAGAAGCAACAGATTGTAGGATTTTGGTGGGTGTGTTTTTTTAATCAATCTGTCACTCTTTTTTGTTTTATTGGATTGTTCAATCCATTCTCATTTAAAGTTTTGAGTATTAGGTAATATTGTCCTCTATCTCACTCCAAAATTGGGTCCTCGTCCCTGATTTTGCAGCCCACCATTGATTGATTTGTTGTTATTCAGTGGTTTCGATTGTGTCCAACTCTTCATGTCCTTATTAGGGGTTTTCCTGGCAAAGATATTGGAGTAATTTGACATTTTTTTCTCCAGCTCATTTTAGAGATAAGGAAACTGAGGCAAACAAGGTTAAGTGATTTCCCCAGGGCTGCACAAGTAGTAAGTATCTAAGGCAGGATTTAAATTCAGGAAGATAAACCTTCCTGTTTCTATCCCAGTGCTCTATCCATTATGCCACTGCAGCTGCTCCACTGATCTATACCTTCCCTCTCACCCAAATCTCCTCCCTAGACCCACTCCCCCAGGTGTCAGTTTCTCTCAGAAGTTCCAAATCCCTTTCTCCCAAGGTAGGATGAGCAGACTTTTAAGCATGAACTCCCCTAGATCACATGCAGCAATAAGTCCCCCATCTCTCTTTATCCATAGGAGTATCCATCAGTGGAACTTCCTCCCATCACCAAAACAATGTCTCTTTCCTTCTCTATCTTCTCATTACCCATTCTTTTATAGATCCTTCCTTTTTTTGAGTTCATAGGGATCCCCTTAGTCTCATTGTTAGACTTTGGTTTGAGCCTGGCTCCTCAGACATTTCTTTCTATGCCCCTGCTCTCATCCCTCCTTTTCATGTACCTTCCCACATTATGATGTAGTCCCACACTTGCAGACAAGGGGTTGCCAGGTTTTGTCCATAAAGCTCTAGACCTGCTTCTTCACTGTTATGTCCATAGGAATTCTGCTTTTACTCTAGTCTCCTTATGTACATTTAGAAAGAAGTTTCTTATAGGTCTTTCTGCTGTCACTCTGTTGCTACTGCTGTCCCTGAATACTGTAGTTATTCATTCTTCCTACCTTTCTTTAAATAATATCTTGAGTCCTATTTTGTTTTTGTTTTCATTCTAAAAATGTTTAAGATATCTCTCTATTATCACATTTCCATCTTTTTTCCTGTATGCTTAAATTCAGATTCATAGGGTGGGTCATCCTGGGGTGCTTCCTAAGCTATAAAGATCTTCAGAACATCAGAACATAATATTCCATTCCCTGCTACATTTTATGGTGGGTGAAGAATAATCTTGCTTAATTTGAATACCCTTTTCTTTTCTCTCTCTCTGGCCAACTTTGTTTCTTAATCGAATTGTTAAATTTAATCGCTAGGTGTCTCAGAATATGTTGCCCTAGGGTTTTGTTTTGTTTTTCTTGAGGTAATTGTGAATTCTTTCAATTGGCATTTCATTTTTGAATGTTCAGAAATTCTGGGCAGTTTTGTTATTTCCATAGTAAGGGTTTTTATTGCTGTAGTGTTCTTCTAGGAGACCTTAAATTATCACCACATATCTTGTCTTTGAGATTGCTATGTTTTACTTGTATAGTGAGCATATTTTCATTTAAAGTTAATTGTGTTTGCTTTTCTTCTTTTAGATTGTCCTTCACTTCTATGTATTTATATTCTCAATCTATTGTAGTCTCTTTTGTTTCTTTAGTGAGACTTGCCATCAAAGGTACCAGTTTTCTATTCAGTTATTATTTTTGCTGTACAAGCCAAAAATTCTGCTCTCATAAATTTTCTTTGTTTTTTGAACCACTCAGAAACAGTGTTGTAGTTCCATGATCTTCTCACATTTTATAGTCCCCTCTGTTTCATTCATGTTCCTTTATCTTGTAGTATTTATTCATAGATACCTGAACTTATTTCCAATATCTGTTGTTAATCTTTTCCCTGTTGATTCATATTCAAAGTCTTTGAGTTTTCTCCTCCCTGAAATCTTTGGTAATTTCAGCTTTTCCTCCTCCTCCTCCCCTCCCCCCAATATTCACATATTCAGCTTTTTACTCCCTCCCTTCTGATAGTGGTTTCTGGTGTGGTTACCCATAAAGAGGGCTAGGGTTGCTCTGGAGACCCCAAAATACCAACATGCCAGGTCCTACCAAAAGAATTCAACTCAAGTCTTCTCTCAGCGAAAGAAAAGCAAAGTTTATTAAAAGTTCATTAAAAGTTCACCATATTAGGTAGACTTTTAAGGAGCCTGGGCCTCTGTGATGCTTGCATTGGTCAAGTAGGAAGATTTAATCAGATTTCAAGGGGTTTCCCAGAGCCTGTACCTCATCACCTCATGCTTGCAACCTAGGAATAATCCTGGATTCCTCATTACTTCTCACCCCTTAGACCAAAGTTATTGCCAAGGCCTTTAAATTTCACCTTCCCAACATCTTTTGAACACGCCTCCATCTTTCCCTGACACTGCTACCACTCTGGCGCAGGCTCTCACCTTTTTATGCCTGAACTATTGCCATAACCTGCTGGTGGGTCTGACTGCCTCAGTTCTCTCCCTATTCCAATCTATCCTCCATTCAGTCCTCTTACTTCCAGTGTTTTCCCATTGATAATTATTTCCTATGTATCCTCTGTTTCTCTTGCTTTGCATATATACATTTTATATGTTGTCTCATGCATTGTATTGTAAGCTTCTTGAGGGCAGGGACTGTTTTTTGCCTCTTTCTGTATCTCTAGTGCTTAGCACATAGTAGACAATTTATAGATATGTATTGGTTGATTCACTGCAGAAAAAGACCCTCAACTCTCAAGTAACCATACAGATTTACAAAACAGCAAATATAGGGTAGACTTTATTTGACTCAACAAGAACTATGATTTACAAAAGACTAGCCTCAGATTCATGAAAAGACAAATCTCTTCTTCCTCTTCAGTGAGCTTTTCTTCCCAGGGACTTATAAGAGGTTTGCAAATGTGGAGTTTTCCCCTCTGGTGAACCAAGACTTTTTAAAAAATATATTTTAATTTATTTTCTTAAATATTTACCAATTAAACATAAATATTTTTAATTTCAGTTTTATTTTTCATTTTGAGTTCCAAATTCTTTCCCTCCCACCTGTCCATCACCCATTGAAAGGTATGTAATATATGAACTACACAAATGAAGCCATGCAAAACATTTCCATATTAGCCATGTTGTAAAAGAACACGCACACACACACACACACACACACAAACACACAAATAAATAAATAAAGTAGAAAAAACATGCTTTAATCTGTACTCAGAGTTCAATTCTCTCTTTGGAGATGGATAGCATTTTTCAACAGGGGTAATTTGCAATTGTCTTGAATCATTGTCTTGATAAGATTAGCTGAGTCTATCAAACTAGGTCATCACACAATACTGCTGGTACTGTGTACAATGTTCTCCTGGTTCTGCTCACTTCACTAAGCATCAGTTCATGTAAGTCTTTTGAGGTTTTTTTCTGAAATCATCCCCCTCATCATTTTTATAGCACAGTACTATTCCATTGGCATCATATACCACAACTTGTTCAACCATTCCCCAATCGATGGGCATCCCCTCAATTTCCAATCCTTTGCCACCATAAAAAGAATTGCTATTTTGTACAAATAGGTCCTTTTCACTTTTCATTGATCTCTTTGGGATGCAAACCTATTAAAGGTATTGCTGGATCAAAAAGTATGAACAGGTATATAGACCTTTAGGTGGAGTTCCATATTGTTCTCCTGAATGGTTGACTAGTTCAAAACTTCCCCGACACTGCAATAGTGTCCCAGTTTTTCCATATCCCATCCAGCATTTGTCATTTTCCTTTTCTGCCATGTCCGTAAATCTAATAGTTGTGAGGTGGTATCACAGAGTTGTTTTAATCTGCATTCCTCTAAATTATAGTGATTTAGAGAATTTTATCATGTGACTGTTGATAGCTTTGAAAACTGCTTCTGAAATCTTCTGAAAACTGCCTGTTCAGATCCTTTGACCATTTATCAACTAGAGAATGACTCTTATTTTTATAAATTTGGCACAATTCCCAATATGTCAGCGAGTTGAGGTTTAATCTCTCTGTGTGGGCTTCTTTTATCTGTTCATTTCTTTTTTTTTTTGCTTTTTTTTGGAGGGCAATTGGGGTTAAGTGACTTGCCCAAGGTCACACGGCTGGTTTTTGTGTTAAGTGTCTGAGGCCGAATTTGAACTCAGGTCCTCCTGACTCCAGGGCCGGTGCTCTACTCACTGCGCCACCTAGCTGCCCCAAAGTATTAACCACACAGGGTCTTTTTTTTTTTTTTTGCTCTTTGGGGGGCAGTTGGGGTTAAGTGACTTGCCCAAGGTCACACGGCTAGTTTTTTTGTGTTAAGTGTCTGAGGCCGGATTTGAACTCAGGTACTCCTGATTCCAGGGCCGGTGCTCTATTCACTGCGCCACCTAGCCGCCCCCTATCTGTTCATTTCAGTTCTGGTTATTTAGCTCACCTTTTAAAGAAGCCTGGTGTAGAAAGTGTAGAAAGGTATTCTGAAACTAGCTAAGAATTAATCATCCTGTGGTGGATAGTACTGGGCTTAAAGTCGGGAAGACTCAACTTCCCTGACTTCAAATATGTCCTCAGACACTTACTAGCAGTGTGACCTTGGGCAAGTCACTTAACCTTGTTTGTCTCAGTTCCTTCACGTAAAAATGAGCTGGAGAAAGAAATGGCAAATGACTCCAGTATTTTTTTTTCAAGAAAACTTCAGATAGGGTCATGAAGAGTTGAACATGACAACAGCAACAACAAATGTGTTGTCAAAGAACCAGTGCATACCAAGGACAAGGAGAGGCTACATGTCACCAAGAAGATATTATTAGTGCCAAAACTACATGCCAAATGTGGTATTAAAAGGTTTATTTTTAGCTAAGTGTTGGAAGGGACCTTAGAAATTAGTTAATCCAATCTCCTACTTGAATAGAGAAGGAAACTGAGGCCTAGAGAGGTTAATTGATTTTCAAGGCCTCACAGTTAATAAGTGAAAGGGCCAAGATTTGAACTCAGATCTTCTAACTCCAGACCTACGGCATCTTTTCACTGCATCATACTACCATGTATAGATATTTTCAGTTGCAGAACCAAAGTTTCATCTTTTAAGCCTGTTAACTTCCATGAAGCTCTCTTTGGGTACACCCACTAAATAATGGTTAGAAGTACTATTGATTCTAGAGAAGAATAAAGTGGTTGTGAGATTTTTGTGTCTTTCTCTCTAGTCCAGCCTTCCACATTCACCCCTACCCCTCCAGTGAATACATAAGTAGAATAGCACTAAGAATTATGGAACTTGGAGTAAGGAGAGATTGCAAATGGTGATCTAATCCAACCCATACTTCAAAGACTGCTCTGTTATATCTTACCCAACAAGTAGTAATCCAGCCATTGCTTGAAGACCTCCAATGACTGAGAATCCTCCCTGGACCAAGGAAGCCAGTTCCATTTTTGGACAGATAAAATTCTTAGGAAGTTTTTTATGGTATCAATAGTAAATCTGCAGTTTCCATTCATTGCTCCTGTTTATGCCTCCTGGGGCCACACAGAACAAATTTAATCCCTTTTTCCACTGAGAGTTTTTTTTTAAATACCTAATAAATACCCCTTTCTCCAGACTAAACTTCCTCAGTTACCTCAACTGTTCACTATATGATACAATTTCAAGTTTCTTTACTACTCTGTTTGCCCTCCTGTAGATACTTGGGATTTTATCAGTGTCCCTCTTAATTGTGTCATTTACAAATGAACACAGTACTGCAGATTTGTCGGACCTGGGCATAGTGCCAGGGATTATCACCTTCTTTATTCCTGGAAGCTATGGCTCTCCTAAAGCAGCCCAAGATCATGTTGACTTTAAAAAAAAATTGTTGCTGCATCCCTTGAGCTTCGAGTCTACTAATATTTCAGATCTTTTTCTGTCTACTCATGACTCCACCATCCTTTACTTGTGAAGTTCATTATTTTAATTCAAGTGTATTTTCTCTACTGTGTTTCATCTTCTTAGATTCGTTGCTAATGCTCTAGCTTCTCAATATCCTTTTGGATTCTGTGTCTGTCGTGCCATATGTTAGTGTAGTAAGTTAACTCTCCCTACCATCTCTGTGTCATCTACAAATTTTTAAGTGTATTTTCTATTTATTTGATAAGCCACTAGGCCTTTTGGGTTTTGTGTGATAGTTGAGAACATTCAGAGAAATCCAAAGAAAACCAATAGTAATTCTCCTTTCCTTTTCTGAGGAATTGCAGTAAAATGCTATGAGTAATTTTTATAGTAAAAAAAAAATGGAAAGGTTAGAGCTGAGTGCATATCTCTTTGGGTTGCAAAGTGGTCATTTTTCCCCCACACTAGGGAAAGTATAAAAACTTTAGACTCATTTTGAATATAATGAAGAAAATTAGCCACATACCCCACATCACACCCACATACCACCTTGTTCTATAGAAACAGAAATACAAAAATGATATCTTCCACCAAAGCCACAAGTATGTGTAAAAATGTAAGGTCTTTCATGTCAAATGAGAGTATGGGAAGGTTCAGGGTAGAAAATGTGCTTTCAAGGAGAGGACACTGAGATCCTAAAATATATATGAAATTAAATTGTATTTCCAAGTTGTTTTCTTATAAAAATGTATCTGGAAGACACCGCAATATAGGGCACTACAATCACTTGATTACTATTCTGTCAAATGATTTGAGTCATAGAATTTCTTTGTTTGAAGGGGACCTGAGGAGTCATATATGCCCAATCAGACCTGAAATTTCCACATATTTA
The DNA here is from genome assembly GCA_028646575.1 of Pseudocheirus occidentalis. NCBI lineage: Eukaryota > Metazoa > Chordata > Mammalia > Diprotodontia > Pseudocheiridae > Pseudocheirus > Pseudocheirus occidentalis. The sequence continues at coordinate 138,029,407 of CM053594.1, read as the reverse complement.
TGATAGCTTTTACCTAAGGACCTCCAATTTACTTATTACCTCTGGTGGCATCCCATTCAATCTGGGTACAGTTACTTTATTTTTTTTTAATCTCTTATATCAAGACTAAATATTCCTCTTTATCATTTCCAAAAATTTCTGCTTGTTTGACTTCCTGCAAGTGGTACAAATATATTCCCTCTTCTGATAACTATTTTACAATTTTGTGAAGGTAGCTCTCGTTCTCTTCCTAAATCTTTTTTCTAGGATAAACGTCCCTTATTCCTTTAACTGTTCCTCATAAGTCAGTGCCATATGAGAACAATTCTTTCAAAATGAAGAATCTGAGAATGAAAATTACTCCCAGAATCAACATTCTGAATAACAATAAATTAAAAGGAAAAACAACCATCACATCAAGAGTCTAATCCTAACTGTGTTTATCAATGGTGGATTATAGACTTTTGGGCTCCTGGTAAAGATTCCTGGTGTCCTTTGCAACACCTAGATGTTAAAGCACATAAAGAGTCATTTGAAAATTAACAGATGAAAAATTATAGAGAAATCTAATACTATAAAAATGATGAAACATTTTTATAATCTATTCTCATCAACTTAATAATTGCTTATATTAATATAGCATTTTAAGGTTTTCAAAACTACACACACACACACACACACACACACACAATTTGATCTTCCCAACAATCCTGTAAAGTAAGTACCATAAGTATCAATATCTCCATTTTATAGATGAGGAATTAGAAACTGAGTGAGCAAGTAGCTTGCCCAGGACCACACAACTAACAAGTGTCTGAGGCAAGATTTGAACCCAGCTCTACACTTCAAGTCCAGTACTCTAACCATCTCATAAGGGTGAGTTAAACAATAATTATTTTAAAAACCAATATTTTATTTTCATATGCAGTGAACTTAAAACTTTCACTAGTAAAATGAAAAAAAATATTTTTTTTTCTATCTTAGTTGTTATTGAAGTCATTATTTTGAAACGGAAAAATTTAAATTAATTAAAAAATTTAAAGTCTTGGATCAAGACAGATCCTATATGCCAATTTTACGATGGACCCAAACATGATTTATACATATTTATGTGTGTTCATGAATATATATTTGTCTCTTGTTTCTTAGCTGGTTTTGTAAGCTCCCTGAGGGCAAAGGTCTTGTATCCTCCATTCTTATGGATCTTCTCTAGCAACCAGACTAATTTCATACATACAGTGAGCAGTGATACATATTTAATGATCATAGGATATCAAAATGTTGAAATATTTAAGTCATAAAAAAGAAAAGAAATCAAGAAATTATTATTTTAAAAGTTGCAGGAATAGTTTTAGCTTTAAAATTTTCTGAGACTAACTAGTATGGTTCAAGAGGGCATATGAAATAAGTATTTAACATACATAGATTCTATGAAGTTACACAAAGGCTCTTGATTACTCTGAATATATCATTCTCATGAGACTTATATAGTTAAGCCACCCTAAAAGGGTGCAAAGGGTGAGAGTCCAGGCCATGGCCCTTTGGGTTCTGGCTTCTATTGGGGCAAAATCTCAGTTTCAAAGGGGAAAAATGTATTCTTGCCTAGAAAATCTGACTAGGGTCTTATGAGTTTTTGTTGTATATGAAGAGAGAGAGAAAGGAGAGAAACAGAGAGAGGGAGAGACAGAGAGAGAGAGAGACACAGAGAGAGAGAAAGAGAGAGAGATTATTTATTAAGCATTTATTCTGTGCCAAGAACCATGATAATCTCTAGGATTACTAAAGCAAGAAAACAAGACAGTCCTTGTTCCCAAGGAATTTACATTCTAATTGGGAAGACAACAATATTCCTATTAAATTTTCATTGAATTAAACTCAATTCAACCTCTTGGTTTCTCAAATGTTGTTGGACCTTGGCTATGCCATCCAATATATTATCCATTCCTTTAAGTTTTGTGTCATCTTTAAATTTGATAATCGTGACATTTATGCTTTGTCCAAATCATTGATTAAAATGTCCGAACATATAGATTGAATATAGGCCAAATATAGATCACTTAGATGGATTCACTAGAGACTTTTTGAGTTAATATTAAACTATTAATGACAAAGCCCTGGGTCATTCATCCTACTGTCTAGCCATTATCTCTCAATCTTGTCCACAGCAGTTGCATGAGAAATTGTCAAATACTTCACTAAATTCTCAGTAGACAATGCTGGCTACAACATTCCCTTGATCTACCAGTCTTGTAACCCTTGCCAGAAAAAAGGGGGGGGCAGGAAATGAGATTAGTCTGGCATGATGTATTCCTGATGAGGCCATCCTGGCGGTGGGTAATCACCACTTCCTTTTCTAAATGTTCACTAATATCCCTTTAATAATATGTTCCATAATTTTGCCATGAATCAAAGTCAAGTTCACTGGCCATACATCTCCCTTTTTGAAAAAAAAAATAATCGCCAGTTCTCTAAAAGCTTCCTAATAAATAAAATTTCCATTGAAAAAATGCAATGCCATGAGAAGTAATGGGTTCCCCCTCTCTTGGGGCCTTTAAGGAAAAAGTAGGGGAAAATTTGTTAGCTATGCTGTACCATGGAGGTTATCTTTTTTTTCAGGCATGGATTAGACAAGGTGGTGTTTGAGTCTCCTTCCAGTTCTGAAATTCAGTGATTCTGTGATTATATGATTACATGATTATTTTTTAAAAATCTAAGTTGAGTACTCTGTGTGTCCACGTTGGTCTCTTTATACAATGGCAACTTTTTTTCCTATAAGAACTGTTTCTCTTTTCGTTTTCAGAATTTCTTTCTTGAGTGCTTTGCTTATCTCCTGTACTGACCTACCCCTGTTGGACTTTAGGCCATAGGATATCACCTGTCTTTCTTCTGAACTATTTGAAATCTGTTCTCCCAAATTCTAGGCTACATTTCAGACTAGACATGACTTTCTACATCTTCACCATCAGAAATTCCAGGATGAAGTAATCATTTACTATGAAGGCCCCATCCTTTCTGCTTCAATAACTAATTCCTCCTTAATGTTTTGGGAGAAGGAGGACCTTGTAATAGCCATGAAATCACATTACCTAGTCAGTTACTCATTCCATCCAGCCCTGTCTTTTTTTTTTCACTTTCATAGAAGTAAATTCCTATTACATTCCCCTTGCACTGGAGCCAGAGGTCCTGGTTTTAAATTCCACTTTTGGTCCTTACTATCTCTGTGACCTTGGAAAAGTCACTTAAACCTCTTTGGCCTTTGGTTTCCTTGTCTGTAAAATAAATGAGTTGAATCAGATGGCCACCAAGGTAACTTCCAGATCTGATCTCTGGACGAGGATTGGGGAACCTGCAACCTTGAGGCCAAATGTGGCCCTCTAGGTCCTCAAGTAATGCCTCCCATGAAATGGTCACACTTGAGGACCTAGGGGGGCACATTGGCCATGAGGCTGCAGGTTCCCCATCCCTGCTCTGGACCAAACAGGTATTGCGTGAATCTCAGCCTCACACACGAGAGTCAAAACCATATGTCTTTCATGTATATTCTCCCCTCAATCTTTAGCCAATTGATCAGCTTTCATAGTGGAATGTGATTAAAAGTTGAAGCTCCCAAACTGAATGTCAACTGACAGATAAGATTTAGTTGCTTAAAGAGCTGACAGAATGAAATGGAAGATCATGTAAATCAGAGTCTGAAACAAATAGAAATCATGCATTTTAATTCTCTAGCACAGTTTCCTGGGAGAGCAAGGGGAGGGGCATCAGTGGAGCTGTGATTGAGAATGTCAGATGTACATTCAGTGAAAGTTTGTGAAGGACTTCAAATCTCTTAGCATTCTTGTTTCCTGTCCAAGTTACATCCTAATTTGGACAATTATTTTGCCATGCTTTCTAACCAAAAGCAGCAGAATACAGAGTATTCTGGTCCAAAGTATCTAATTGAGAACAATTGGATTATACCAAGGAGGTTCTTGAAAAGAATTAGTCATTTGTCCAAATGACCTTATGATTTATGCAGGGCATTCTAAATAGCACTGTGATCACTTACAAAGAAAACAAATTTTTTTTGGTCCAGAAAAGTTTACAACCTAATGAGAGAAGGGAAAATACTTCACCCCAAATTTAATAGGCTGATGCACACAAGTTATCCATAGGTTATAGCTGCATATTAATACCAAGAGATTGCTATAGAAATTGGGAACATTGATGATGATGATGATGATGATAACAAAGTTGATGACAGCTGAAAACTTTAAGGTATGCAAAGGACATGTTAACTCATTTAGTCCTGAATCCAGTCAATCAATAAAACTTTATTGCATGCCTACTATGTGCTAATCGCTGTAGGAAGAACTGGGGACAAAAGAAAGACATGAACCAGATGTCCTCAAGCTAATAAGCAAAACTAGGTAAAGAGACAAGACAGCAATCTTAAAAGAAAACCCATCAACAAAAATAGGAGAGAAAGAGAAAAATATTGAGGAAGGCTACTACTACAAAACCTACTATTATCCCCATTTTATAGATGAGGAATAAGGTCACACAGGTGGGAAGTATCTAAGTCAGCATTTGAACCCAGGTCTTCCTGTTTGCCTGCCCAATACACTACCCACTCTGCCACCTAGTTGCCTCAAAAAGTAGGTGGGGAATAGAAAGAACAGAATAGAAAATGGTTGTTATTGTTCACTCAAGTCTGACTCTTTATGACCTCGTTTGGGGTTTTCTTGGCAAAGACACTGAAGTGTTTTGCCATTCCCTTCTCCAGCTCATTTTACAGATGAGGAAACTGAGACAAACAGGGTTAAGTGACTTGCCCAGTGTCATGTAGCTAGTGTCTAAGGTCTTTTGATACTCTGCCAAATGACACAATAAGCTCATTTACTGAAAAAGCATGGTAAGAAAAGGAGCAACACATTGGAAGGGCAGTGTGGGTCCAAAGAGGTCCCCAAGGTTAGGGCTTTAAACCTGTGAAGATTTATGACCCTTAACTGTGGGTTTGCAAACCTCACATCTGAATAAATGGCTTTTCTAAAAGTACAGTACCCTAGTTTTATTATAGGTTCCACTGTGGTAATCCTATTTGAAAACAATAAATAAATCTTCCAGGACACTCCACCTAGGCAGGCAAATTGATTTGGTGAGAGATCAGGGGCATGGCCCATAATGAGATCAGTCCATGTTCTTCCCTTTTTCCTTTGCTATGATATTTTTCTTCCTTTGGTAGTTTCAGTGTTTTGTAGCACGCTGTGTGCAAACATCTGCCAAAGCCACCAGCCCTCATCACCTGTCCCATTTTATATGTGCAGTGCTTGTTGGAGGTAAATACTGGAATTTGTTAACTAGCTAACAGCAAGTAGCAGTTATCAGACTAGAGAGAGAGAAAAAAATGTTATTATTAATGCAGAGCTACTGTTCAAAGGTGCCTATGTGTTTCAAGTCTTGTAAAGCTTGATTTTTAAGTCATTTTAATGGTCTTTTCCATAGGCCTTGGGACAGCATTTTCACTCTTCGTACCCAAGGTAGTAATGATTCTTCATCTCTTCCAGAAGATTCAGCAGGCAAACCCTAATAGCTCCTCTTCCTCT
>CM053594.1:138001491-138023346 GCA_028646575.1 Pseudocheirus occidentalis | reverse complement strand
CTCTCTCTCGGTGACAGAGTACAACAGCTCATGAAAAAGAAGTGATTCTGGCTCTTTCCTATGCCCTGTAGAAGAAGACTAGAAAAACAACAGAGTTAAATGCTTTTTCTGGAGGCAATTTTTTGTTTGTTTTTGTGAGTGAGGTCAGTGTGTCTCTTAAGTCAGATAAAACCTGCAAGTGGGATTGGGATTGTGGGGCCACTATGGGGTAAGGTGAATAGACCATATCAAATGAAAGGATCAGAAGGTGGTGGTTTGACTGACCCTTATGGTTTATAGGACATACCAAAGACATAACTCTGGTCTACTCAGAGTCTGTATTCCCCGCTGCTTGATTTCCAAAGGGAATATGATCTTTGGTTAAAACCTGTTCTCCCCGTCAGAATAAAGAGAAACTCACTTACCAGGGAAGTCTGCCATTCCTACAGGGGCTTCGGTGACTTGATTAAATTTAGGGATTGCTGCTCCCTTTTCCTCTGAGTCTAGAAAGAAGATGAGCAGAAGGGCTTTGATGCTGCAGTTTTCTCCTCCCAGAATGACAGTGATTTGATGAGAGGGATGGTGAAGTGGCAAGGGGTGCCAATATGGGAAAAATCAGCCAGCCAACATCTGGGGTAGCAAACCTCAAGGCCTCCAATGATACTGATGATGATGGAGATCTCCACTTTGGGCAGGATCATTTAAGGAAATAAATGCTAGACATTATCTTTGGGAAGATCATCTAGGCAGAAAGGTAATCTGATTATAATGATGACCAAGATTGCTTTGATATGAAACATTAGGCTCATGGTTTAAGGAAATGGTGATGTAATTAGCAAATATATTCACAGAATCTGCTTTGAGTTTCCTAATGTCTTTTTGAGTATTCATTGACAGCAATGTCTTGTTGGTTAGCACACAGATTAAATATACCATAATGGCTAAATAGAACTGAAACAGATGTCCTGTCATTAGGGCCATCCCTGGTGGCTGCTGGGACTATGGAAAATATTGAGGGCCTTGAGATTTGTTGTTTTATTTAAATGAAAGTTTGCTGGACAATATCATAGGAGAAAAAAAGTCAAGACCAGAAGCATATTAAGCAACGTACTATGTGCCATGTACTGTGCTAAACACTGATTATACAAATACAAGTAAAAAAGAAAGATGGTCCCTGTCCTAAAGGAGCTTACATCCTAATTGGGCAAGACAACACTTAAAAGAAGATGATGGGTGTGTATGGGGTATACGTTGGGCAAGAAAGTGGGGGGGGAGAGGAGCATGGTGACTAAGGTGACTCACAGGCACTCTCTGAGAAGATTAAAGCATGGCTACTCTGGGTCCATCCATGAAAGAGGCCCTGGAAGGGACTTGGCAACAGGAGGAGGAGGTGAGCATGGCAGAGGGATGTTCCAGGGTGACCTACAACACACAGCCAAAAGGTTATAGCAGAGTGGGGTGGGGAAAGGAGATGAGATGAATAATGCTTCTTGCCAACCCGCCAAGATCAGTCCCTTCTGCATCCCCTTCCACTTCTTTGTATGACAAGAAACCTGAAGGTGACTGAAAAAAAAATCTCCCAGATGGCTTTCCATAATTGTAGTAGGAAGAACGCTGCATTTGACATCATGTCGCTTGGCTTTAAATCTTGGCCAAACTGTGTGTCCTTGAACACATCACTTATCCTCTCTCTGGACCTGGAGTTCTCAAGCTTAATACTTTTGTGTATGAGTGTGTGTGTATACACACATACATATATATTTACGTATGCACATCTATCTATATATGTATAGATTATATATGTACACAAGGATACATTATATGTATATATACATGTGTATGCACCTACATGTGTTTATGTCTACATATATACATACATAGATAGATGGAAAGAAATGTATGTTTAAATATAAATGCTTTCTTTCACAATCCTAGATTTTGTCTTATGTATTAAAATCTTAATTTTGAGAAAGGATATAGACTTCATCATGTTGCCTAAAGTGTCCAAGACACAGAGAAGTTACAAAGCCTTCCCTGACTTTAGGGATCAGTTTTCTTCCTCAACTGCAAATGATCTCCAAATGCCTTTCCAGCTCTCCCTGTTCCTGTGGGCCCTAAGTATTATCTTGGCTGGAATGATGCTAAAACTTTTAATCATGTCACCATTGTCTTGGGAATTCAGTTCAACCTGAGGGCTACAAGACTAGGCAAGAATTCTGTCTATTGTGACATCAGAAAGGACTATCATCTCAGGGAGCTTCAGCATATCAGAGCATTCCTGCCTCCAGGAGAGGAAGTGCCAGTTTAAATCTTCAATGATGGAGTGTTGTGGAGGATGGACTGGCTTTTAAGTGAATGTACATACTTAGTAATAAAATAAACCACAGGTGACTCACTGATATTAAATGTCTGGGGTTGGGATTCAAATCCAGGTCTTCAAATGTTAAAGTCAGTTCACTTTCCATGACATCACTATGTCTCTCTCATATGAAACCAATTTAGAGTCTGGATCTAGGCCTGGCTGTGTTCCCTTGAATGGTGAGTGTATTAACCCCGTTTCCCCCTCCACCCACCCCCAAAGGCCATCTTCTTTTCAAGCTATTTTCAGCTCATCTGTACCTACTCGTTTGCAACACTTGTCATAACAGGAAGCCAGTTTCACATACTGTAATCCCCCAAACACGTTTCAGCTGCACGTGGAGAGCCAGGGTGGGCTGAGGGAAGAGCAGGGAGATTAGGCCCTGGGAGAAAGCAGCCAGCAGCTAATGCTAGGCTCAGCACAGCTCCCAGGATCCAGCCTCTCCAGGCCCAAAGTCTCCAACACCAACATCCAGACAATCTTGTTTTTCTTCCAAATGGAGCTGGTTCTTTTTTTTTTTAATAAAGCATTTGAGTAGGCAGCAGAGCCAGTCAGAACTGTTTATTTATAGCTGTGAATTTTCAGTGCTGTATAAATTAGAAATCATTGCTGAATGAGGTCCGCGCCCACTCACACACGCAGGGCTGCTATCTGTGAGTCCTTTCACACAGTTTGACTGTACGCAGTCTAAAATGGGAGAAAATGACATGCTCTGAGTCAAATGACAGAGTCACAGCTAAACTGCAAGGCAGAAAACCAGCAATTATTTTTCCTCGGCACAATATGGGGAGTACGACAGGTGCAATTATCCAATATTATTTAACAGTGGCAGTTTGTGGTATAGGGAGAAAATAAAGGTTTCTGTGTCTTGAAGCGGGGAGGGGGGAGAAAAAAGAAAGAACCTGCCTCACAGTTCCTATTTCCTAGGATTAAGCACTGTTTTGTAAAGTGAAACTGGTCATTATCTCGAAAAGGAAGGGAGGCCAGAATCACCTGGATCTCCCATCCCTTATCCCTCATCTTCAAAACTGGCTTCTGGATGGTCCCAGTGGTGATCAGGAATGAAGGGCAGGTAAGTTTTAAGGACTCTAGCCTCAACTAGCCCTCTTGTGGACCAAGCTAGAAAGAGGTCCCTGTATGTTTGTATTTGGAGCACTTCTTCCTTTCCCTTTCAGATTCTCCATTTCTTTTCTGGAAACTCCACCGCCACTCCTACAATGACTATAACCAGGAAGCTGCTGCTATTCCATGCAGGCAGATCCTGAAAGGCCTCACAGGATCAGGGCAAGAACATTGGATTTAGAATCAGAGGACCTGAGTCTGAATCTTGGCCCTGCTACTTAGCACTAGTGTGACTTTGGCCAAGTCACATCTCTGGGCCTCAGTTTCCTTATTTGGAGAATGAGGGGGTTGGATTAGATGATCTCCCAGGTCAGTGTCATGGGCTGCTCAGTGTCCAGCACTAAGCATGATGGGAGATGTGAATAAGAAATGACCAGGCCATGTGGGTAGTTCAAGTAAGAACCATGAAGATCTAAAACACAAAGATTCAAGTATTCCTATCCTAATCATATCCTGGAATTTTATTATCAATATAATAGTCTGCCAGACCCTAGAAGTAGCTTGGATAAGATCAGGCTTTGTTATCAAGGACCCAGGAAGTCATGGGGAAAGTCAGTTGTCTCTTATCAAAGTATATCTATAGGACAAAGGATGTTCCCAAGAGCAGGCCGCAATCTCAAAGGCATCTGCATAGAAACTGATACCCAAGAATCAAGTATTTTGACTTACAACAGTATAAGGAACATGTTCTTTTAGGTGCCTGAAGTCTGGGGCCAAAGGCTTGGATGTTAGCATGTCAAACAATAGTCCTTTTAAGTGTATCCCTGGGGGGGTCTTTCAGGGAGGCCGGCTTTACAAGCCCATCACCTCGAGGGCTATTGGGGGTACACTATCAAGATTTTTATCTGCGTCCTGAATCAGGCCTTCTTGGATCCCCAAGTCTAGATTTTTCTGATCTAGTACAATGTATATTCCTAAAGGATAGAAGCTATCTCCCTTTTGTATTTGTAGACTTAGAGCCCTTGGTAGTCAGCTGGCATTTAATAAATGCTTGTTGTATGGTTGATTCTGGCTGGCTCTTCAGATCTCCATGTTCATTCTTCCTGTCTCACCTCACAACTGTTTCTCCCACCAGGAATATCTTCTCTCTTCCATTTACCTTAACCTAATCCTCCAACTCGTTCCTCATTTCCTACATTCTTTAAGAAGTCTCCCCTCATTTCTCCTCTCCACATTGGATTTCTTTCTCTTCTGAGCTCTGATTATGCTACAGATTGATCAGTTACCACTCAGTTTAGCAGAGACTAGATCCACTGCTATACAAACAGAGATATAATTTTGATAATAGCTAATATGTGTTTGAGGTCAAACATTTTAGCCAGCATTTTTATAGCTCTTTAAAGGTGGTAAAATGCTTTACAAATATTATCTCTTTTTATTCACAAAACATTCCTGAGAAGTAAATGCTGTTGTTATTCCCATGTTACAGATGATAAGACTGAGGCAGATTGAATGACTTGCCTAGGGTCATACAAGTATGCTGTATGAGATATGAACTCTGCTCTTCCTAACTCCAAATCCAGCACCCCATCCACTGCAGCCCCAGCTGCCTCTGATTTTTCTGGATGTATTTTTTTTTGCTCTACAACCATAGTAATGCCTTGCAGAAAAGGAACTATCCAAAAGCTTAAAAAAAGAAGCACCAACTCGGCTTCATTGTGTAAGGTGTTGTCAGGCACCATAAGAGACCTCTGTGAAACAACATTCCAAATTCCAGCATTTAAAGATGAGATATACTCCTTTGGAAGACCAGTGGAATCTGAAGAAAATCTTTCTGGAACAAAATCCTGAGATTTTAGTTCACAATCAGCAATTTAACACCCCCTTCTCCCAAAAGAGTCATTAGATTGTGGTTGCTTTGTAATATTTTTTCTTTACAATTTTGGAAAAAAATCAAGGAATATTCTTGATCCATTGTTACTTGTTCTTTTAACTATGGATTGTGGGGAAAACACTATACCGTATCAGGCAGACAACTTCAGCTATACATGATGGTCTGACGACTCCTTGGACTCACAACTTCCTTTCTTCCACTGAAAGAAAGTTGAGTTGATTTGGTTTAGAAGGCACGCCTGTTCTCTGTTGTTGTTGTTGTTTTGGAGAAGCTTAGGTTGTGTAATAGCTAGAGAGATGACCTCAAGGCTAGAAAAAGACCTGGGTTCAATTCTCGTTTCTGAAATACGCTGGCTGTCTGATCCTTAACCTTTGAGTGCTCTACGCAACTTTCTAAGACTTTATATTGTAAAGAAAGTGCCAAACTGCACAGGAAGAAGGTATTTCCTCAACTGGGAGGTCTTGATGCTTCTGAAAATGCAAATCTTTATCTCTATGTGTGGAGGCAGCTAGATGACTCTGTGGATAGAGTGCTGGATCTGAAGTCAGGAAGACCTGAGTTCAAATCTCAGATACTTACTAGCTGTGTGATGCTGGGCAAGGCAATTAGTCCTGTTTGCCTCAGTTTCCTTATATGTTTAAGAATGAGTTGGAGAAGGAAATAGCAAACTACTCCAGTATCTTTGCCAAGAAAACCCAAAATGGGATTATGAAGAGTGGGACATGAGTGAACAACAGCGGCATCTCTATGTGTGGTTTTTCTACCCCACTAGACCAGTATAAGGTCCTATACTTATGTTTTCCCCTAGGGTTTTGATCACAGTTCTGTTAATCATTAACAGTTAATGTCATCAAGTCATAGCAAGTTCAAGTTGCAAGGGACTTGAGGGCTCATCTAGTCCTTTCTCCTTTGTTGACAATGAGGAAACTAAGGATCAGAGAAGTCAAGCTAATCACCTAAGGTCAGAAGCAGGATCTAATCCTATTTTTTTTTTATTCTAAAGCCCTTGGCTGTACTGTGACCCACTAATAGTAGTAAGGGCAGTTACGTGCTGCAGAGGACAGAGTGCTGAGTCAGGAAGACCAAAGTTCAAATCCTGTCTATTTCACTTACTAGCTGTGTGACCCTGGGAAAGTCACTTAGCCCTGTTTGCCTCAGTTTCCTCATATATAAAATGAATCATAAAATAAAATGGCAAATTACTCCAATATCTTTGCCAAGGAAGCCCTAAATGGAGTCATAAAGAGCTGGACACAACTGAACAATAATAATGGTGCTAAATTCAGACCAAGATAGAAGAAGACAGCCTTGCAATAGGGGGTGGGGGAGATATTTGGGGACAAAGACCCTTTCCTAAACTCTAGGATTATCTCATCTAGCCTTGGGTTATGACCTGGGTTATAGGCAGTAAGGAGCAGTAGAATGAACACTGTCCCTGGAGTCAGATAATCTGGATTTGAAGCCCAGTGCTGATAATCATTACCTGCATGAGCTTGGCCAAATCACTTCATGTCAGTCTCCTAATCTACAAGGCTCAGGAGTTTGACTAAAAGGTTTCTTCTGGCACTATGGGCTATGATCACTGATTTCTATGCTCCAGATTTAGTAGAATAGAGGAAACAGCGTGCAGTGAGTGGCCCATGGGTAGACCTGCCTCTGTCCTGGCACACTTTCTCTTAGCCTAATAACACCCTTTCAAATGGGGACAGAGGGAGAGAAGGGGCAGAGAATGTTACTTCCTGGGGAATAAGTTGTTATAATAAAATTGTTGGCCCATTTTATCCCTATTACCATCATTATTTGACATTATTTCAATACTGTGCATAAACACAAATGAAAATGGCATGTACTTATGATGCAGCTTAAAGAGCTAGGAGAGTGTCCCTACAAATCCACAGAAAAATGTGGTTGACATCTGAAATTCCTGTTCTAGGAACTCAGGGTCTTTCATTCCACAGGGGAGAGGGAGGAAAAGAGAGACAGGCAGTCAGACAAATGGAGACATAGACAGATAAACACCGAGAGACACAAAGACAGACAGACAAGCAGGCAGACAGACAGAGGGAGACACAGAGACAGAGCTGGTACATACCCTTTGGCCCAGCAATACCACTGCTATGTCTAGTTCCCAAAGACATCCATAAAAAGAGACCAGGACCTGCTTATACAAAAATATTTATAGCGGTTCCTTTTGTGGTGGGTAAGGACATCAATTGAGGAATGGCTAAATAAGCTATGGTATATGATTGTGATGGAATATTAATTATTGTTCTATAAGAAATGGCAAGCAGGACGATTTCAGAAAAACACGGAAAGACTTTCATGAACTGATGCACAGCGACGTAAGCAGAACTAGGAGAATGGAGTACAGAGTAACGGCGGCATTGTATGATGAAGAACTGTGAATGTCTCTGCTCTTCTTGGTGATGTTGTGATCCAAAACAATCCCAAAGGACTAATGATGGAGCGTACTATCCACTTCCAGAGAAAGAACTGATATTGACTGAATACAGACTGAAACTATTTCAGGGATTGAGTTCCTAGTTCTGCTGTTTGCACGGGGAAGAATATAAAACAGGTACTGTGGCCAAAGAGGAAACAGCATGGCGTGGTGATGGCCCAACAATGCCTTCCTTTACTTTTAAAACCAGTTGTCTAGGGAGGGAAGGGAGGAAGGAGAGAGAGATAGAGACAGACAGAGACAGAGAGACAGAGACAGAGGGACAGAGACAGAGACAGAGAGAGACAGAGACAGAGAGACAGAGACAGACAGAGAGACAGAGACAGAGAGACAGGGACAGAGAGACAGGGACAGAGACAGAGAGAGGGACAGAGACAGAGACACAGAGACAGAGAGAGACAGAGATGGGGGAAAGAGAGAGAGAGAGAGAGAGAGAGAGAAATTAAAATTGTAAATACCTCCCTCCTCTCCCTTGACTCATTGACTCAAATACATATCAAGGTAAAGTGACTAGCAGGTACTTTTTTGAAAGCAGACTTTGATTAAAGTCAGCTAACAGGCATTTATTAAGTGCTTACTATGCTAGGCCCTATGCTAAGTACTGATTGAATAAAGGGAGGAGAGTGATGAAGGATGTGTATGTAAGCTGTTAGTATCCAAAAAGCTTAATGGTACAGGAAGTTGTAGGCCAGGAGAGACGGAGGTACCATATAGTACGAGCAAGGGAAGAATTAAAAGGAATGAAAGGCTAGATGAAGGAAGGATCAATTTCACCTACATCGAAGCTTTCCTTCCCAAATGGAGCATTACCAAGTTACTGTATGAACACCTTTACTATCTCTCATCAGACCTCCTTGGGGGTAAGCTGCTGAGGTCAGCTATCAGGGAGGTGAGCCTCACTGGAAACTCTCCTTTTGTCCTTAACCCATCTTCTTATCATGTTCATGAGAAAACCTTCAGGTAGAAGAATCTAGAAATGTATTCATTCATTCAATAATTGTTTTAAAAGAATCTACTAGGACAAGGGGCATTGCTAGCTGCATGACTCCTCCTAATGAGCATTGCTTTGGCCCGTATTCAAGTTGAGTGCAACTTTTTGGCCTAAATCTCACTGTAGGGGGCAGCTAAGAGGTGAAGTAAATAGAGCACTGGCCTTGAAGTCAGGAGGACCTGAGTTCAAATCCTGTCTCAGACACTTAACACTTGCTGGCTGTGTGACCTTGGCCAAGTCATTAACCCCAATTGCCCTGCCTTCCCCCTTCCAAAAAAAAGGCAAAACAAACTAAATCACACCATAGCTTATGGGCTGGGGGCAGGTTTTCTCCATTTGGTAACCACTGAAAAATCTTAACTGAAAGTCATGGCCTCCTCTTCCCTCACCAGTGACTTACATTTTTTCATAGGATAATAGATTTAGAGCTGGAAGGGGCCCTACAGTCCATCTTGTCTAACTCCCTTATATTATCATTGAGGAAATCAAGATTAAGTGACTTGCCCAAGGTCACACAGCTTGTAAGTGACATGGGCAAAATTTGAACCCAGGTTCTCTAACTCCAAAACTTGTACACTTTCCATTATATTATGCTACCTGTAAAACTACTCATTACTTTCTTTAAAATTCTTTCTGGGGCCCCAAGAGTGCAAATGTCCTAAATAGGGTCCTGAACTATCATCCCTGCAGGGCAGCTAAGTGGCTTAGTGTGTAGAGCCATGCACCTAGAGTCAGGAAGACCTGAGTTCAAATGCAGCCTTAGACACTTACTACCTGTGTGAGCCTGATTTGCCTCATTTTCCTCATCCGTAAAATAAGCTGGAAAAGGAAATGGCAAACCACCCGAATGTCTTTGCCAAGAAAACTCCAAACGATGTCATAAAAAGTCAGACACGATTGAAGCAGAAAAGATCCCTGCAAGGAAATTTGTGTCTCTACCCGTCTTCCCCTACCTCCAACTACACAGCAGCAGGTCTTCAGTTATCACCTCACAGACACAGGGAAAAGTGAGAGAAGGTTTTGCTGTGAAGGAAGAAGCTTGCAAAATGTTCAGCAGGGGCTCGGGTCCAGTCTGAGCATGTGTGTGCATGGCTAACACTTCAGGGATTTGTTTTCACTCAACACTTTATTTGATTAAGGCTCAAAGTATAAAGCTTGTCAGCTGAAGCAAAGTTAGAAGATAAAAGACCTTGGGGGGAATCTGCTCTGCTATCCTGAAAACTATGTAACAAGGTATCCTATAAAGCTGTTCTCAAATACATTTAAATTATCATTTTTTATCTGCAAGGCATTAGTTCAGTTTTGCAAATGATTTCTCTTTTAGTTTTCAGCATTCATTTTTATAAGATTTTTGAGTTCTTAATTTTGCTCCCTCCTTCCTTTCCTTTTCCCCTCCCCAAGATAGCAAGCAATCTGATAAAGATTATACACGTGCAATCATGGAAGCATATTCCTCCATTAGTCATGCTGTGAAAGAAGAAATAGAACAAAAGGGAAAAGCTACAAAAAAAGTGGAAGTAATATGTTTCAATCTGCATTCAGACTCTGTAGTTCTTTCTCTACATATGGATAGCATTTTGCATCATGAGTCTTTTGGGATTGTCTTGGATCACTGTATTGCTGAGAAGAGCTAAGTTAAATCATAGTTTATCATCACGTAGCATTACTTTTACTGTGTACGATGATCTCCTTGTTCTGCTCACTTCACTCAGCATCAGTTCACGCAAGTTTTTCCAGGTTTTTTCTGAAATCTGCCTGCTCATCATTTCTTATGGAACAATAGAATTCCATTACCTTCATATACCATAACTTATACCCCAATTTATGGGTATTCCCTTAGTTTCCAATTTCCACAAAAAGAGCTGCTATAAATATTTTTGTGCATCTAGGTCCTTTTCTCATTTGTGTGATCTTTTTGGTATATAGCCCTAAAAGTGATATTACTGGGTCAAAGGGTATGTACATTTTATAGCCCTTTGGGAATAGTTTCAAATTGCTCTCCAGAACAGTTGGATTATCTCACAATTCCACCAGTAATGTATTAGTGGTATTAGTATTAATTCCAATTTTCCTACGTATTCTCCAACATTTATCATTTCCCTGTTTTGTCATGTTAGCCAATCTGAGGTGTGATGTGGTACCTCAGAGTTGTTTTGATTTGCATTTCTCTAATCAATAGTGATTTTGAAACTTTTATCATGTGACTATAGATAACTTTAATTGCTTCATCTGAAAAGTGTCTGTTCATATCCTTTCACCATTTATCAATTGGGGAAAGACTCATATTCTCATAAATTTGACTCAGTTCTCTATACAGTTTAGAAATGAGGCCTTTATCAGAGACACTGGCTATAAAAATAATTTCCCAGCTTTCTCCTTCCCTTCTAATCTTGGTTGCATTGACTTTGTATAAAGCCTTTTCAATTTTATGTAATTAAGATTATCCATTTTGCATATCATAATGTTCTCTGTCTCTTGTTTGATCATAGAATTTTCCATTATCCATTGATCTCACAGGTAAACTTTTTATTGCTCTCCTAATTTGCTTATAGTCTCACCCTTTATGTCTAAATCATTTTGATCTTATTTTCATATATGGTGTAAGATGTTGGTCTGTGCCTAGTTTCTGCCATACTATTTTCCAATTTTTCCAATAGTTTTTTTTAAAATAGTGAGTTCTTATACCAGAAGCTGGAATCATTGGATTTATCCAACAGTAGATCACTATAATAATTGACTACTGTGTCTTGTATACCTAACCTATTCCACTGATCCACTTTTTCTTAGCTAATACCAAATAGTTTTGATGACTGCTGCTTTATAATACAGTTTTAGATCTGATACTCCTAGGCTACCTTCCCTTGCATTTCTTTATTTCTCTTGATGTTCCAAACCTTTTGTTCTTCCAGACAAATTTTGTTATTTTTTTTCTAGCTCTATGAAATAATTTTTGGTAGTTTTATTGTTATGCACTAAATAAGAAAATTATTTTAGAGATACAGAACTTAAGAATTACAAGTATGATCTTCTCATGTAGGGGTATAAATAATTTAAACTTATTAAATAGCATGGGGTTTTCCCCCTGTTTATCTTTTTGTGCTTCTCTTCAATCTTGTATTTGAAGAACAAATTTTCTATTCAGCTCTGGTATTTTTATCAGGAAATTTTGAAAGTCCCCTATTTCATTTAATTTTCATCTTTTCCCCTGAAAGATTATGCTAATTTTGCTGGGTGGTTTATTTTTGTTTGTAATCCTAGCTCCATTGCCTTCCAAGCCATTCAGTCTTTTAACATAGAGGCTACTAAATCCTGTGTAATTCTGACTGTGGCTCCTTGGGATTTGAATTGTTTATTTCTGATGGCTTGCAAAATTTTCTTCTTAAACTGATAGTTCTTGAATTTGGACAACGTTCCTTGGAGTTTTCATTTTGGGATCTCTTTTAGGAGGTGATCGGTTGATACTTTCAATGACTTTTATCCTTTGGTTCTAGGGTGTCATGCTAGTTTTTCTTGATAATTTCTTGAAAGATATTGTTCAGACTCTTTTCCTGATCATAGCTTTTAACGAGTCCAGTATTTCTTCAATTGGTTCTCTGGGTCTATTTTTCAGGCCAGTTGTTTTTTTTTTTACAATGAAGTATTTTACATTTTCTTCTATTTTTTAAAAAAATGTTCATTTCTTTGATTTTGTTTGATTGATTTGTGATGTTCCATAGGAGTCATTCATTAGCTTCCACTTGCTTCATCCCAATTTTTAAAGAATTATTTTCTTCAGTGAGCTTTTGTACTTCCTTTTCCATTTGGCCATTCTGCTCTTTTTTTTTTTTTTGCTTTTTGGAGGGCAGTTGGGGTTAAGTGACTTGCCCAAGGTCACATGGCTAGTTTTTGTGTTAAGTGTCTGAGGCCAGATTTGAACTCAGGTACTCCTGACTCCAGGGCCGGTGCTCTATTCACTGCACCACCTAGCTGCCCCCATTTCTGCTTTTAAAGTTGTTTCCTTCAATGGATTCCTCCCCCCTCCACACCCCAATTCTGTTTTTTTAAGAAGTTGTTTTCTTCAGTCAGTTTTTGTGCTTCCTTTTACAGGTTGTTCACTCTTTTCATCATTCTCTTGCCTAACTCTCATTCCTTTTCCAAATTTTTCTTTTACTTCTCTTTCTTGATTTTTAAAATCCTTTTTGAAATCTTCCAAGAGGACTTTTTAAAGCTTGAGACTAATTTATATTCATCTTTGAGGCTTCCCACGTAGGTAGGTCATTTTAACATTGTTATCCTCTTCTGAGTTTGTGTTTTGATCTTCCCTGTCATCATAGTAGCTTTCTTTGGTCAGGGCTCTTTTTTTGTTTTTTTTTTTTTTTTGCTCATGTTTTAATGCTGAACTATGCTTCTGGGACACAGGGATCACTGTCCCAAACTTCTTGCACTGGAGGCCAGGGGTGTGGTCACAGGGGTTTGGTTTTCTGTACCAGGGCCTCTGGGACTGGCAGCTTGCCCACTGTGCTAGGGTTGCCCAGCCTAATTGTACCTATTGTGCCCTCTGTTTAGGAGCTGTCAATTTACCTGTTGCACTGGAGTTGGTGGCCTCACAGCTCAACTGCTATGCCACTGGCTTGCTGAACCCAGACCAGATGGCCTTGGTTGTTGATCTGTGCTGTGACCAAGAACCTCCCACTGACTTGCCCACACACCACCTGTGCTGGGCTACACTCCTCTTTTACCCAAGTGGGACAGATCTTTCCTGAAGTCCTTCTAAATCATCTGGTGCTAGAAATTCATTCATTCACTTCTTTCTTTCTTTCTTTCTTTCTTTCTTCATTCATTCATCTATCTGTTAATTAATTAATAATCTATCATCTCTCTATTTATTCATTTGTTCATTCATTCATTCATTTACTGGAGATTTTGTCCCTCCAGAATTTTTTTAGAGGCTTGATTTAATGTTGTCTCCAAATCAAACTGGGAAGAGCTCAAGAAACTTCCTGGGTTCTCTCCACCATCTTGGATCCGCTCCTCTCAGAAATGATTTTCAAAGATCTTTAGGCCCCACACAAATAATCTTCTTTCTTTTTTATTGGCCCTGTCTACAAGTACTTATGTTCTGCCCTCCCCATCTTTACCACCTGGAAAGAACCCTTAGTGAAGGTCTGTTGAATTGAGTCTATTTGCTAACTATATGTTTAGACTATCCCCACAAGTATGAGTTCCCTGGAAAACCACACATCAACAGTTGAGAAAAGAAACTCATATTTCTTTTAGTCTCACAGACTAATTTCCATTAGTTATTATTTTAGACTCCAAGCCTATGAGGCAGCAATTTTTGCATGGCTAAATTAAAATGAGATATGGAAATGCACTAGATCGGGGGTCAAAGTGGCCCCACCAATTAGAATCTTTGTGACCCTGGACAAGTCCCTTATCCTGTCTATACAGGCCTCAGTTTCCTGATTTGTAAAATGAGAATGTCTTCCAGACCTAAATCTACTATCCCATAATGCTACTTGGCTTTAAGGCACATAAATCTTGTATTCACTATTCAGGGGAGAAGCTGGAGGCAGATGTAGGGAGGGCAGGATAATACAATCTAGCATTAGAGTCAATGGGGGCTCTACTTTTGTATGTGTGTGTTGAGGGCGAGGCAGGAGCAAGGGTGTGGGGGGAACCTAGGAAAGAGCTGGAGATCAAAGAACAGCCAGCATTTCTTTGGAAGCTAGTGTGTGGAATATTCTCCAGCAGCTCTTTGATCTGTGACTATCCTCACCTCACACTTCCCTCCTCCCACATTTAACACTTGTCAGTCCAGAGACAAGACTCCCTCCTTTCTGTTTCTCCTCTCATCTCCTTATGTGACCTCCTGAAAGACAATTTTTCTTCTTGCCTCACCAACAAATCTCTGGTCAAATTATTAGGCTTCTAGACTATTAGAGCTAGAGGGATTTTTAGAAATAAGTTAGTTTACCCCTCTCCCATTGAAAATTTATTATGAATATCTTTGGGTCATCTAAGTGGGACAGTGGATAGAGCTCTGGGACTAAAGTCAGAAAGACCTGAGTTCAAATTTGAACTCAGATACTTACTAGCTGTGTGACCCTAGCTAAGTTGTTTAACTCTTTGCCTCAGTTTCTTCCTCTGTATAAATGAACTGGAGAATGAAATGGCAAACCACTCCCATATTTTTGCCAAGAAAATCCCAAATGGGGTCACAAAGAGTCTGACGTGACTAAAACAATTAAATAATAACAATATTAATATCTTTGGTTTTTATATCACTTTCATTTCCACATAAATCTCTTCCTTTCTGCTTTCCCCAGGAAGTCTTCCCTTGAAACAAAAAATAAGAGGAAAAAGGATTCAACAAAACTCACAAACATCTTAACATATCTGACAGTATATAAAGTAATCCACATTCAGAATCCTTTACCTCTACATGGAAGGAAGGGACTTACATTTTTTCATCTCTTCTTTGGAGCCAATTAATTTTAATCACACAGATTTGTCGTTGTTTCCATTTACATGCATATTATCTTCTTAGTTTTGCTAATTTCCTTCTATATCAGTCTATATATGTGTCCCCTCATTAAAGTATTCATATTTATCACATCTTATGGAACAATAATATTCTATTGCTTCATACACCATAATGTGCTTAGTCATTCCTGAATCAATGGGCATCTAATTTGTTTACAATTGTTTACAATTCCAAAAAATATAAGATGTTTCTATCGACATTTTGGTGTATATGAGAACTTTTTTTTTCTGTCTTTAACCTTCTTGGGATGTATGTTTAGCAGTGGGGTCTCTGGATTAAAAAGTCTGGACATTTTCGTCACTTTTTTAAAGCATAATTCCAAATTGTTTCCTGCAATGTTTGAACCGATTCACTGTTCCATCAAAAATATATTAGTGTGCCTGTTTTTCAACAGTCCCACCAGCACTGACTATTTCTACTGTTTGTCATCTTGGTCAACTCTCTGTTACCCCTTCCTTTTAAACATGAGGAATATGAGTCCCAGAAATAATTAACAAATTACTTAAGATCACAAAGCAAGTGAATGACTTTCACATCTTCTAACTCCAGGCTTAGTGTTCCCCCCCATCCCCTCACAATACCATGCACTCTTTATCCCTAGACTACTACCTCAATCATCCCTAATATGGTTACAGATCCTCTGGGAATTGCATTCAGTGTCTCTGCCTGCAGAGAGACAATTAACATATTTTTACACAAAAGAAATACAGTTAAAATTTGCATTAAGGGCAGCCTTGATTCACTGAGGAACTACTGCTTTACTCCCATTAGTCAAATATATGAATTTTTTTTAAGGAGGAGAGAGGACTAAAATCAAAGCTGTTTATTAATTTCATATTGATTTTTTAAAATTAAGATGTACAGATGTTGCTATGATGACAATGACAAGCCACACTGTCTTTGATCATAAGAGGATAGGGACAGCTATTAAATATGTTGGTATGTATTTAGTTCATTCAGCTAGCTAGAGCCTGATACTAATGGGATCAAGGTCAAGGGTTTAGATCCTAAGACAGTTAGTCAGCTTTGCTCTGTGCTGTGGCTATAGGCTGTACTATGAACCTCAGTCAGGCAGTGTGTGTTTTTGGTGATGAAAGAAAAATAGAGGTGATATTATGGATTGGTGAATATAAATTTGATGCATTATTGGGAAAGCTACTGAAGTGTATGACCTACCAATGAGCACCCGTAGTGTCCCTATGGTCCAAAAATAAAAAAATTTAGAGCTGATAAGAGACTTTAGACCCTGTCTATTCTAGGGGTTCTTAAAAAGTGTTCAAAAACTCTTTGTGGGTCTAGGATAGATTTCAGGGGATCCATGAACTTGGATGGGGGAAAAAAATCACATTTTTTTTTTCGCTAAGCCCTAACTGAAACGTAGCATTTCTTCAACTGCGAATCTAAACAACAAGTATTATTCTGAGGAGTGTATAAAATTCACCAGATTACCAAAACGAATCCATGACACACACACACACACTCACACACAAAAAGTCAAGATCACAGTCTAGCCCCTCAATTTATAGATGAGGAAAATGAAGCTCAGATAGAGTACATTACTTGCTGCAGGTCATGAAGATAATAAGCAGAAAGGTCTGTGACCAGTGAATTCTTTCCCTTACACCAAGTCATAAGGATAGTGTCTTGAGCAATTTTGGTTGAGACTTGCAATTTCATTGCATGGGGAACTCCTATTGGGGAAATTCCCCCTCTCTCTACCAGGGTAGATCAGCAATTACTCTGTAACTTACTGTCTTAGCTCAAGTATTCAGTAATATAGAAAATAAATATTTAACCTCAATACAGTTTCTTTTAAGTTGATAGCCACCCACTCTGTAATTTATAGTCTCAGAGAGTTGCCTGAGGCACCAAGAGATTAAGTGACTTGTCTAGAGTAACATCACCAGGATGTGTCAGATGCAGGATTAGAACCCACTCTGCCGTTCTTTGAGGCCCACTAGATCACAGCTGCCTCTGACCTTGAGACTACTTATTATTAGGTGCTTAAGAAGTTTACTGCTGAACTGAAATACATTAGAAGGACTTAATGAATATTAAGAACAAAGGAGCAAGGATTGACTTTTGCTATTAATTTGTAAGTGTTTACCTGTGTGGGAGCTGCCATTTTACGGATAACTTGAAAGTGGTTCTGTAACTAGAGGCAGCAAACTCTGCAGAGGTCAGGAACCAGAAGAAGCCCCTTTTCCCCTACAGTATGCCCTTACAATACCCTGTTGACCTTGACGATGTAGGCTTTACTTTTATGTCACTTACGGAGGGTCCCTTGACACTGTGTTACTGCTACAATCCCCATAGCTACCGTGGATGACCTCGACCAGTATACAACGGGAGTATTCCAGGATTCTGGGTTTTCCATAACTTCACGTCGGTTTAAATCACTGCCCCCCAAAACCTGCCAAGCTTGGGGACTTCTGAGACCAGCTTGATGTCATATTTCAGGGGTGGCTGCACTAGTCTACTAAATAACTCAAAGAGATAGAATTAGAATGTTAATTATTAGTGGAATGATCAGATTTTCAGCCTGAAAAGTCTGCTAATGGGGGAGCCATGAGGTATTCCACTGACCGATTTATCATGAGCTAATTCTCCAAAATCAAGAAGTGGGGGGAATGAGGATTATATTGATACATATTTATTTTCTAATCCTAGAGTAAAATATAGTGCATTAGCAGAGTTCTTACTAGCTGCGTGACCTCGGGTAAGTCACTTAACCTCTGTTTGTCTTTATCCACTAGAAAAGGAAATGGCAAAGCAGTCCAGTATCTTTGCCAGGAAAACCCAGTGGACAGTATGGTCCACTGAGTCAGACGCAGCTGAACAACTGAACAGCAATGAACAGAGTACAACAGGAACAAAACAATGGCACATAGTTCACTCCAGTCATTCTGGGAGTTGTCAGGACTCTCTAAAAGACCACGAAACACCGAGTTTTCTAGAGCACACATGTTGCTTCTCCCAATCTCAATGGAGTTTTCCATTTGCTGAAAATCCATGACTAGTCAGGTCAAGCACTCAGGAGCTTTGGTCCAGACTGGGAAAGGGTCAAAGGCAGTAACATTTATCTCCCTTTTTCTATTCTTTGGGTAAAAGTACAATTCAAATAGTATTTGCATTGTAGGAGGACTGGGTATCTATTTGACAATCAAATAAGACAGCCAGTAGCACAGTAGATAGAGTACTGGTGTAAGTCACAAAGACTTGAATTCAAATCTACCCTCACTGGCTGTGTGACACTGGTCAAGTCACTTAACTCTATTTGGCTCAGTTTCTTCATGTGTACAATGAATTGGAGAAGGGAATGGAGAACCACTCCAGTATTTCTATCAAGAATATCCCAGTGGGCTCATGAAGAGTCAGACACGACTAAAAAAACTCAACAAAAAGTGGACAATAATAGCACCTACCTTGAATGGTTATAGTGAGGATCAAAAGAAATGATATTTGTAAAAAAAAAAAAAAGGTGCCTGGTACACATTAACACCATATAAATGCTCATTCTGTTCCCTTCCCCTTGTCAGCAAAGAGTAGGGAGTTACTAATGAAATTTACTTGGGGTAAAAGAATGGTTGGCTACAACCAATGCTTGTGACTTTACATTTTCATAAATGGTTTGGTGAAATGATGGCACCATGGTAGGGTAGCTTTCACTTTTAAAAAAATCTTGATTTTTTTTTTCTTTATGTTTTGACGCCATTTTTACTTGCTCTGGACAGTGGCTTTAGATTCACTAGGTAAAATGGAAAGGATGAGCGCCATCTGGTGGCCAGACCAAGCATTCCAACATTCCTTGGAATATTGATAAGGGAGGGGAAGAGAGTACCCCTTAATGTAGTTGAGAGGATAGAATAACATTCCAATTGAACATTTCTGTGATTAAGTAGGTTTTTTTCCCCACAATATGCATTTCTTTACCCATCTTACTCTGCCTTGTTCTCCATCAAAGATGTTCTGCCTTTAATATCTCTAATCTATGCCATCATAGTTTGCAATGAGATGTATCATAGGGTCTGGGGATACCAAGTGATCTGGGTTCAAATTCCAGTTGGTCTCAGAAATAAAATGGCTGTGTGACCCTGAGGAAATCATTTCACGTTTCAGGTAACTTATTAGGGCTATAAATTACAGTTGTTCAGTCATTTCTGGTCCTGTCTGACTCTGTGACCGTTTTTGCAGTTTTCTTAGCAAAGATACCAGAGTAATTTGCCATTTGCTTTTCCAACTCATTTTATAGACTCATCTATAAACTAGGGCAAGCAAGGTTAAGTGACTTGATCAGAGTCACATAGCTAGTAAGTATCTGAGGCTGGATTTTAACTCAAAACTTCCTGACTTTAGGTACTGTGACACTTAAGTTGCAGAACAGCTGCCTATCTGACCAACTCCCCTCACCTCTTAAGGCAAAACAAAACAAAACCCCCAAAATTTGCATTTAAGGTCAATATTTAACCTGTGGCTTACTGACTACCAAGGTACTTTTTAAAAAAAATCTCATTTTCAAGCAATTCTTAATTTGTACAGAGAGCTTAAAGAATGAATCTAGAGATATATATCCTGGCGTCTCATAACTTAAGTTTCTTTTTCAAAACTTTTTTTGATTACCTTATCATTATAGCTGTTTAGTTGTTTCAGTCACGTCTGACCCCTCATGACCCCATGTGGGGTTTTCTTGTTTTAGATACTGGAATGGTTTGCCATTTCCTTCTCTAGCTCATTTTATCAATAAGGAAACTGAGGCAAATAGTGTCAGGTGACTTGCCCAAGGTCACACAAGTTGAACTCAAGGGGATGAGTCTTCCTAACTTCATGTCCAATACTCTAGCCACTGTACCATCTAGTTGCCTTTCTTCCCTTTTAAGGGAAAGAAAAGAAAGCTCAACCAATAGCATTTGAAGCCTCAAACTCTCAGAGACCAAGCCATTGCTTTTGTCAAAGCAGTAAAACTGAACCTAGTTAGAGAAGGGTGATAGGGTTATCAATCATTATCTGATGCCCTGATTCTGGGAATAAAACTCAAAAAATGGTCTCACATGAGCTCCCATTTAAGCCCTAAGTATTTTAGTTACAAAGCCATGTGTTTGACTTTTCACCTAAGAGAACAAAATGGAATCTGCTTACCAGATTTTCAAAAAATAAAATCTCCTGAAATATCCCTGCCTTTGAATATGCTGATCTTATTTTTTTTTAATTTACTGAATACCCTAATTCAATTCATATTTTAATTCTTAAATTTGTGAAATTGCCCCACTCTCCAAAACATCTAATACCATAATAAGAGGAGTTGTTCTCACTCTAGGCCTGATACCCTATCTGCTACACCAGCTAACTACCCTAATAAGGGGAGGATCATATTCTGATGAACTTTAGAGGTTTTACATGATGCATCATGAGCTGAGCCCATACATACAAGATGATGGGACCAAGGCACAGCTGCTCTAACCACATGTAACTCATGTGGTTTGCTCCTGGTGTATTTATGTGTATTGGGAGGAAGGCCCAGATGAACAACTTTGCTGTGTCAGGGTCCTGGTCCCTTCTCACCAGATCTGCTCTTCCGCTCTGGCTGGTAGCGATCCTTGTAACACTAATTTCACTTAAACTGCCAAGCACTGCGCCCATATACAGATTCTAGGACTCTATCTTCAGATGAGAAATGGGCCATTCAGATTTACAAGCCTGATACCTTAATCTTAAGCAATCAAGCAATCACTCTAAAGACAAAGTGGGAGAGTCTTTGAAAGTCCTTTGATAAAGCCAAATGACATCAGACAACTGACTTTGAAACTTCATTGCACCCTCTGCATCTTGCGTAAAATTAGGTGCTATTCCCAAAATTAGAGCAAGTGTGATTTTCAGGCAAAGCACTGAGGAGGAAGTGGCTGGAGATGGGGGGGAAGGGGAAGGCAGGAGAGGCCTAGACTTTCACCAGCTCTCCTTCCCTTTGCCTTTAATCAGAAGAGGATCCTCTACGTTCAAAGGATCCAGAACATGCTGGGCCCCTCATCTTCCCCTCTGTGTCTTAAATATCATCTCTGGATCACCTGGAGGCAGTGTATGCATCATTGGGAGCCACTGACAGACCAAACTCATGGTTCTTCAAGGACAGACTACATATTGCCTAAGAGGGCGACTTCTTAAACATCCCACAAATGGAAGAAAATGACTCCCATTAACCAGGAGTTATGTTACCTTGTCGCCACCTATGCTTTCTAAACCTGAGTCCATTTCCACACACCCCCACCCCAACCCAACCCGTATTGTAGGAAAATATGTCACAGACTTGGTGATGTTTTGTAGCAACTGTTCATGTTGGATCATTTTAGAAAAAAAACTCCTTTGAGGAGTTTTCCTTGGCAAAGATCCTGGAGTGATCTCCCATTTCCTTCTCCAGCTAATTTTACAGCTGAGGAAACTGAGGCAAACAGGGTTAAGTGACTTGCCCAGGGTCATACAGCCAGTACGAGACTGGATTTGAACTCAGAAAGAGGAGTTGTTCTCACTCTAGGCCTGATACCCTATCTGATACACCAGCTAACTACCCTAATAAATATTCCTTTCTAAAAAA
>CM053594.1:137983428-138000991 GCA_028646575.1 Pseudocheirus occidentalis | reverse complement strand
GACACAGTATTGCCTAATGACAACTCTAATATCCTTCTCATCTGTGAACAGCTTTGGGGCTATTTGAATGCTTTATTTCTTTCTGGATTTGCTTATGGATCCCTGTGAGTTCTTTGGGTTTCCTGCATTTTCTGTGGGGTAAAAGAGGCCATAATATTCCTATGATTTGCTACCTCAGGGGCATGCATAGGAGTTGGAACTCTGGT
Organism: Pseudocheirus occidentalis; assembly: GCA_028646575.1. Lineage (NCBI taxonomy): Eukaryota > Metazoa > Chordata > Mammalia > Diprotodontia > Pseudocheiridae > Pseudocheirus > Pseudocheirus occidentalis. Next base: position 138,000,785 of record CM053594.1, on the reverse strand, counting down.
TATTGACATTTAGGAAAACTTAGGCAAGAGTCAAACATAAACCATATTTGAAAGGTTTCCTGGCATAATTCTAGATGAAGACAATGAGCCAGAGAGAAAAAGATGACTTTCTCGGATCAGCCCCCCCCCCAGGATCAGACTCAATCTGTGTGAACTCAGAGTTGAGGGGCAAGAAGGAGATGGGATCCTGGGCCACAGGTCACTCAGATAATAGCGAGGCAATTTCTGTCTAAGTAAGTTTTTAGTTCTTCAGAACTGTCTTTATGAAGGCATGAAGGGAAAGACATTTTTTAAGAATTCAGTTCTGTGGCTATAATGTGTTTATGTATATGTTTGCACATATTTATACACATATATTTACCTGTGTGTGCAAATGTATATATATTTATATATGTGTATGTATGTATGTACACAGCCACCCACATACCCACACCTATATGTGTGTATATACATATGCATTGACATCCACATCCACATATCTGCATACACATATACACACATATACACATACACCCACATGCACATACACATACATATATACATATGCATATATATATATATATATACACACTTCATGGTCTGAAGTTTCACAGGATGGGAAGACATGGATGGGTTATGATTTACATTATTGAAAGGAATATCCCTGTTGATAAAGTCATAGATCCATTAGCATATAAGAGTAAATCCATTGTCTCTTCATGTGAAAGCGTTCTCAACAGCAAGCTTTGGCAGGTACTAAACTAAAAAGATTTTGAGTTTGAGCTGATGATGAATTCATCTATTATCTGGGCACTAGCCATAGTAAGTATAGAAATGCTTACTTATCACCAAAAGATTGGTGAAAAACTCTCTCCCTTTTCTTTCTTTACTTCTCTTTTTCTTTCTTTCTTTCTTTCTTTCTTTCTTTCTTTCTTTCTTTCTTTCTTTCTTTCTTTCCTTCCTTCTTTCTTTCTTTGTTTCTTTCTAACATGGCAATACATGAAAGCATTTAGAGTGTGTGTATTGATAAAATCATTCTAAGCTCTAAATTTCTGTTCTAAATCTATAATCTTAGTAGATATTCAATGAGTTCTTGTTGATGGTCTATGGGTCCATTTAGTTTGTTGAATTATACTTTTTTTTGTTACAAGAGAGGAGCTTATTGCATGGTGGTCAGTTGCAAAATAACAATTTTTCTTTAAAAATCCAGAAAACAGGATTCAACACCTCTCCCCGAATAGGATTTTAAAGTAATAGAAGTGCATGTATATATACATATAAGTGTATATATTCTTATGTATATAGTTATATAAGTGCAGCTATATGTGTACATGGTATATGGTACAGTTGATAGAGTTCTGGGACTGGAGTCAGGAAGACCTGAGTTCAAATCTAGCCTTGGGAACTTATGACCCTGGGCAAGTCATAACCCTGTTTATCTCAGTTTTCTCATCTGCAAAATGAGCTGAAAGAGGAAATGCCAAACCACACCAGTATCTTTGCCAAGAAAACCCCAAAAGGGGTCACAAAGGGTCAAACACAACTGAAAAATGGCTAAACAACAGCAACAAATATAGGGATGTATTTGCGCACACTGGACAAAGAACCCAGCACAGTCATACATTCTTATCGCTTTGGTAAGCATGCAATGAAGCTGGTTTTTTTCTGATTTTTTCCTCCTTTCTTTCTTCTCTCACCTCCCCCAACCTCACTACTTCCCATCTCTACACAGGAATATACTAATCAGGGAAATATGTGCTGGCTGTTTAGTAAAGGGGTCAAATCCATTTGGATGGAATTCCAAGCTTGCCATGATAACAATGTCAGGAAGCAAGGTCCTCAAGCTGGCTGCAGCTGGCAGCTCCTTAGCCATAGATTGTTGAAAGACTGGGCCCTGGGCTGTGCTGCTTGGAGTTCTTTGTGCTTGGAATGTTGCAATTGTTTCTGGCACAATGAGGAATCTGTACATCCACACTGGAAAAGCTAAATTACAGGAACAGAAGTTAAATTAGAGCTCTTAATTTCAAAATGGTTCCATAGTAGTCAGGTACAGCACTCCATAGGTTTGGGCTCTCTGGGAGTAAATGGATTTCTTCTTTTTTTTTTTCTTTAGTGACAGGTAGTGGTGCAGTGAAAAAAAATTCAAAGGACCTAGAATCCCATGTCTGCTTCTTGGGCATCATTTTCTAGACCTGATTTTCACCAGAAATTAAATAATAAATAAACAATGAACTAAATAAGTAGAATAAGCACATAAGGAATGAATATACATACACACACATACATACCTATGTACAACAAATAATTCCTGCCAGATTTAGCTGTTTACCTTAATCTCTTTTCTTTTTTATTTGAGAGATTCAGGCCACTTTCACAGGGTTATTTGTTTTGTTTTTGTCCTAATATATCCTAGAATCTAGTTTATTTCTCACCTTTTTCCATCTGATTAGGTCAATAAAAATTTATCGAATGCCAGCCATGCGTGGTACTGTACAAGCTTCTGAGGGGAATACAGAGACACATGATTATGATGGTTCACATTTATACAGAGCCTTAAAATTTGTAAACCATTTTATGGACATGATCTCAGCATATATTATCTTCACAGTGACAGTGCAAGGTACCAGTTCTCACGGAAAGGGCACTTCAGGAATCAGAAAGATTCTAGAGATTCAAATCCTATGTCAGGCATTTGCTGGACCTTGGACAAGTCACTTAAATTCTGTGTTTTAGTTTTCTCATTTGTTAAAAACATAAATAAATAATTGAGTGAATTTTATTCTATGGCCTTTAAGAACTCTAAATCTCTGATTCTAAGATCCTATGAAACTGAGCCTCAGAAAAATTAAGTGACTTCCTTGGAGTCCCACAGCTTGTTAGAGGTCAAATTCAAATAAGCCCTGACTCCAGATGCGGCCCATTGTACATTTCTTCATTCGCACTGTGTCTGGAAGATGAGTTTTCTGTCCCCTTAAGTCAAGAAAAGAAACAGGACTTGTACTGAACCAATGAAATCAAAGCAACAAGTGAGATTGAATGAGACATATCAATAAACTCTTCCCAGGAAGAAGGGATATTGTGTTCTAGAATGGTCTCTACTTGTAGGGAATCTAGGATCTGCTAATTCCTTAAATTTATAATGAAGCGCCAGACTGGAGTCATTGTCTGGAGTAGGCAGGGACAAGTAAAGAAAGTGCAGCCAAATTTGAAGCAAACGCTCTTTCTATATCGTGAACGGTGTATGCCACGTGCTTGACACAGTATGACGGCTGGGAGTATCAACCTCCCGTCTCTCTAATTCAGTCGCCCTTTCTGCTGCTTCAGTGTGCGGAGGGGTGGCTATTGGGGAGACAGGTTAAGGGAGAGGACAATATCACTGTATGCCACAGGTAGGTTAAAGAGATGACTGATTCGATCCATTATCTGCCATTATTGCCTCTATTACCCAGGAGGCCTGGGTAGGGGAAGTTTTTTGTTTGAGTCATTAACATTTTTGGAATTTTTCTTTAAGTCTTAGCTCAGAGTCAAAGGGCTACAAGACTCATCCAAACCACAGGATGTTGCTATATTAGGTTGATAGTTTGATTATTGTTATTATCTACTTTGTTATTTCCTGCAAGCCCCACAAAGCCTTTGTGTACAGCTGACGGAGACACAAGGGCCTGGCTGCTGACAGGGGAACCTCTAAGGAGAAATTTGAAGTGGTTTTTCCCTGCTCTCCTTTCTTGGGCCTTTTGAAGATCACGTCTGTTCAGGAATGTGTGGGGTAGGAAACACATTCCATTCTATGAGCCCAGAGAAATGCATGAGACAACTGGAATAGGCAGGTGGGGATGCCGGTGGCTGCATCCTCCACACCAGGCTCCAGGAAAGAGCACAGAGCACATGCATGTAGTTAGAGGGAAACAAGCACTAGGCAGCTGGGCAGGAGTGACTCATGGATTAGTGACAGTCTTTAGCCTAACGCAATCATCTCTATTTGAGAAGCAATGATCATTCGTCCACCTAGAGACATAGCCCTGCCCAATCTGAGTGCTTGGGTTTTCTTGCTTTGTGAGTTGAAATCAGCATCTTGTTGGGTGCCTGGAGCTGATCATGCTTAAGTATATCACTAGTAAAGCCCCATTCTGTTCCCTAAGATTCATAAGAACACTTGGCCTTAATAGAGTACATACTGGTATTTTTAGGATGCAATTTCTTCAATGTAATGTAATTTCAATGTTTGTGGGCTGTGAGGTTTTCAGCATTTTCCTGTCAAAAGTGCTGTATTTGTATCACTGAATTCAGAATCATGAAATTTGTATTCAGATCCTGGACACCTACTACCTGTATGATCTTGGCAAGTTACAACCTCTTTGGATCTCAGTTTTCTCCTTTGTAAAATAAAGGAGTTAGACTAGATATACTCTGAAATCCCTTCCAATTCTGATTTATGATTCTATGAAAAGAAGCATGACAAAGCTAATACCCAGCAATGCCCTTGCTACCTTTCCCTATGCATGTGTTATCTCATCTCTAAAACTCAGTTTACCTGGGACTCACTGCTTAAATAGTACTCCTCTTGCCCTCTTCTGAGACAGAGAGAGGGAGAAAGACAGAGACAGAGACAGAGAGAGACGGAGACAGAGAGGGAGGGAGAGAGAGAGAGAGAGAGAGAGAGAGAGAGAGAGAGAGAGAGAGAGAGGGAGCAAGGGAGAGAGAGATATGAAAGAGAAAAGGAAAAGGTGGCAGGAAGGATAGAGAAAAAGAAGGAAGGAGTAAAGAAATAAAGGAGAGAGGTAAACAAGAAAAATGGAGAAAGAAAGAGAAGTGAAAGAAAGAATTCATTAAACACTTTCTATGAGTCAGGTACCATGCTAAGCACTGGTGAGACTTTTGATTTTTAAGGAAATTACATTGTAACTTCACCACATCTAAAGGAGTAGTGACCAGGGAGGGATATTTTATTTAGGGAAGTCACAGGGATGGTGAGTGGAATCACAGGGTCATTTACTGACATGGTCTTTCCATAAAGAGTCATATTGATTTGATTACCCATCTCAGAGCTAGAGATAAAAAGGGGCTGGGGCGGGGGGCCAGGGAAGAGGGAGGGGAATGTGCATCAGCAACATGGCATGAAGCAGACAGTGTGGTAGGTCTGTGTTAGGTTTGCTGTAGCAAAATGTCACCAGTTGGAAACCCAGAAACCTTGGTCACTTTTTAATTTCTGTACTGTGCTCTTCATTTCTTCTGTTGAAGAAGACAGGGCTATCACTAAACTCTGGAGTTTTCAGTTGCACTCAAACAAACAAATAAATAAATTAGCCACCACTGGTTTTCATCATTTCCTCTTTAGAGCTATGGCAAGCATTTGCTCCCATTTGTCCCTTTCTAGTTGACCATATTAATTCCTCTCCCTGCCATCTAGATTTCTAATGGGGCTTGAAATTAATCTGCCACATTTCCCTTCAGTGTGTGTGTGTGTGTGTGTGTGTGTGTGTGTGTGTGTGTGTTTGCATGACCAACCTCTGGGAGGATGTTAATTCTCAAACTATCTCTGAAGCTTCAGAGTGAATGGGGGTAGGGGTGGGGGTGGGGGGGTGAGTTAGTGCTGAGTCAGCAGGAGAAAGTTTGATGAGATGAAACATCCCTTCTAAAGTGAGTCTATAGAAGGTTTAACTTAATTATCAGCCATTGAATGTAGGTACCCTAAACTGGCAAAATGACAGACCTTAAAACACACACACACACACACACACACACACACACACACACAGAGGCAGGACTTAGAACTTTGCTCTATTTAAAAGGGAAATTCTTTCTCCAAAAATGAATGTTTTTCTCCTACCTTAGGCTCACATACACTGCATGTGAATGAGAAGATATGTACACTGGATTGGTTCATAAGGGTGAGATTTTCTCCCAGGCATAAGCAGTGTTTGTCATAGAAGACAGCCACAATTGCTATTTAGCATGTTGGGGAAGACAGGTTATATGTTCTATGGCAATTGGCAGAATCCTTAGTGGTGGTGACTGGAATCTACTTGGGCTTAATAAAATGACCTGAGTTTCCACCTTCATTGTGCCAAGACTATGTTGGCTCCATTTGTGTCATATATTACTTCATAGAAGCCAGAAATCTATTTTAGAGCTATGGAATTCGAGAACTGAGAAGAAGCCTGAAATCAACAACTCCATTCTTTTCTCATGCACCAAAACATAGATCTCTGCCATACCCTCCTTGCCACTACACACACACACACACACACACACACACACACACACACACACACACAGAAAGGGAGAGAGAGAGACAGAGAAAGAGAGACTGAGACAGAGACAAGGGGTGGGGGAGGGAGAAACAGTGAAGTTTATTGTAGTAGGGAAAAAATATTCACTCAAAGCAGACCACTCTGCATTGAACCTGGAGTTGAGATATTTGGTTTCAAGAACCTGCTAGATCATTACCCATATGACCTTGGGCAGATCACTTAATTTCTCTTCCCTCCATCTGTAACATGAGTGTGAAAGTAATAGAGGATCTCAAAGCCACCTAAGAGAAACGTGGAGTCATTAAACTTCATATTTTTGACTGGACTTTTTCAATGGCAGAGTCTTCATGGTTCAAAGACCAATCAACAAATATTTACTGAGTATCTACTATGTGCTAGACATTGTTCTAGGTACTAGAGATGCGTAGACTAAAATAAAACAGCACCTGCCCTCAAAGGGACCTATGTTCTATCTATGATTTCTTCAATGCAGGTATTCCTTCCACTGGCACTGCTTGCAGGTCTCAGTCTATGCCTCAGTAGATGGTCTTCTTCGATTACTGCATCTCCTGTTCCCCCCAAATTCAGCACCTAGTGTCCAACCCTGAATGAGGCTAATTCTCAAATGACACACAAATTGAGATCTTACTTGGAGCATTTCCTTGGAGCCTTCCTGAAACCTTTCAGATCTTATACTTCATTGGTATAACCTCTGACTGAATCCAGGGTCTTCTCCATGCTGGGATGAGGCAGGATTTCAGTGGTCCCTCTGCATGCAGCAGATGCTTGGCAGATGTTTGTCCATGTTACCTTAAATGAATGAACTTTTATCTGGAAAACTCTGCCTGTGTGGAATGTACAACAAAACCACTTTGTGTCTTCTTTTCTTGGAGTATTATACTTAGAAAGGAATGAGTTGTAGCCAGAATCCATAAACGTGTGAATTCTACCACCAGGTGGCACCAAAGAATTTCTTTAGAAAATTGCCGTTCCTCAAAGCATTTGCTGCAATGCCCTGCTCAGGTGGGGTGAAACCTGTCTTCAGACTCTCAAGAGTAGCTTCACCTCTTTCAATGAATCCTCTTCCTTGGTTCTTTGGGATTCAGCAGCCACATGCTTCGTTTTTATTATGTTGACTGTCCAAACCTACAACAGTCACTCGCGGAGCCATCATTTCCTTAGAGTGCTTTAACATGGAAATGCAGATAAAATAAAAGGGTTAAATCCTAGCACTATGAGAGAATTTCAGACAGACTCAAATAAGACAAAGCTTCTTGTCCCTTTGGTCTAAATTTTGTGGCACTTGAACTTTAGGATCTTTAGGTAGCCGGGGAAAATACAGAAGAATACTGAGGGCTAAGGGGTCCCAGAAATAGTTAGGCAGACAACACCAATGTGAGTTCCCCGGGGAAGGGTAGAGGGAGGGGGAGGAGGCAGACTCCCAAGTGGAGCTTGGCAATCTCAAGTGGGCACCTGTGCTCAGACACTCAACCTGATGAACTATAGGCTTTCTGTTCCTTGTGATTCACCTACACTTTGATTTTGTTTCAGGTTCTGAACCTGTGTTTATTTCTTTGGCTGAAAATGTGGATTCTATGACTTTAAAACTTAAGGATTAAAAAAGAAAGTATACACTAAATCCTGGGAGCAGTCCATGGTGTTATAGCACTTCAGGGTTTACCTGTAAGTGAGGAACTTGATATTCAAAGAGGTTGTGATTTTGCCAGGGTCACATTGCCATGGCAGAGGTGGGAATGCAAACCACTTCTCTCCTGACAGCAAATTCAGCATGCTTTTGTTCTATGCCATGCCATCTCATGTCTACTACAGTATAGTAGAGCTGCCAAGGTAGGAGAAAGAAAGGAATGCTTTGCAGACCCTTAAGGAGGCGCTAGGGTGCAATATAAAGGGTTCTGGTCTTAAAGGACTTGAGTTTGAATCCCAGCTCTAACCTTTACTACCTCTGTGACCTTTGGCAAATGAGTTAACCGTTCAGTTCCTCACCTCAAAATGAAGGGACTGATCTATATAGTCCATTCCAACTCTAAATCAATGACCTGTTAATTTTATAATCCTCTCTCATCCACCCACAAAGACCATAGCATAAATAAGATACTGAGATACTAATTTGTGCCATATTAGAATTCTTTTTTAAAAAATATTTTATTGTTAATTTATGGAATAAAACAGGAATTTCCATAATATAGTATAACAAAAAGTTGATTGCACATGAAATTGCACATCTACTATGTATAACTTGCTATTTATTTTAAATATATAATAAAGGCATCATGTAAAGTTATTTTTTCAATTTTTCACTTTCCTCCCCATCAGAGATGGTTATTATTAGACTCAAATATGTGCATATATGTGTACATATGTATGTATACATGTATAGAAAATCATTCTAACAAAAATACTCCAAATCAGATCACTAGGTCTGACCTACAGAGTGAGTAGAAATAAACCTGAATTGAAGGGAAAGGTAAATGTATAACAATTAGATTAATTAATCAAAAAGCATTTATTGAGCACCTATGGCATGTCAGGTACTATGCCAGGCCAAATACAAAAGGGAGCTATTCCTGACCTCAAAGAACTTCCATTCTGCTGGGGTTAAAGTGCGGGGTCACAAAACAAACTCACAATAGAAGAAATTAATTTACACGAATATTTGTTTTGTAGTTATAGATATCTACCCTGATCCCCAGTGGCCATCTTGCCAGCGTAAGGTGTTGTTAAATCAATGAATCAAGTGTTATTGACAGTCAATTATGGATAAAAGGCTTTGTCCCAGAACACTTTAATTTTTCTGAAAATCAATATTTGGAAACAATTGCTTTCTGATAGTGCTGTTGCATCAGTAAATCAGAATTTACTGATTCTACATAGTAGTTAAATGCTACAATGGGTCACCCAAGGAGCTGTCAGCAGTCTCTAAAAATAACAGTGGTCTCATTTACCTGGGTGTGGTCTTAGCTAATGGTTTCAGAAAGAGCTAGATTTTCTCTATTTACCCAATTGTGGCTGCTGGGCACACTGTATTCTTACTCCTTTCAGTTCCTTCACTAACTAGTTTTTGATCTTTGGCAACTCATAACTTCTCTCTGCCTAAGTTCCTTCATCTATGATGGAAGTATACTTTGAGGTGAGTTAGGAGGAGAAAATGAGACAACAGATTTAGGAGCATTTTTAAAAAGTGAAAAAAGGTGGCACAGTGAATAGAGCACTGGTCCTGGAGTCAGGATGACCTGAGTTCAAATCCAGCTTCAGACACTTAACACAAAAATGAGCTGTGTGACCTTGGGCAAGTCACTTAACCCAAATTGCCCTGTATTTTACCCTCCAAAAAGCAAAAATTTTTTTAAAAGTGAAAAAAGAAGAGAGAGTGAGGGATAGAAAGGGAGAAGAAAAAGAGGGAGAGCGAAAAGAGAGGGGAGAAGGAGAGAGAGAGACACACATAGAGAGAGAGACAGAGACAGAGAGAGGAAAAAGAAGAGAAAGGAAGGAGAGAGGGAAAGGGAGGGGTAGAAAGATGAAATAGTGATGGTTTCCTAGTCTATCAGTTTCTGAAGTAAATTAATGAATACTCAAAATGAAACACCTATCTTTGTACTCAAAGTGGGAGTATTCATAGTCCTTAGTAATGGATGATTATGATGGTTATGGTAATGATAATTAATGTTGTAGCAGAAGAGAAACACTGCTTCATATTGCATAGAGAACCAGACTCTGAGCTGCAACCACCTGGATTTGAGTCTTATGGCTGATGCATCCTGTCTGTGTGATTCAGGGAAAGTTAGAAAGTCTCTCAGTGCCCCAGGCAACTCTTTAAGACTATAAATTACAACACAGCTGCAACTGGGCCTTGGTAGAGGGAGTTTCCTCAAAGGGAATTTCCTACATTGATGAAATCATAATTATGCATACATTTATACATACATACAAATATATGTATGTACATACACCTATATATATGTATATATATGTATACATATATGGCTTATTTTTCCTTTTTATACATCTATATTTATACATATTTATATTATTTATAAATATACATATACATAGAGTTTATGTTCATTTTTTAAAAGAGACAATGCTGGTCTATTCCTACCTCATTATTTTGATGTGAGAGCACTATATTTTATATTCAGATATGTGTATGAGATATAGCATAGTATTCTCATCTTTCAAAATATATATATATATATGTTTATACATATATGTGTGAATATACATACACATATCCCTTATCTTTAAAATAATAGGATAGGACTAGACCAGCATTTCCTTTTTTAAAAATAAAAACGAGCTTTATTATATAAAGTAATACATATAAAGATGCAAGTAACAGTTTTAGTTACTTATCTAGATTTTTAAAAACACATTTTGTGGCGAATCTATAGTTTTCATCTGAGATGCAATATCTGGGTTCTTAAGTTTTTAACAGGCGGATTTGTCCTTTGTGTTTATAACACATGCATTTTAAATTGACTTCAAAGCATGAACAATCATGCAAATGTTTCCCCACACAAAAATACTATTTTTTTCTGTTTTTATTTTTGTTGTTTTGTTTTTGTTTTTAAGCAGGGCAACTATCAGGTGTCCAAGGGGAAGCTACCGAACTGCCAGGTGAACCAGTTACCAAACTGAGGTCTGCATTGACTAATGAAAAACAAAATCCTCAAAAGTTTTTGGAGATTCTGGAAATGGTTCTAAGAACAACAATTTGGTTGATGTTAAATATATTCAGTGGAAGAAAACAAAAAGTTTGTACAGGTTAGCAAGTCAGTCAACTCTAGTTGCAACAACATAAGCAGACCTTTCTACATGCAACTTTTGGTCTCGTTGCTTTAAAAAAAAAAGCAACACAAGTTGTTCCTAAATACTTATACTGTAAATATTAATTGCAAAACCATCTTTTCCTCTGTCCTTAAAGATTATGTGTTGAGAATAGGAAGAAGAAAATGGAAAAGAACCCAAACTTTTAGAAGATTCAGAATATGGGATTCTGATGAATGTTTTGAAAGTCACCAGAGGAAGATGTGTTACTTTTTCTTCTTCACAAATAAATGGCTTTATAGGGCTTGCATTCCATTCCATATCCACCAAACTTTCCTGAATGATGTGTCATTTTGGCCTTTTTGTGGCATTTTTGCTCCCTGAGTATATGAGTCTGATATCTTTCCCTAACTTTTTGATGATAGCTAGAACTTCTGCATTTTTTTTTTGGTAGTACCTGGGTATTCCCTGTTCTCTGGGCATAGCCTAAAGATGAGATTCCATAAACACTGATTAGCTGCTGATACTGGTCAGATGCTGTCATGATGGTAGAAGGAGAATAGCTTGCTCCCAACTGATTCCAGTGATGCGCCTAGTGTGTGGGCAGTCAAGTCGGATTTATAAGGCATACCCAAGGAGGTGACTCCCAGAGCCTGAACATCCCACAATGCATTAGAAAATCTCTGCCTTGGGGCAACGAGGTGACACAGTGAATAGAGCACTGGCCCTGGAGTCAAAAGGACCTGAGTTCAAATCCAGCCTCAGACACAACACTTACTAGCTGTGTGTGCTTGGGCAAGTCACTTAAGCCCAATTGCCCTGCTTTCTCCTTTCAAAAAAGACAAAAAAAAAAAGAAATCTCAGCCTAGGGCAACATTTCCTAAATGGTTCCATAGAATCTTTGCATTCCAAGGAATATAAAAAAGGATTATATGAAAAAAAAATTAGGTACTAGTGATAAGTTCCCATTTAAATATTAAGTATAAGTTTATTTTTATGTAAAAGTTACTTGCTGCTCCATATTTTAACGAATCCTGGATTTCATCAATGAGGGTTCCATTGGGCAAATTGCAACCCATCCAAGCTTTTTCATTATAGTTCTTGTCCATATCCTCCCATAAGCCCTCCATAGGAAACTTACCCAATGTGCTGGAGGCCTTTGTTTAAATCCTTTAGCATTCTGTGGATATCAGTGCAGCACCAGGCTGCCCATCTGTTACCCTTCCCTCTTGCCAGATGACCAGTCTTTCTCCTTTTTCAGTCACACATCTCTAATGATATTTTTATGCTACTTTTGGTACTGATTTTATCTTTGGTGACGTGCTGCAGCCTATTTTCACTCACCATGTGTCTCCCTGTTGCCCTTTGGGTGATGTGGAATTTTAATTCTTTGGAAATCATGGTATTTCATGACTTTAGACAATATAGCATTTTGACAAGAAGTGTTTGATGGGGGAGGGAGTAGGGAAGAGCAAGACCAGAGATCAGACTGACATAGGGAGTTCCTGGTGAGGAACTTCCCCTACCAATGCAGATAAGACATCTTTTCTTCACCTTATCTTACAGTAAGTCTTAAAGTACCTGGTGGGGCCCTAAAAGATTAAATGACTTGCCTAGTATGACACGGCCAGTATGCATCAGAGGAGAGACTTGAACCCAGGTCTTTCTGATGCAGGTCACTATGGAATACTGCTCCTCTGAAAACATGCTGATGTTAAAAAGAGAAATCTTCATTTCAGGGAGAAACTTGGAAGTCACTGAAGATGCTATACAATTGCCCAGATACAATCTGGTCCTCTTTCTCCCTCCTAATCAGCTCATTGTCTTATCTCATTAACAATCTTCAGGTTTCAGAATATCTATGTACATTAAGAGATAGATATAAAATATGTAATATATGGTTATATATATATATATATACACACAATAATCTGCGTACATCTATACATATGTACACATATTGTATACATAATATATGTGTGTACATATACCCACACTATTGATGGATTATCTCTATAGGTTGCCCATTCGTATCACAGATATCAATAAATATTCTTTATCCTCTTGGATTTTCCTGTGTATTTAAGGTGAATTTAAAGACTATTTAAAGGTATTTAAGACTAAACTCACTGAAGTGAGGCTCGCAAGAAGACTTCACAATCTCTAGTCAATCCTTTTTTCTTTTGGAATCTCCTGGCTGGCCTCCAGGATAGTGACAGATGCCTCTTTGCAGAGGTCATTATTAAAACTATGCTATAACCAGATTACACCCACCATGCATCTCTGCATTGGTTTTTGGTTAATTCACAACTTTCGAGATTGTAGTGTTCGAATTATTTTTTATATGATACGAAAATAGTTTTAATTTCCTCCATTTTGCTACCCACATTCCCTGACCCCCTTTCAAGATTTTTTTTAATTTCTAGAATTTATTGTTTTCTCCAGCATATCTAAATAAAAATATTGCTTATTGAAATAGGAAAATCTACAAGACATGTTTTCTGGGTGGTGAGGAGGGTGATCTATGATGTTTTAGACTTGTAGTGTTTGAGACAATAGTAAAATATCATGGTGGAGAGCTTAGGATCATAGACAGTAGGATCATAGAATGAGATCTAAAATGGACCTCAGAGGCATGAGAAAATGGAGACCAACAGAGGTTAAGTGATTCACCTAAGGAGGCACAGGCAGTAAGTGTCATCCATTAAGTAGCTAGTAATATGGGACTAAAACTCAGGAGACAGGTCCATTCATTATGAACTTCATGAGGCCCTGAAAGAGAATTAAGACAGAGTTCTTGCCTTCAAAACACAGTCAAGTAGGGCAGTGGCAAATAGGCAGATAAATTAAAATTTGTTAAGAAGTGTACCAAGTATATTAAATCATATAAAAGAGAAGTTTATCTATTTGAGTGACTAACGGAAGACTTTTCTGAGGGTTTGGTAGTTGAGTAGGGTCATAAAGGATGTAGTTTGGGGAGTGATTGTATATGTAAAGAGCTAGCTTGAGGAAAGGGCCTACAGATGGTGGGGTGTACACCACTGATAGGAGCCATGTGTGACAGTTTCAGTTCCAGTGAACAAGAAACAACCAATAAGCCCCAGATGGAACAAGTTAAATTTGCTCCAAGGCCCTGAGTCATAGGAGATCTATACTGATCTTGGAGAAGGGAGGATACCAGGAGATATGCTATCTCTAGGAGCATAGATGTTGTTGTCCTATACATACACTAATCTAATCAGTAAGGTATATTGTAATTAGGAGGCTATGGATGTCTGTATTATGTATATAATCAATACCTGCAGAGTGATTAATTCTGTTGTTTGGAAGCACAAGGGAAATATCCATGTCTTGATCAGGGTTAATTCCTGTGGGACGGGGCTCAGCCTCATTCAGGGCTCCCCATCTCACAAAGGAGAAAATTTGACTACAGCCATGAGGCCTCATGTTCCAGCTACATGGTATATGTACCTGGAAAACTTTGGGGGCGCAGTCTTATCTCTCACTGTACTTTCTCTATGCTCCAATCAAACTGAATAGACCAGTTTCCAGGACGAGACTTATGTTCTCCTATCTCTGTACTTTCTTATTGCTGACCCCTCTACCTGGGATGCCCTCCTTTAAAATTATCCACCTATAGATATCCCACTCATGTTTCAAAGCCCAACTCAAAGGCTAAGAACTCCATGATATATTCTTTTATGTTCTGGACCAGAGGACATCTTTCTTTCATCTGAACTCTTGACAGTGCTTTGTTTATTCCTTGACGATCCTTTGTTTGTACGTACATGGATCATTGTGCACACTAGATTTTTTCTCTTATTCCTGAAATTTATTGTTTCCTGCAGTGTATCTAAACAAGAAGTACTGCTTATTGAAATAGGAAAATCTACAGGACATGTTTTCTAGGTGGTGTGGAGGGTGACCTATGATATTTTAGACTTGTAGAGTTTGAGACAATAGTAAAATGTCATGGTGGAAAGCTTAGGATCATAGACAGCAGGATTAATTTGTAAGATCATTGAATGTAGGAGTTACGTATTATTAATCCTCAATTCCATGAGTGTTTAGCGAGTTAGCATGCATATAGTGATTGCTTATAAACATATGTTGATTCAATCAATAAGCATTTATTAAACACCTATTATATGCTAGAAACTTTGCTAGGCACAAATATTACAAAGGAAAAAAATGAAACTATCTCCATCCTCCAGAAGTTTATATTCTGTTGAAAGGAGACAACGTGCACATATGGATGTATACATAGAAAATTCATACAATGCTTCATTATAATAATAATATATATTATGTGATATGTATATTATAGTGATTACCTTGTTTTAAGCATAGAGGTAATATAATAGTTCTTAAGGTTCCCATGATTTCATCTTTGTGACTTTGGAGTGTTTATTTTAGATAAAAAGTTATGGGGGCGGCTAGGTGGCGCAGTGAATAGAGCACCGCAGTGAATAGAGCACCAGCCCTGGAGTCAGGAGTACCTGAGTTCAAATCCGGCCTCAGACACTTAACACAAAAAAAAACCCAACTAGCCATGTGACCTTGGGCAAGTCACTTAACCCCAACTGCCCTCCAAAAAGCAAAAAAAAAGTTATGAATTCAGTTACAACCATTCTGAGTCTAGTTAGGAAAACTCATAAGTTAGAGAAAGATTGGGCTCTCTCTGACTAAACTTACATTTACATGTATCTCTAGTTAACCCTTAGTCTCTGTGTAGTTGAGGCAACATTCAGGTTACTAGAAATGTTCTCCCAACAACCCTGGGAAGTAAGTGCTATTATTAACCCTATTTTACAGATGAGGAAACTGAGGCAAACAGAGGTTAAGTGACTTGCCTAGGGTTACACACCTAGTAAATCTCAAGAGACCTGATTTGAACTCAGAACTTCTTGACTCCAGGTCCTGTGCTTTATCCATTATGTCACCGAATAGTCCAGCTTAATCTCTGATTTAATTGGTGCAGAGAACATCTAGTTCAGGAAATTTCTTTTACCAATGCAGGTTGTCACCTTCTCCACAACTTATAATCTTATTGAGCTGCCTAAATTCTTAAGTGACTTCACCCAGGGTCAAACAGATAAATAAGGTCAGAGACAGAATTTGAACCTATGTCTCAATGGTTCTGAGATCAGCTTTTTCATCCATTAAAGTTTCTTCACTCCAAACTAAATTCTATTACAATGGACTCTGGGGGAATCATACAAATTATTTTATAGCATTAGAATTTTGTTTTATTAAATATTATTTGAAACAAAGGTCATTAGCTAAGGATTAGAAATAATTTTTCATTAAGATTGAAACTGATGGCAATTGTGGTAGTGGGATTGGACCTCTACTGGGTCACAATTATTTCTTAGTACTTCAGAGATTATTTAGTTCAATATTCCATGTTTACTAAGAAGAAATAAACTTCCTAGACCAGTCTCCACCTTAGCTCCATGGCTTGGGGGGTGGGGGTAGTGGGGGAGATAACAGTGACTGGGAACCAGAAAGAAGAAGGGAGCTAGACATGAGAGCCTAAAGAGAGAGAGAAGAAAAGAAATCACTGTTTTTAGTTCATAGCTGTGAGAAACATCCTTGGTCTAGGAATAAGCAATACTTGTTGGAAAGCCAAGAAAATTTTCATTACCTTTATTTTGCACTTATTCTTTCTGAATAAATGAGTAGCCCCCTTAAGGGAGAGTATGGTGTAATGGCAAGCAAAGAAGAACTTAGTAACTTGTTTCAGCTATTAAGTTAGCACCTTGTTTCAGTTCAAGTTTCTTTCGAGTCTTGCCCTAATTGTACCAAGTCTTTGTTAGGAAACAAAACTTGTGAAACTCACAGTAGAAGAAACTTGCTGAGCAGTGGAACACGGAGGAGCTAAAGACCATATATAAGGAGAAGACCAAGCTGGGAGAGAGCAGAACTGAGAAAGGGAATGGTTGTGGAGGCCGGCACTCTGTTTGTTCTGTCTGTGTTGAGTTTTGTTTGTGATACTTTGTACAGAAGCCCTGGAACTGGAAGCCCTCAAAGAGGATTTTCTTGTTGTCTGTTTACAGAAGTCCTGGAAGAGGATTCAGAGGTCCTTGGACCATACTGAATATGTGTATTGAGTTCTCAGACCTTGTTGATGGGTCTATGTTGATTTCACAGACAGATAGTGAATTGATGATGGTGCCAGTGATGTGTATGAATTTTATTGGGGCTCTTTTTTTTTAATAATTTCTTAATTTTAATTTATTTTCTTGGTTACATCATTCATTTCCACAAGGTTTTGAGCTACAGATTTTCTCCCCTTTTTGCCCCTACCCCCCAACCCAGAACATTGATCCCACTGTAAGG
>CM053594.1:137960223-137982928 GCA_028646575.1 Pseudocheirus occidentalis | reverse complement strand
ACATGTCTCATTGGGAGCTCCCTACAACTGATGAAATCATAGCTCTAGTCCAACCAAACAAAATGAAATATTGGAAAACTGCCCACTCATTTCCTTTGACCATTTATCAGTTGGGAAATGATTTGTATTCTTATAGATTTGACAAAGTTCTTTATATATTTTAGATATGAGATCTTTATCTGATAAACTGTTTATATTTTTTCCACTTTTCTGCTTTCCTCCTAATGTTGGCTATATTTCTTTTATTTGCACAAGCCCTTTTAAATTTAATGTAATAGAGATTATCTATTTTATACCCAACTTTGCTCTATCTCTTGTTTATTCAAAATTTTTTTTACTTATGCATAAGTCTGATAAGTAATATGTTCCATGTTCTGATTTTCTTATAAATATATTCCATATTCTTCTAAGTTTCTTATAAAACCTCTCTTTATATCTAGATCATGTATCCATTTTGATCTCATCTTGGTAAATGGTGTGAGATACTGGCCCATGCCCAGTTTCTGCCATGTAATTTTGATATGTATTTGAAAGGAATAGCAATTTGTGCATTGTAGGTTGCAGTTTCCTGTACAATCATCTTTTTTTTTGTACCGCATTATGGAAATGATTGTTTTATTCTATAAATTAAAAATAAAATTTTAAAAGAAACATAATAGCAGTAAATGTAAAGTCCTACATTAGAATTCCAAAACCAACAGCACATATAAGGGTTGAAAGGAGGCCTAGCTGGTTCAGTAGATGGTATGAATAAGACTTCAGGATGCTAGTGGATTTCAAGTACAGTAGAGTCAAATGTTCTATATTAGTTAAGAGCTATAATGCCACCTTAAGACCCATGAATAGAAACATAATTTCTAGAACAAGGGAAGTTACGGTCTCTACGTGTTCTGCCCTAGTCAATCCACATTGACTGTGAGACTGTGAGTATTCAGTTCTGTTCTGAGTAGTTCATTTCAGGCCATTGGCAAAAGGGAGTGAATCTGGAGTATAGCAATCATGATAGCAAGGCGACTGGAGATGATGGTCTATCAGACACCGTCAAAGGGAATAAGGATATTTAGCTTTAAATGGCAGTGTGGAAGGTGTGGGAGGGAGGGAATGATAGCAGTCTTCAAGCAATGAAGAACTATTTGGAGGAACAGGATTGCAATTGTTCTGCTTGTCTTGAAAAAAACAGAAGTAGGAGCAATGGATTGGAGAAAGATCAGATTTTATTTCCATATAAGGGAAACATCTTATCATTTATAGCTTTCCAATAGTTCAATGGGATCCTTTGGAAAGTAATAATTTCCCTATGAGTGTAGGTCTTCAAGAAACATCTGAATGAGCATTTGTTAGGGGTTTTGTTGAAATAATTTCAAATACCAGCTGGACTCTTCTGAGTCCACTTTGATTCTCTTTTTCTAATATCCTACCATCTTGGACTATCCATAATGAAAGTGACACTTAGGTTGAGATGACATTTCTGTTAGCCATTAATACTTGGGAGTAATGTAATTTCAGTCAGTCACCAAGCATTTTTAAAGTCCTTACACAGTGCCAGGCCCTGTGATAAATGCTGGGAACAAAAATATAAGCCGACAGTTTCTATCCTTAAGGAGCTTAAATTCTAGTGGAGGAAAACAACATATAGCAGAAAGCTGAAGCGGGCAAGAAGAGGGTACCCTATGGGGACACAATAGAGAAAGTCTAGATTGCATCCTGGAGAGTAAGGAAGACATGGCTGGTGTAGGTGCCCTCCCTAAATAAGGGTTCTGGGAGGATCCTGTCAACCGAACAGAGTGACAGGCCATGGGGGTACATTGAGTCATTGCTAATAAATATTAGAAATCTGATCATTTCTCTGTGAATTCCAGGACAGAAGTGAGTTTCCAGGAAGAAGATGTTTCTAATGTATTGAGGAGAAAATTCAAAATGTATCCTCAAGAGTAAATTTTAATGATTTTAAAGAAAAAGCAAAGTTTCCTTGTGGTAGAGGAAATAGAGGGTAATTTATAACGTGATGAGTTTATTGGTTATTGTGACTGCTACACAAGTATAACACTTTGCTTTCCAAAGTTACTAGAGATTATTTCAAGACACACACCAACAAAGGAAGTTTAGGGAACAAATTATTTAAATTGAAAAACTACCTTTCAGTTTAAATATGTTCTGAGTTGTGAGATGATAAAGCTCTACCAGGCACAAACAGGCCTATATGTACAGGATTTTGCTTTGCAACCAATTACAACTTATATTAAAGTTAATTTGTCACATATTCAATGCTGTATATAGTTTTTATTCTGCTCCACTGTGATTAAGCATCAATAGCAAAGGAGTTGAGTAGAATCCCAAATTCAAATTCAATATACATCAGCATTCACTTACATGCACTGAAGGAGATATGAGGATTAAAAGAGAAACGTCTGCATTCATAAACTTACAGTCCAACAGAGAACAAAAGATAGCACCCACATCATGATATTGCCAATGGCATGGCCAGTCATCCCAGTTGCCCAGCTAGTCTCATGTCACCTTATCTTCCAAAGGAAAAATCTTTCTATTCTAATTGTGAGTAAAGCCAGTTCTAGGGGAATTTAATACCCCAGGACAATAGTATCAAACTCAAATAGAAATAGGGTTACCAAGCCATACATAAGGATCCCTGTGGGTCACATGTTGAATTTGAAACACACATATTAGCATCACCTATGTTTAATTACATATTTGTTTTGTTAAATTTTCTCCAATTTTATTTTAAACTGGTTCAGGCTGCATTTGGGAGTGTTGTGGTCCACATTTGCAGGGGGGGTGAAGGTGGAGGGGTGTTCTGCATACCTCTGCAGGTGTCTAAAATGGAACCTTGGCTACATTAAGAGTCTGATGCTTAAGTAGAAGCTTCCATTAGAAGAAATTAGCTAGGAAAAAAAAGAACTTAGCAATTTAAAAATTGTAATTTTTAAAGTTCTATATAAATGTGAGTTATTCTTAAAGCATAATAAAAGGTACTTTGGCCATTTTAAAAAAATTTTTGTAGATCAGAACAGAGATTTCTTTAAAAGATAGGAGAGGATATGGATAGTCTAAAAATCCTATCAGTTGTTAAGAATATCCTCACATTTACCACCATCTGTTATAGATGCTGCTTTAGGAAAGTATTTGAGGAAATCAATTGATTTGCCTTTGTAGCCTGCAACTCTCAAGATCTTTGAGTAAATGACTGATAAAGCATTGAGCTGGTTGAATATCACTCAATTAAATAGACTTTCTATCCATTTGCTACAAGAATCCTTGAAAGAGGAGCATTTAAAGTAGGAAATTTCAAACATATATCTAGCTCCATGCACGCATTTGTAAATCTACTATATCTAAGGGACTTCCTTAAATTAAGAATATAATTCTTAGCAGTAACCCTAGAGCTGCAGACGCAAGAACATTAATGCACACTGGGTGGGTTTAATAATAAAGTGTTCAGCATAGTTCCTGGTACAGACTAAGCATTATGCAAATGTTAGCTATTATCGTTATTATTAATTATTAGAAATCATTGTGCTTCCTAGAGCTTATTTGGGAGAACTTACTTTCCAGGAAGTCATATCCTCCTAATTCCAGGCCAATCAGAAAATCAAAGGTGGTCGAGCCTGAGAGACCCAATGAGGATAATGTGATGGTTGGTCTGGATACAAGGAAAAAATGTCAGTGAGAAAGAATGGAAGTAGGAAAGAGTTATGGTAGAACCATTATTCTGTCCTATGACCTATAAGTGAGCTCTAGAGAGAGAACTGTGATTTTTATTAGGGAGTCAGAAAGAAAGGGACAATGAAGCTTTCTACCAGACTGCAAAAAAAGAAAGTGTGTGTTCATAGTATAAATCTCCTGCATCTTTCCTATTACTTCTGCCTTAGTTAGGTCGTGTATAATTACCTTGTTTCTTGGTAGAAGTCAGTTTTAAAGTGACATGAAGGAATAAAGGAAAAATATATATTAAGTTCTTTCTATGGCTCAAACATTATACAAAATACAAAGGAAAAGAAAATCTGATTTTCAGAAGGCTACATTCTAATGGGGAGAACAATATGCATAGCAGAATGGTGACCAGGAAGAGACATTTTGGCCTGAAAATTAAAGGAATAAATTAAAGGGTGAGTGGGGCCATAGAGGAGTAGATTAGCGCACACTTTGCTGATTTTGATCATAGTTTATGGTTCAAAAACTAGACAGGGAAGGAAGGTAAAGAAAGAGGATGTGAGTGTGGAAGAGGCTGTGGAGGAGGTGGTCAGAGAGGAGGGACTGAAGTGAAGCTTTGTAGGACTTTGCTGAAATAGTAGCCAATCAAGAGAGGCAGTCATCAAACAGCAGAGCGGTCAAAGGGCTACACCTGAGGACTTAGAGGGCCACATGCGGCCTCCAGGCTGAAGGTTCCTCGCCCCAGCCCTCGGGTATGTTTGTCTCAGCTTTGGAAGGTAAATCAGCTGATGGGGAGCTTATGGAGGATGTGGCTAGACAAAAGGGGAGAAGGTCCATCCCCATTAAAATACAAAGCTGCTTCCTCAATCTGATCTTTCCACAAATGGCTGCCTTCTTTCCTGAGACCTATTGTTCTGTCAGGACATTATAAATAGCTAGAAGATAATGAGATGTCACTCTAAAATTTCAATATCAAGAACCTCTTAGTTAGTCATTTATTCCATCAATTCATAAGACTAAGCCTGAAGTGTGCCTAATTTGTAGTGTGTCAAAAAGAGGATATAGTTCTGTCACAGAAATGGCAAAATTTCAGTATCCTAAGGTTTTGAAACTGTCTGGCTTGATCTATGATTTCCCTGTACAATTCTGCCCTTTTCTTTCTGATTTTTTAGAGGGGGAAGGGAGGGCAATTGGGGTTAAGTGACTTGTGCAAAGTCACACAGCTGGTTTTTTGTGTTAAATGTCTAAGGTCAAATTTGAACTCAGGTCCTCCTGACTCCAGGGCCGGTCCTCTATTCCCTACACCAACTATCCGCCCCAGATTTTGCCTTCTTTTTTTCTAATATGAATATTTTATTCACTGAAAAGGGGAGGCAAAAGGATATTTGTGTAAGAAACTCAGAGGAAAAACAACTTCAGGACAAACACAGAAGTTTCTGAGAAGACTCAAGAAAAAATAATCCCTACAATAAAAGGACTTGAGGAGAAATACAAATGATTCTGAGAAGACCTGAGTAAAAGCAGCTCTTTAGAGGCAAACATGCTGACTAAGTATAAAGATGGCAGGGGTGCATTGTTTCCCAGTAGTAAATTTCTATATGAGTGTTTTTAAGAGTTAGAAGAAGATAGCTGGGAAAGTCCAAATCAAGTCACTGTGTGGGGAGCATGGGCCAATTGCATTTTGACTAGCTATGTCCTATCTCACAGAATTGTAGATTTGAGGCTTTTGCAACCCAATTTCAGCCAGGACATGTGATAAGGTCTTGCTTTGAGCCAGGACAGACATGTGAAAATGGAGTATTATAAGATGGAAGCTAATGTTAGTGGCTCCGTAGACAGCACAAACAGCAGTAGAGAGAGAAAAATAATAGTAGGTGCTTTGAGCTGAGACCAGCAGACTAGAGACATCTCCGCGTTAGAGGTGACCTCACTGGATAAAATGACCTCCAGTCACTGGATCTCCAATTTAAACTGATAGTGGTAAAAAACAGAATTTTCTGTTTGAAAACCTAGAGACAGGATTCTTTACTCTCTACCACCATCTACAGCTTAAGAGAGGGAAAACCCCTTAGAACTCATAAGCCACTCAGAATAGCTTTGGCAATCCCTTGTTTAAGGGACCTACTTTTCAGTGCAAGAATGTAAAGCTTTCTCAGAGTCCAGCCAAAGGAGCTTTGCCAGCTCCCAGGCTTAAGGTTTGCTGAAAGCTTAACACCGCTTCAGTAGCTCCAGCATAACGCATCTCTATCAGAGGAGCAGAGAACCCTAGAAAGAAGTGGCGCCACCCAGCAGGAGGTACGTGGCTAACTGTTCCCCAATGACGCTAAGGACATCAATGCCTTTGGTCCAAACTTATAAGATGACCTGCAGATCATGGCTTTCCCTACAAGTTTGCCTCACTACTAGGTTTCTGTTAGTGTGTGCCCATTCTTCACTTAGACATCATGTTCACTGATGGGAAAGTGTGACCCAGGTTTCAGGGTGGACTGTCATGTTATAAGTATTATCATTGTCCTTCTGCTAGTAAATGTTCCATGATTGATAATGTCATTGTGAATAACGTCATTAATGCTGATTTGTTTAAATGGAGAACACACCATTGGGCACTCAGGAGAGTTGGGCAGAAGCAGTTGGGAGAAGAAAGAAAGAAAGAAAGAAAGAAAGAAAGAAAGAAAGAAAGAAAGAAAGAAAGAAAGAAAGAAAGAAAGAAAGAAAGAAAGAAAGAAAGAAAGAAAGAAAGAAAGAAAGAAAGAAAGAAAGAAAAAAGGAGAAAGAGAGGAAGAAGGAAAGAGAGAAAGAATGAAAGAAAGAAAGAAAGAAAGAAAGAAAGAGGAAAGGAGAAAGAGAGGAAGAAGGAAAGAGAGAAAGAATGAAAGAAAGAAAGAGAGACAGAGAGAAAGAAAGAAAGGAGAAAGAGAGGAAGAAGGAAAGAAAAGAGAGAAAGAAGGAAAGAGGAAGGAAGGAAGGAAGGAAGAAAAGAAGGAAGGAAGGAAGAAAGGAAGAAGGGATAGGAAAGGATAAGAAAGAGAATGGAGAAAGAAATAAGAGAGAGAAATAATAAAGAAGAGAGTTTGAGATTTAATGAAAATTATATGGTTGGGAGTATGATATTGGCAAGTTA
This sequence comes from Pseudocheirus occidentalis, assembly GCA_028646575.1. Classification (NCBI taxonomy): domain Eukaryota; kingdom Metazoa; phylum Chordata; class Mammalia; order Diprotodontia; family Pseudocheiridae; genus Pseudocheirus; species Pseudocheirus occidentalis. The sequence goes on along the minus strand of CM053594.1, from coordinate 137,976,138 downwards.
CTAGACCTCCTTGAGCCAAAGGTTCTTATTGTAATATTGTAAAATGAAGGGAATAGACTAGATGACCTCTAATATCCTTTTTTACATCTCAGTGATACATACTAAACAAGTGATGCTGTCAGGTTCCATTCTGAAGGAGCAAGAATTTTATAAAATGAGTCTTACTCATAGCTTTCCTCCTTCTGGGAAGTAGACCTTCAAAACCTTTCATCCAAGAGCTTTCAATGTATTCAATACTTCTGTTTTGGAAACACCTACAGATGACTACCATGGCTGGTCTGGCTGTCTCCAAGTCCCAGGCTAGATGGGTGTGAACACTCATGAAGAAGGAGAATGGCATGTTGATGGGAATATCCAGAGAGATAATGGGATTAAAAAGTGAGTAAAGGGAAAATTTGGACTCAATCTCAGGAAATGTTCTCCAACAATAAGATCTGTGAAGTCATAGCGTGGACTCCTAAAGAAAGAGTGGAATCCCCCAACCCTGCCCTCAGCCCTAACTCCTTCTGCCATCTCAAAAACCAGTCTGGAAAGAACAAAAGGATAGAATAATAGCTAACAATCAAATCCTGAGAAGGGAGAACATGTAACTTCACAAAGCCACCATCTATGCCTCACTCCTATGGTTCTCTGAAGAGGCGTGGTTGTTATTTTTGGGGCACAGACTTTGTTCAGCATTTCAAATTGAATAGCACTGAAACTGAATAGAAAAGCAAATTATAGTAGTGACTATGAGGGGAATTTGTTTTTGTATTACTTTTGTAATAAGCCAAGGATGGATGGCAATAATTTTTTTTTTTTTTGCTTTTTGGAGGGCGGTTGGGGTTAAGTAACTTGCCCAAGGTCACACGGCTAGTTTTTTGTGTTACGTGTCTGAGGCCGGATTTGAACTCAGGTACTCCTGACTCCAGGGCCAGTGCTCTATTCACTGCGCCACCTAGCCGCCCCGGATGGCAATAATTTTTAAACAATTCATCAAAAATATTGGTCCTTAAGATTTATCTTTTGTTTTAGTCTAGAAGAAATAATCTGAGATTAAACTATCTGACTTTAATACTACCAAAACTTTTTACTGTTTTTGTTTCCATATCTAATTGGGTATTTTAACAAAATAAAAAAACTGTCTGGGAAATAAATGGCCAAGGCTCTATAGTTAGGAGGCATCACACAATCAGAGTCTCAGAGTTGAAAAGGATTTCAGAAATTGCTTAGTTGAACCTATACCTGTATTGAAATCCTTCCAAAGCATCCCAAACAAGGAGTCACCCAGACTCTACTTGTGGTGAGAGATAGCCCACTATTGGGGCCTCAGGTAGTACCTTGAGATAGTACTTATCTTCAGGAAATTTTTCCTATTATTAAAGTAAAACTTTTTTCTGAAATTTTCACTTAATATGCCTAGTTCTGCTCTTGGGAGCCAACCAAAATTGGTCAGCCAATAAATGTTTATTAAAGTATCCTCTATCCACCAGGCATACTGGGTGCTGGGGATATGGACAAAACAGTTTCTGCCCTCAAGGAGCTTACATTCTTTCAGGGGAGATGGTATATACATAAGAAGGTATGTACAAAATAAATATAAGTTAAAACTGGAGGGGGGCAGAAAGGACACCAGCAGCTGAGGGAATCAGGAAGGCCTTCATGTAAGGCCAACATGTAATGTTGAAGGAATTCAGTGATTCCAAGAGGCAAAGGTGAAGAAGGAAAGCATTCTAGGTATGGGAGATAACCAATACAAAGACAGAGAAATATAAGATGGAGTTACATGTCTGGGGCCAGGTAGTGAAGAGCTTTAAAAGCTAAGGTAAGGAGCTTATATTTGATCCTAGAAAGAATAGAGAGCTCCTGAAGTAAATGGAGGAGAGGAGTGATTCCTCTTTCATATAACAGTTCTTCAAATACTGGAAGATGGCAGTCTTATTCTTCCCAAGTCTTTTATATGCTAAACATTCCCAGTTTGTTCTCCAATGGTGTAGTCTCATGTTACCTCACACACACACACCCATCCCAGACATCATTCTCTGGATACTTTCTACCTTAACAATGGAATGTGAAGTCCAGAACTGAACAGATAATTCTATAATGTGGTCTCACCAGGACAGGGTGCAATGGGGCTATCACTAAATGTTCAAGTGGATCTGTAATCTAATTGATTCAAATGTTCCCCCTAGTGATGTGATAAGTCATCCATGACTGCCTATCCTGTAGGATTCTTTTCCAAGGCCTTCCACCCAGATTCCATTTGATATGCTGGAGATGTGCCTCAATTTCTTCTGCTATCCAGAGGTTACAAGTAAAGGTCTTTAATTCTTCACCAGTGATCCCTCACTCTTCTCACTCTTGCCATGGGATTAGCTCAATTTCTCTTCCTATCATGTAATTCTTCTTGTTCTCCTTAGGTGGAAAAATTTGATAGATAGATAGATAGATAGATAGATAGATAGATAGATAGATAGATAGATAGAAATACACACATATACATACATATATACACACATATATGTATATACACATGTGTGTATGTATATAAAGCCTCATTAGTTATATATTACATCCTGAGTACATTCACCATTTGTCTCCCTATTGCCCTTTGTGAGAAATTCATTTCTAATTCTTCAGAGAAAGAATTAAACCCAGTTGGTTTTTAACTTTATAACTTTCTTTAGAGTAAGATTATGCTACGGTTTTTTTTACTATCATTTCACACTATTGGCTCATACTGAGTGAAGCATTCATCAAGCACTTTTTAAAGAACCTATTTATTTTAAGTATTTGCTAAGTGCTAAGCACTATTTATAGTGTTAGGGACACAAATACAAAAATGCTACAACTCCTGCTCACAATAAGCTTGTTTCTGATAGGGAGAGATGATGAAGTAATGGCTAGGGAATGGTATTTTCATCAGGAGCTCATAGGGAGAATGAACAGAGCCAAAGGGCAGACAACCGACACATCCTCTCCAGAAGAAATGATAGTAATGATTTGATTCCTGTTCCCAGAATAAGGGGAGCAAGAAAGGAGGAGTCACAGGGATAGCATGGTAGGCATATGGCTGGTTTCAATCATGGTAAGGGCCCAGCTGGAGAGACTACCACTTAAAAAAAGACAGCATAGCTTTGGATAGGGATTGTAATAGGCACTGTGGCAGAAGCCATGGTGGCAAACCAGATCTTTTTCTCATGAGTTATTATCTAGTCCTTCCTCTCCCATTTTACTCTTATTTATTTGATTTTTTTAATCCAAGGATAGCCCTTTACATTTGTCTTTGTTAAATTTCATCTTATTAGATTTGACCTGTTAGTTTGTGTCTGGGATCTTTTCAGACTCTGACTGTCTTTCAGCATCCCTCTAGGCTTCATGCCATCTATAAATCTGATGACCATACTATGTCAATACCATTGATAAAATTGTTGAGCTATTATATGACCTGGGTCAATCCAACGGAGATACTCCTTGAAGCTGACATTGACCTATTTGTGAATACTTTATGTATCTGTTAATCCCAGAGCCTTCCCACATTTCTCTCACTTCTTCACTGTGAATTTGGAATTCAAAGACCCAGATACAAATTGACTGTGGTACTTACTCCTGTGTAACCTTAGGAAAGTCACTTGTTCTCACTTGGCCTGTTTCCTCAACAGTAAAAAATGAAGGAGTTAAACACAATTTCCTCTGAAGTCCAACCCTGCAATAAACCCATGATTTAAGAACCAGTCTATAAAAGGAGGTTTTGAAACTTATAAGGTCTTCATGGCTCCATCTAGTTCTTAATCTGTGATCTATGAACTAGTCTGGGCAGCTAAGTGGTGTAACAGATGGCACTTTGGGTTGGGAATCAGGAAAACTAATCTTCTTGAATCTGGCCTCAGATATTTACTAGCTGTAGGACCCTGGGTAAGTCACTTACCTCTACTTGCCTTAGTTTCTACATTTGTAAAAATGAACTGGAGATGGAAATGGACAACCACTCCAGTATCTTTGTCAAGAAAACCCCCCAGTGAGGTCATGAACGGTAAGATGTGACTGAAATGACACAACATGAATTAGACATGAAATGATATAATTATATTCAAGCTTACCTCCCCTCTTCCATTTTCCTATCTCTCTCCCAAGAATAACATGAGAAACACTTTCTCTTTGCTAAAAAAGAGACAGCTATGTTATTAGAATTTCCTCTGTTCTATTAATCTAGTAACCCTGTTAAAAAAAAAAGAGCGAGTTTAGCTTAGCATGACTTGCTCTTGACAAAGCCATGCTGGTCTTTCATAATCACAGCTTCCCTTCCCTTCCTCAGTGTTTATAAATTATCCATTTAAAAATGTGTTCTAGAATTTTGCCAGGACCCAAAGTTAAGTTTACTGATCTACAGTCTGTAGATCATATTCTCTTTCCCATTTTCAAACATCAGGATAATATTTGCTTTCCCGTCTTGTGCCATCTTGGACACCTCTCCACTTTCCAGTTCTATGGCAATTCTTCATTTAAAAACAAAAACAAACAAAAAGCGACCTGAGGCCAAGACAAGTGAAGTGACTTGTCACATGGCCAAGATTCAAACTAAGATCTTTTGACTGTAAATCTAAATGCCTTCTCCAACATATCCTGTGTCTCTCACAATGGTTGTTGCTGTTCAGTCATCTCAGTCATGTCCGACTCTTGGTGACTCTATTCTAGGGGCTTCTTGGCAAAGATACTGGAGTGGTTTGCTATTTCCTTCTCCAGCTCATGTTACAGATGAGGAAACTGAGGCAAACAGGGTTAAGTGACTTATCCAGGGTAATAGAGCTAGTAAGTACCTGAGGCTGTATTTGAACTGATGAAGATAAGTCTTCACTGATTCCAAGTCCAATTTTCTAGCCACCTGCCCTGCCTCTCATAGTTAACTGATAGCTATTGGCTTAAAGTCTATAACAGTAATAGTAAGAAGAAGAATTAATTGATTGATTGATTAATAAGTAGATTAATGAGGTTTTTGGTCTGAATTTCTATTAATTCAATGGTAGGGAAACCCTGGCATGAAACTTCCCTCCACCAGCATAGGTGACCCTGGACAAGTCACTTTAATCCCATTATCTCAAAAAAATGAAATTGCCTGGGATCCTCAGAAATTAAATCATTGGCTCAAGGTCACAAAACTAGAATGAGGCAGCAGAGAAATGTGAGTCAAGGTCTTTCTAACTATAAAACTGTACTGTTGGGACAGCTATGTGGCACAGTGAATAGAACACAGGCCCTGGAGTCAGGAGGACCTGAGTTCAAATCCAGCTCAGATACTTAACACAAAAAACTAGCCATGTGACCTTGGGCAAGTCACTTAATCCCAGTTGCCCTACCTTCCCCCTCCAAAAAGAAAAAAAAAAACTGTACTGCCTTTTGAATGCAGAATAATAGAAACAGAGCCTATGAAGTTGAAATGAGATAATACATACATGATGTTTTTTAAACTTAAAAGTGATATAATGCTTGCTGTTAATGCAGGGTGTCCCAAAAGAAAGCAGCAACTTAGTGGTGCTATTGATAGAGCTCTGTGCTCAGAGTTCAGAAGACCCGAGTTCAAAACCAGCACATTTACTGGCAATGTGACCCTAGTTAAGTCACTTAACCTCTATTTGCCTCAATTTTCCCATCTGTAAAATAAGAATAAAAAATAGCAACTACCTCCCAGTTCTGAGTTTCAAATAAGTTAATAATTGTAAAGAATCTATTATAGTGCCTGGTACACAGGTGTATTATTATTATTATTATTATTTTAAACTACCTAGATATTGAGGAAAGGTAAGGGAAGATAAATCTATGTCTGAGTAAAAGGGCGTCTGAAATTTTCACAAGATTCCTATAAGAAAGATAACATTTCCCCCCATTTAAATACCCAAGATGTAAAAAAGATTGGTAAAAATAGAATTAACAGCAAACTTGTCTCAACCTTCCCCTAGCAATGCAGCCTGGCATGACTTCAAGTAACTTCAAGGTCTAGGAGTGAATTATTACCCTCCCTCAAATCTTTTAAGTTCTTATACCTACCTTGCATTTTTTAGGACTCTATTGTCTGACTATTTTTATGACCCTTAAACATTGTGGTCAACCATTTTGAATAAGACCTAAATTTATCAAAGATTAAAGCATAAATATTGGAATGTTAAAATAAACAATAAAGACCTAGGAAATTCAAAGAGCCTCTCTCCTCTTTCTGTGAGAAACAAATACCTTTCCACACCCCACCAAAAAGAGCCAACAATAACAAATGCAAGCCTTCTAAAAGTCATATATGAATTGAAAGGAAAAGCCCATTTGTTCTGTATTCAGAGTAATTGAAATATAATTGGTTTAAGATATACTAATTTTAGTATTAATGTTTGTTTGGGAGATGGCATGGAGTAATGGATAGAGAGTTGGCCGAGGAGTCCAAAGACCTGAGGTCAAATCTCACCTCTGCCATATGTGGGCTTCACAGATCCTGAGGAGATCACTCAGCTTCCTAGAGAGTTACAACACAATTCTTTAAGATTAAAAATTATAAAGAAGGTACTACACTGCTCTCATAGGTAGAGTTTCTACATCTGAGATTTCCTTAAATCAAAGGGTTTAGTCCCTATTCAAAATTCCTCCTGCTAAAATATAAGTCCCTTGAGGAGAAAAGTTATTTCATTCTTTTAAATCTTTGTAACTGCAGATCCTGTCATAGCACCTAGCATACCGTATTGTATCTTGGTTTCTGAAAGGAAGGCCACACTTATCCAAGTAAGCTTTCCTGAGACCTGAAAATTCTGATGAGCTCTATGTAACTCCAGAGGACTAGAGATTCTGAATTGGGGCACAGCAAAGGTAGGGTGATGAAGGAATTGGAGATTTCCAGAGAAAATTGATTCAGAAGAAATTCCAAAACTTTTCACAGAGACAGCTTAAAATATCCGACAGGGAAGGTGAGTGGGGAAGTAGGAAGGAATAATTCTTATCCAGGAAAGTGAGTTTGGCTGAGAGAAATTCTTCTGGAAGGATCCAGAAAAGCTTATGAGTCAAAATGTAGATGGCTAGCTTTACTCCAAGACTAAGGCTCTGGACCTAGACAGGAGGAGTCTTGTGTGGGGGGAAAATGAGTGCTTTCACAGAGAGGTGTGGTCTGAACTGGGAAGCAGAGTTGGAAATGACTATAAAGGGCAGGTCTGTATTCCCAGCTGAGTTGAGTAATACAAGACCATGGAGCTGTGGTTTGGGTTTAGCTTGTCTCCTCATTATCCCTTTCATTGTAAGAATACTTTGTTAGACTCTTCATTGCTGATCAAGTCTGTTGTAACATAAAGCGTATGGTGGGGAGAGAAGCTAGCTTTGGTTCTGTGAAGCAAGAAAGTTGCTCTTAGAAGTGGACTGAGTGAGCTCAGAGGCCACCAGAACAAAAGGCCCCAGCCCAGCGAACTGTTTTGGGGGAACCTCTACCTATTGCCGCAGCAGCTTCATCCTCCACACTGCTCCCAAATTCCTTGCCCTTTAGTACCATTCTCATGGATGTCCCTGCTATACCCCAGATATTCAGCATTTCCTTATTTCCTAGAAGTTCATCTAAATTCTTCTGATTGGTTTTCAAGCACCTGTCTAATCTGGCCCCATCCTACCAACCCAACCTGATTCCCCAGTACTAATGTGTAATGTATCTTCTCCACTCTAGTCAATTAAGTCTCATCACATCATTCTCACTCCTGCCTCTGAAATGCATTGCAGTGGAAACAGTACTGGATTTGGAGTTAGAAAGCCTGGGTTTAAATCCTGACTCTTCAATCAACTACCTGTGTGTCTTTGGACAATGGGCCTCAGTTTATTTATAAAATGAGAGGGTTTAGTTTAGGGAACTTCTCAGGCTTTCTCTAGGTCTAAATATATGATCCTATGACCCCTATCAGTCAGTCAATTGATCAACCATCATTTATTAAATGCCAACCATACAAAAAAAAATCCTGTTCATGCAAAAGTAAATATAGGATAAAACCTATAGAATAAACCTAAAGAATAAATTCAAAATATATTTAAGTTAAATACAAGGTAGTGACTGAGGAAAGGCATCATAAAGAATTTGGTGCTTAAACTGGATCTTGAAGGAATATGATCAGCATTCTGTCTTATTGTGAATAAACTTAAGCCTTGTCAGGAAAGGGGTTGCTTGGTTCATAGTCATAGGCAAGACTAGACAAAGAGCTGGCATGGGTCATCACTAGGTGAGGGCGACATGATATAATGCCCAGAGGTTTATTATTAACATTTATTATTTATTTATTCTCTTCAGCTTCAGAAATACAGTCATCCTTCAGTATGGGGACAAGGGCTGGTGATGCTAGCACTCATCTAGATTGTTCTCCTTGATCCCCTCCTCCCATGCAAATCCTATCCATGAATATATTACAAAATGGGAAAAGAAAGGATTGATAGAGTTTCCCTACATCAGTGAAATCATGGGTCTAGTGAAGCTAGAAGTTTTCCCTCATCGCCCATCTCTTTCTTGCACTAAACAATGTTGACTTTTCCTTCTTCTAATATGCACCCCAGACTTGACAGACTTTACTCCATGTAGATGTCCAATGGTATAGGACCTATATAACTTCTAACTCAGGCCTCAGAAAAAACTCTGTGTTTGGGGGGGGAGACCCTCTATTTGTGTTATCCTAGTTGAACAGAAAGCTCAAATTTGACAAAAAGCCTTCTCCCATCAGAATTCCAAAGATTCTTCAGGCTTTCTTGTGGATAAGCCCTCAAAAGTGTGAAGAAACTGACAGCATTTTAAAATTATGGAGGCCTTTTAATGCCTCAGGGAAAACTTTCATCCTATGTGCCTTTGTTAGCAAAGTAGCAAAGTGATTTCTAAAGAAAAAACAAACAAATAAACAAAAACAAACAAAACAAAATCTACCTGGGCCAGTAACAAGTTGAGACCAATAATAACACACATTGATCTCATTCATTTTACTTTCCAGGAAAAGAAAGGCTAAGTAACTTGAGAAACAGAGGGAGCCTTTGAAGTTGCTGTGGCTAAGTTAGAGGCATTGCTAGAAACTCTTGCAGAAACAGTAAAACAAGCTCCTTGGGGTCAGGTACCACCTAGCTACCCAAGGGATAATGACATCATGTCCCACCAGTTATCAATCAATTAATAAGCATTTATTAAGTGTTAGGTTTGTGCTAGGCACTCTGTTAAATGTGGAGGAATCAATCAACTGCCATGTGAAAGACTTCACTAAATCACTAATCTTAAGAAAAATGCAAATTTAAACCACACTAAGGTTTCACCTAACACCCATCTGATTTCTTGGAGAGAATGTGGGAAGGAAGACCAGAACACTAATGCATATTAGTAGAGCTGTGAATTGGTCAAATGTGATGGAAAACAATTTGAGATTATACTAAAGAATTGTCTAAACTGTATACCATTTCATCCTACCATATTATTACTAAGCATATACCCCAGGAAATTAAAAGTAAAGAAAAGGACACATATGTACAGAAACATTTTTGTAAATAGCAAAAACCACATGAAGGAAAGTGCATCTCCATTAAATATAGAGTGATTGTAAAATTTGTGGTTTAGGAATACAGTGAAATATAATTGTATAATAAATGGCGAATATGAAGTCAAAGAAACATGAAAAGACTCATATGAACTGAAGCAGAGCAAAGTAAGAAAAACCTGGAGAATGATTTGTATGATAAATTCAATGATGTAAAAGGGAATGATAGTAAAAGATCTCATGATCTCAGGGTCATCGCAGTGACCAATTTCAGAGGACTTTGTGATGAGGCATATTTCTTTCCTATTAGTAAAGAGGTGGTAAAAACAATAGATAGAGACTGAAAAATATTTTCAGACGTGGTCTTTTTGTTCATTTGTTTGGCTTGATTTTACTTATTACAAAGGAGGGTTTAGAAGGATTAGGGAGGAAGTTACTGGAAAGTAAAAATATATTTTTAAAGACATCAATAAAGTGTTTTTGAAATTATTTCCTTTGAAAATTAGCGTAATAGAGTGGGTACAGTCCTGGAATTGGAATCAGGAAGACTTAACTTGTGTTTAAATCCCTCCTCAGATACTTACTAGCTCTGTGACCCTGGGCAATTCTCTGGGTCTCTGTTTCCTCATTTGTAAAAAAGACGGGGTTGGACTCAAAGGTCTCAAAGTTCCTTTTTGGCTCTAAATCTGTGATCCCATGATTTCCCTCTCTGTTTCTTCAACATCTTTATGTTCTACTTTAGCTATTAAGGTTGACGTCTCCCTCCTCCTAGCCTGCCCCTGGAGTCAGCAATATTGCAACATTTAGTTGCTGAACTGAGTTGAATTGAACCAGGAATTTCATTTTCAGGAGTTCAAAGAATACCAGCAGCTGCTCTCACATCGAGATCAGTTTAATCAGAATCACTGTATAGAGAGAACTGAGTATGCCAGGGAAGTTTTTGGAATACATTGGAGCTTATCTTTGATGTATTGATTATGTGTTCTATTACAATCATTTCTCTGTGGGCCATGGGACTGTAGTAGCAAAGAAAGAGAAAATTAGAGGGTATGAGAAGAGGTAGGCTATCTCTAGGAACATAGCATCCAAGAACTATGCATGATTCTAGCCCTTGACCCTCATTGTTTGGTGTGCGTTTGACTGAAAAAGTGAAAGTGACATCTGTGATTTAATATTGGATGGGATGCTTGACCTCACTTGGGTTTGTTTCACAGTTCATCTGGCTCAGGGTGAGGTACAGGAACAAGGAAGGCAAATTGGCAGGAGGTTTACCAAGGAAACAGTAGTGACCACAGCCTCTATCATCCTACCTACAAGGTACGGTGTGTGTGTGTGTGTGTGTGTGTGTGTGTGTGTGTGTGTGTGTGTGTGTGTGCGTGTGTGTGTGTGTGTGTTTAATGGAGCCATCCTTGGAATATCTCCTAGTGTTTTAGAAAACAAAAACAAAACTTCTTAAACAAAAATTCTTAACCTGGGGTCTTAGAAGTTTTGATTTAAAAATATATATATATATATATTCTGATAAATATATGTATAATATATATAAATTTATAAAATATATAAATAAATACATATATAAATACATTTCAATATATTTGATTTCCTTTGTAATCCTGTGTGTTTTAGTTTATACATTGTAAACCATTATTCTGAGAAGGGATCCACAGTATAGCCCAGGCAGTTGCAATGAGGGCTAGAAAGCTGCCTTCTTTTGCCTATCTACTTCCACGGAGTGACAGAATGACAGACTTTTTTAATTAGAAGGGATCTCAGAATTATGTGTTGTTGTTTAATCATTTTCAGGTGTGTCCAACTCTTTGTGACCCCATTTGGTGTTTTCTTGGTAAAGATACTGGAGTGGTCTGTCATTTTCTTCTCCAGCTCATTTTACAGCTGAGGAAACTGAGGCAAACAGAGTTAAGTGACTTGACACACAGCTAGTAAGTGTCCAAAGCTGGATTTCAACTCAGGAAGAGGAATCTTCCTGACTCCAAACCCAGCACTCTATGCATTCCATCCCAAATTAACTTCCAATAATGTGGAACCCAGTATGTACCACAGTAGCCACTTCATCTTTGACTAGCCAGTTATTAATGGTTTTTTCCCTGAAATGAAGCCTAAATTTGCCTTTGATTTTTGCCAAGAAAGTTCTTGCTCCATTTAGACCACAGAGAAGTGGATGTAATTAGGAATCACAGCCTGAAAGGGTGGCCATGGAAGGCACCCTCAGTTTTCTCTGGTTTAGATGGTCCATAGCTAGGGGAAGACCTGATTCAGATTCTGACTCTGACACTTAACTAATTGTGTAACCATGGTCAAATAACTTAATGGACCCACAGTTTCCTTAGCTATAAAGTGGAGGTAGATAGACAGACAGATAGACAGACAGACAGACAGACAGATAGATAGATAGATAGATAGATAGATAGATAGATAGATAGATAGATAGATAGATAGACAGACAGATAGATATAGAAAGATAGATATAAATGGGCTTATATATATTAGTATAAATATTTTATTTGGGGGAGAGCAAGAGAAGAGGGAGAAGAGTGGAGAGTATTTTTTTTCTTTACCTGTCACAGCCATTTCCTCTCCCCCCTATACCCCCCCATTACACACAATGTGGCAGGAAGAGTAGCTGAGCCAGCTAGTGATGTCAGAAATTCCAGACAGCAATGGATGGGGCAAGGAGGGGAGAGATAGGGTCCTCCATGGAGTCATCATGGGCTACCAAGCACAAAGTCATCATCTTAGGAATGAATCCAGGATAGAAGAGCTGTCCCCCAAATCTGGAGGCAGTTGGGTGCCTGAATAATCTCTAGAACTGCCATATGCTTCTCAATGGGTTAGCGTGGTTTCTTTGTGGCCTTCACTATCCGTGACCGAGAACCACCCCTCCACGGTCCTATCCGGCCTAGTTATCCTGGTATAATGGAGTGCTTGAGGCTCTAGGACTTGACCCAAGCCCTCCTATGAGACATGAAAAATAAGATCCTTGTCTTCTCTGATTTTAGCACCAGGGGTTACTGGCTACATGTCATTAAACTCATGCAAAGGCCTCTTGGAGCCCCAGTCTGGGACTACTTTGACAGATGAGTGCCCCAGATCACTGTCTGAGCCCTGACTGAAAATCCTGTGGTATATCTGTAGTACCTGTTATGAGACATATAAGATCACATGTGTCAAATAGTACAAAATGTCAATAACTTCCATTTGCTGATCTAGAAAATAGGAAAGTCAGACCAGATGATGAATGCAAAAGAATTTATCAAGTGCCTATAGTGTTTGAAACACTGTCTTAGGCATTTGGGGTACAAAGACAAAATCAGAATAATCCTTGCCATCAAGGAGCTTACCTTGAAATGGGAGAGATTTTATACACAGACACACAGACACACACACACAGACACACAGACACACACACACACACACACACACACACACACACACACACCACGTGCACACTTAGGTGACACAGTGGAGAGAGATCTGAGTCTGGATTCAGGAAGACCTGAGTTCAAACACAGCCTCAGAAACTTACTAGCTGTATGACCCTAGGCAAGTCTTTTAATTCCTGTTTGCCTCAGTTTCTTCAACTGTAAAATGGCGATAATAATGGCACCTTCCTTACAAGGAATAAATGAGAAAATTGTACAGTGTTCAGCACAATATTTGTCACATAATAGGCACTATGTAAATGGCTGCAAGACAACTGGTGGCATAGTACGTAGAGTACAAGGCCTGAAGTCAGGAAGACTGATCTTCCTGAGTTTAGATCTAGTCTTAGACACTTAACTAGCTGCGCGACCTTGGTCAAGTCACTTAACTCTCTGTCTCAATTTTCTCATCTGTACAATGAGCTGGAGAAGGAAATGGCAAATGACTCCAATATCTTTGCTAAAACCCAGAATGGGCTCACAAAAAGTCAGACATGACTGAAAGCAACTGAAAAAAATCCTTCCCTTGCTTCTCCATATACAAAACAGAATTCAAATCAGATACACGATCATGCTGGAGAGAAAAGCATTGGTAAATGGAGAGACTAGGAAGATCCTCCTTCAGAAGGCAGCATTTGAGTTAAGTCAAGAAAGGAACCGTGTGTTCCTAAAAGTAGAGGTAAAAGCACAGTGGAGAAAGCTGAATTTAGAGTCAGTTTACTGCCTGAGCCTTGGTTTCCTCATCAATAAAATAAAGGTGCTAGATGTCCTCTAAAGTGCCTTCTGGCATTGAATCTAATATCTGTCTTAAGCCGCTTTTATTTTCTTAAGTTTCATTCTGAATATCAAAAGCATTTTCAATAAAACAAAACCAATATCGATTTTAGAAGTATATGTGTCAATATTATTATGATTGTTTTTATACACTACCATATGATGTTTACTGGGGCATTTGGGGGGAGTATTATATCTTTTATAATTATTCTGATGAGTATAAATAAGTATAAGCAAGCTGTGGAAGCTGAGCAAAGACTTTTTTGGATAAACATTCTGGGGAACTTGGCGAATGAAGAACCCAGTTAGATCATGGAATAGTCTTCCAAGGAAAGGAGTGGATGCTTCATCTTAAAATCCACTAAGATTTAATAAAAATAAAATCCCTGGAAAATATTAGGTAAGAAATTAATCCTCTACTGGCAGCAGGAATAGAACTCGAGTGACTTCATCATATTTTTTGCCTCTATTTCTAGGTTCTTAACTGGACCTACCCAAAGTTTTAGAGACAAATGCATAAACAGTGAAAAGATACGGAGTGCTGGGGCCGGCTTCAATGCTCTCTCACGTCAGTGGGCAAAAGAAAGCTAGACAGAATAGAAAGGAGACTGGAGAGAGACCATCATTTAGCAGACAGAGATCAGACTTTTGTTTGGTCAGTGTTTTCGGAACACTGCAAAATGTCATGGTCCCAGATTTTATTTCTTAAAACAAAATGCTTTTAAAACAGAGCTGATATTACGGTTGAGAGTACTCATTCTTCAGGGCACCAATTAGCCACCAGGCCTTCCAGTTTGTACCAAATGCCAGCATATGGCTCACTTGGACATCTTGAAAGTATGCTAGCTCAGAGAGTGTTCTGGAAAGCAGTCATCAAATGATTATTCCAATGACTGCTCACTTTGGGAAGAAACCATAGGGATGCCCCAAAACAGAAAGCCATTAGGTCCTGATGGCAAGGTAGGATCTTTACTGCATCAAATCCCACTATTAGTGTATGTTCCTCTTGTATAACTGGAAATAGGAAATGGTCAAACAAATGTGCAAGATATAATATTGGCAAAGTACCCTGAGTGCACAAATCTCTGCACAAAGAGGCTTACTCCATGGCAGTGAATACTGTTCTGATGTTATACACCCTTCACATAAGATTTCAGTAATAATAATGCCAAAGGCTGTGAAGTGCTTTATAAATGTAGGTTGTTTTTGTTACTGGACACACTCAACAAGTATAGGAGGAAGTTCTAGTGATTTCAAATGACTTGTTAAAAAAAAAAGCAACATTACCTAATGGTTCTGTCATTTATTATTTATATCCTTGGGCAAGTCACTTCTCAGGGGCTCAGAAGATCATGAATTAAGAGATAGAAGGGTACTTAGGGAAAGAACACTGACTCTGGAGTCAGAGGACCTGAGTTCAAATCAGATCACTGATGTTTATTACCTATGTGACCCCTTGGTCCTCCCTGGGCCTCAGTTTCCTAATCTGTAAAATGAGGAAGTTGGACTTAGAGGGCCTCTGAGGTCTCTTCTAGCTTAAGATATTATGATCCATCTACTTCGGAAGATGTGAGGGATAGGATATATATATATGTCTCTGTCTCTATCTTTATCTATGGAGAGGCCCAGGGAAGTTAAGTGATTTACCCAAGATCCCACACAAGTAGGAACCTTCAGAGACAGGATTTGAACCTAAGACCTTTCATTCCAAAATCAGTGCCCTTTCCACTATATCATGCTTGCTTCACCCATCTGCTTAATGAAGGGTTTGGATCTCTAGGGTCCTTATCAGTTCTAAAGACAACAATCCCATGACCCGACCAAGAGCATATAGCTAATAAATGGCAGACCTAGGTTTTGAATCCAGGTGTTCTGACTCTTAGTAGTGCTCCCTCCATTGAACTGTGCTGCCCTATTGTAGCACCAACATAATATTCACAGCACCTACGGCAGCTATGAATATGCTGGTATAATTCTGAATCACAAAATATAACAGACCCTCCACATGAAAGACAGAACCAAAACGTTTATTCAAGTACCAGAAAGATGAATACCCAAAAAGAAATCTATAACAATAACCATGTGAGGGGATGCTGCCATCCCCAAGCCTTCCCCCTACTAGGGCCTTCCCACAAATGAACATTCACAGCTCTGACTGTCTGCTTCCTCTCTCTCTCTCTCTCTCTCTCTCTCTCTCTCTCTCTCTCTCTCTC
>CM053594.1:137934337-137959723 GCA_028646575.1 Pseudocheirus occidentalis | reverse complement strand
GTCAATTAATTGGTTGGTTTTTTTAGGTCTGTGAAACTCTACTTCCAAGGGGGGAAGCTCTGTTCCAAATCGCTGGGGTTTTCCCAACTGCCAGAGCTATTAGTGGGGTGTTGCAAGTCCCCCCAGCTTTGGCTTGCTGAAAGTGCACCCCAGGACCACCACCCAAGATCACGATCTGGATCCAGGCCACTCAACACAAGAGCACTTAGGCCCGATCAATCGATTCAACCCCCCTGCGGAGTCCGCAGGCCAGGGGCTCTGAAGCAGCCTGGTGGGGGCCACTGCTGCTGGTTCCAGTAGTTCCCCTCCCCCACTAATTCCTTGGGGGGGGATGGAATGACCGAACTGCTTTACCACCCCCCCAATTAAGTTTCAAAGTTTCAGCTTTCACTAACCATCTCTGACCGAAGCTCCCCGCAGGCAGGTGCTTTAGATTTTCTTTGAAGTAGACTCAAGCTGCGGCTTGGGAGGCTCCGCTGCTCCTCATGGCCACCCTGGGGCCTTGCCTGGCCACACCCGTTTTGGGCTGTCCAGGTCTCTGCCCCGCTGCTGTGCAGCTGCCCCTCTCCCGTCAGGCCTTGGCAGATGTGGGGGTGCTGGAGGTTGTAGAACAACTGCAGGCTGTGGCTGCGGGGCTCGGCTCAGCTCCTTCCCACCTCCCAGGCCTGGCCGGGGTCTCGGCTTCCGGCTGTTCCAGCCTCCACTCCGGCGGCCTCGGTGAGACCCTGCTGCCGAGCTGAGCCCCTGCTGCCGAGCTGCCTTCAGCGAGAGTTGTGTTCTCTGTATTTTTGTGAGTCTCAGAGTCCTAGACTTTCCTAGACTTTGTCTGGGCTCATATTTTATGGGTGTTTAGGGTGGCGGTGTGGGAGCTGCGGGACCTTGCTGCTTCTACGCCACCATCTTGGCTCCACCCATTTACTTAGTAAAGAGAACTATTCACTGCATGGGCATCACCTCACCCTAAGTGAGTACTTGAAAAGGTTTTAGCCTAAAAGAGCCAAGGTCTCCCATTGTATCATGGACCATGTCTAGTCAGCCTGATGAATATCTGGCCACTGGATTTACATGACTCTAGAGGAGAAAGTGAGGCTGATGACCTTGCACAGCCCTCCCTCCCTCCAATCAAAGTTAACTGAAAGTTGTGTTATCATTTCCTTGATATCGTGGTCCTATTCGAAAACCAAGGACAAACACAGCAGCAACATTACTGTAAGTTGTAAATTATATTGAATCTTGCAGAAACTCCAGGGCAGAGTGAGCCCATTTAAAAATATATTAAATCATGTATTACAGAGGATGTATAGAAAGGGAAAATCTACTTAGAAGTATCATTTGTTGAAAATGTAGAGCATCCTGTCCCGTTTATCTGTGTGTTAGGGTTAAGGTTATATAATACTTGCCTGTCTACCTCTCCTATTTTCCTCCAAATCCCTTTTTTCTCCATCATCTTCAGCCAAGAATTTCACAAGTAACACCCTGGGGATAAGCCTCCTCCCTTTAGTAGTCGCCCCTTCTTGCTGAGGCACATTGTCAGCTTTGCAGACAGCTGCAAACACAGCTCTCCCAGATGGAGCCCAGGCTGAGCTAGATCATTTGACTGAAAGAGATGAGAATAAATTAAGGAAAGTCTATGATGAGAACAAAAGAACAGGAGACTTATTCTCCATAAGTTCAATTAGGCATAGTTCAATACTTCAAATTTCACATTACTTTGGTCCCAGAACAATCCACACATCCATTGGGAAGGTTAAAGGAAAGATCTATTTTTCAGGTGTGGACATCCAAATATCTCTTGTGTTTAGACAACAGGAAATGAGAAAAAGGGTCTAGCTACTGGTGGTGAGAAGAGAGTAAGAGGTAGTGATGAAATAGGACAGAAATAGACATTAATAGAGGCTCTAAAGCAGGAAGGAAGTAGCCTCTTAACACCATAACCTTCCAAGGATAGCAGCTTTCCTATAAAAGATAACTGTCAAATAGAGAGGAAAAGTTTCTTTTAGCATCTTGAAGTTTTGAGAAGTCAGGCTGTATGAATAACCAAACTAAAAAGCCTGAACATATACGCCTGAACATATGCAAGTAAGGTTTGCTGTTCTAATCAAACAAAATATGTAACCAAGTTAATCTGGCAGATATTTAATGATTTATGCAATCATCATCATGGTACATTGTAATTAACCATAAGCAGGTCATTTAAATGACAATATTTAGATTTGCTTTACACAGCAAAATCAAATTTTTAGCTTTTCCTCTTTCATTTTATTTTTTTTCCCTGTGCTTAAGTTAGCATAAATAGCACCAGTTTTCCCATTATCATAGTCACTGGGGGTAACCAGGCTCCCCTTTTGGCCATCTCCCTTCTGCTAGTTCCCTAGGTTGCTAAGAAAATATAGCCCCATGAAGCATGCTTGGAGCTGAGTTGAGCTCCCTTGGTCACTTTCAAAGGTGTGTTCTCCATGTGGACAGGCTCTGGGATTATGCAATAATCCCTCTGTCCCACTGACAGCAGGAAGTGGGACAGTGGTGCATCAAATAAGACTGGCCACTGAACGGGTGGGATGCTGCTTAATGGATCTTGAAATGAGTTGCTCCACCCTCTGGAGTTTTCTTTTTCTTCTCCCTTCTGAATTTGTGCATTGGAATTCTGACCATCCTCCACACTAGGCAGTTCTGTCTTAGGTGATAATAAGCAAGTGTGCTGCTTGGCTGAGCCTGAACCTGGACCTCATGTCCTTGGTACTCCTTCTTTGTATTTCTTTCCTTGATTATAGGCTACCAAACAGTGAATCTGAGAGGGAAGTTTCTAATGTTGGAAACAGCCTTGTGAGGTGAGGCGGTCAGTAGCTTCTAGGTTTCTCATTTGGAGATGAATAGTAGGAGAAATAATTTTCTGCCACTATAGCCTATGTGAAGAAAAATTACCACCCTATTTTGACTTGTTGGAAGATATGGACCTGGAGGGAGTTACTTGAAAATGCAGAATCAAGTTGACCATGTCTCTATTATCTTTCTGCGGTTCCCTTTTCCATGAATACTTCTCTGTGTTTCCCACTCGATCATTTAAGATTCCCTTCAGCCATTGTCCCTTGTTCCCTTCTCTAGGTTTCAATACCTGCTGATTGGTCATACATCTTACCCATTGATCATGCTTGATCATCTTGCACTCATCTTGTATGTGACCTATGGTAAATTTTCTGCAAAGGGTCCACCCAGTGTATTAGATCCCACTCTCCTCTAGGTCTTTTGACTGTTAATTTTCATGGACAATGAGGGCTTTCTATTGGTCCTCCCTCTCTTTTATGCTGTGATTTGTCTACTTTCTTTCTAGTCATACATGTCTATGATGACATTCTACACACAGCTGCTTCTGTGCAGTTCCTTGTTGGTAACATGCTACAGCCTGCCCACACTCCTGATATGACTCTCCATTTGTTGCCCTTTGGGTCACTTGGGTCACCAAGGCAATAATCACAGCATCAATGGCAATTACGAATATGCTGGTGTAAGTTTGAATCACAAAATAGAACAGACTCTCCATATAGAAGACAGAAGCAAAACATTTATTCAAACAACAGAAAGCCAAATCCCAACACCAAAAAAAAACCAAATCCATCATAGCAACAAAGAAGTTAATACACCTTATCACTTGAAGAAACAATACCATCCCAAAGCCTTCCCACAAACAAACACAATACTAGCTGTCTGCTTGCCTGTGTCCTTGCTCTCCCCCAGCTTTAACTGCTCTAACTTCTAGCTTCCTCTCAGCTATGCTCCACCCTTCCTATTCCACCTGTTTGGCAAACTGCTCCCACCACAGACTCCATGTGACAGCATTCAGCCATTAAGGGACAGAGAAGATATTAAAATTCCCACTAACATTACAGTCACCTGCACCTTCAATTCTTTGGAGATCATAGTATTTCTTGAATTATCACCAATGGATTCACCAGAGTACAGTTGTTTACAAGATTAGCCTGTTTTACAGAAAAGCTTGAAATTAAAAGCATTTTGTAGTTCCCCAAAAATAATCCTAGTTGCAAAGAAGTAACAATGGCATTAAATTGACTCCTATTACAGGCGTCAATGTGGTTAAGAAGAATGGTAGTAAGAAAGTAGAAGATGTTATTGAAGGAGAAAGGAGAACAGAAAAAGGAAGTAGGAGACACTCTTTAGTTACACTGAGTCAATAATGTGACAGTTTTCAGAAGTTGACCAATATACAGCAAATGCACTTAATAACCAGCTTAGTGGGTATGGTTTAGCTTATGGTTCTAAGTGATTCTATTCAATTCAAATAGCCATTATTAAATACCTTTTTAGGTAGACAAAAACCAAGTAGTCTTTGCTCTCAAGGGGCTTACTGGAAGGAGAACAAATATTGTCAATAAGTAAATACAAAATATGTACAAAATATAATACAAAGAAATTTAAAAGATGACCGAGGATTGCTAATAACTGAGGGAGTTTTTAAAAAGTCTTTTGTAGGAGGTAACTGTTGAGTAGCGATGGTTTCTGAGAAATGGAGATAAGAAGAGGAACATTCCTGGTATAGGGGATGATCTATGCCAAAAAGCAAGGAATAGAATGTTTTATATAGAAAAGGGCAAGTGGGCCAGTGATGCGTGTTGAATGGAGACAGCATATGGAATCTCTTCCTGTAAATAACTGAACCAATTACACTCAGTTTGTTAGAGGAGGGGTTGGCAAAATTTTGCAAGTGAAGAAACGTGCATGTACTTGTCAGGGGATCAGTGGTTTCATTGGTATAAATACTTTCTTTATCAGTGCAGATCACAGCCCATCTAAGCTATCATATCAAGTATATTCCTTCTTGTCCATGCCCTGCTGGAAACATTCTGTAGATGATTTATAGGACAGAAGAATTTCTGATTCTTTTAATATTTTGTGATCACCGATTTTTTTTTGTAAAAGGCAAGTCTTTAATTAAATAGTAGTTTTAATGACATATATATATGTATCTGTATATGCAAACGTATATGTGTTTGTGTGTCTGTGAAAATATATATTATATAGATGAGAGAGAGGATTTTTTCTGGCAAAATTATAGCATCAAAGCAAAGAGATTTTGTAATGACAAATATGCATAATAGAAGAGATGCTCACTAGGTAAGTAGAGGACAATAGCTCTGTCTTGTAAGCTCAAATTCATTTACTAAACAAGAAAGGATCATGATTGTGTGTAACCCTAAATTAGATAGTTATCTATTACAAAGGGTTTTGTTCCCTGCTAACATATATACAAGTTGAAATGAAAAGGAAAAGAAAAGAAACTTAGCATAGAAACACTCTCCTTGGATTTTGTTGTTGTTTAGTTCTGTCTGACTCTTCATGACCACATTTGGGGTTTTCTAGGCAAAGAAACCAGAGTGGTTTAGCAATTTCTTTCTTTAGCTCATTTGACAGATGTGAAACTGTGACAAACAGGATTAAGTGACTTGTCCACGGTCACACAGCTAGTCAGTATCTGAGGCCAGATTTGAACTCAGGAACATGAATCTTCCTAACTCCAGGCCTGGTACTCTATCCACTGTGCCACCTAACTGTCCTGGCTTTTTGTTAGTTGAGCCTTTTGACTATCATTAAGCTACCAGCTTTCTCCTTCCAGAGGGAGGTTCTAGTGATTACATTTTAGCAGAGAAGAGTTGAGATGAACGAGTGAGGAAATGCTCAAGAGATGAGTCAAGAAGTCAGAAGCGGGAAGCAGTGTCCAGTAGAAACTATGAGCAATGCTCACCAGCCACCACCAAGCCAGTGAGCACTATGAGAACAAAATACCCAATACACATACCACACCCAGGAGGAACATATGCTTTTTCATATTCTTTCTTTGTCTTGTTCTGACCGAATGAATTCAAACAGTCTCCCCATCATTCCTGTATACATTTTCTCCTATGGAAAGCCTTGTCTTCACTCAGAACCCGACTCAGATACCTCCAGCTTCATGAAGACTTTTTGCATTCTCATACCTGAAGCTGATTTTGTTAGAGACTATGTGGCATAGCTAGTCTGGCCTCTGGTATCATAATGGCTGTGTGACCCAGGGTTTTAACCTCTTGGTGATCTAGGAATTTTCTAAGACTATAAATTTCAGAGCAGGTGTCAATCTGTGTTGGTAGAAAGGGGGTAGCCTCATCTTGGCATTGACTATATCAATAAAATCATAGGTGCAAGGGTTTGCTGAGCCTTTTTCAAGGTTGCTCATCTACCTTTGGTGTTTACCTGTCACCTAATTTTCACTTGTAGCTCTAAGAAGATGTATCATGTGTAGCAATCATATCCCAGTAAAACCATTTTGGCAGATAGGCTAAACCAGGCTTAGAATAACCAACAGGCCTCATACCTATTGGTGAGCTAGGGAGATGTCTTCCCTAAACATGTGAATTCTTCCTTTCGAGGAATGGGGGAATGAGGATAATTCGTTCCAATGACCATGAAGATGGCTGAAGCAGGCTCTGTGGAGTGCTTCAAGCTTGGTCAAACATCAAAGATACCAAGGTCATCCACTGAATCCCAGGCCATCACCAGTCATGCTGACTTTTGTTCTGCCACTGGACTTTGATGACTCTGGGAGAGTGGATGAGGTTGTTGACTTTGCACAACTCTGCCTCACTTAAATCCCAATTCTTGTGCAACTCAAAACATCACCCCATAATGTCGTTTGTGTTCTTTGAGATGAAGGACAAACAACAGTGTCAATGAAATCACAGGCGCTGTCTGTATCATGTATGTTACAGCACTTTGCCTACAAGTCTCCTTTTCCTTTACCAAATTCTACTTTGTTTTGAACTTACTTCTGAGCATGTTTTATTCCCCATGTTGTAGTTCAGTCATTCCAGTGTGTCGGACTCTTTGTGACCCCATGGATCATCCTGTCCACGAGACTTTCTTGGCAAAGATACTGGAAGGGTTTGCCATTTTGTTTTCTCCAGTTGATTAAACCAAACAGAGGAAAGTAACTTATCCAGGATCACACCAGTAGTAAGTGTCTGAGGCTAGATTTGAACTCAGATGTTCCTGTCTCCAGACCCAGTGCTCTATCCACTGAACCACCTAACTGTTTTCTATTTATTCCCAGTATTAGATTATATCTTCCTGAAGGCAAGAACTATATCGTTTTCCATCCTCATATCCCTAGCACCAAGCATGGTGCTTTGCATAGAATAGATGCTTTAAAAATGGTGTTGAATTAGAATTTGAAAAAATATTCATTCACAAACTTAAAGTATGAAAGTATGCAATTAATTCATCTAAAAAATTCCTAAAGTCCAAACTCAGCTACAAAATTGTTTGGGAAATCTTAGCAAACTGACAAAACTCTAAGGTTCTGAGGCACACCATTGGAAAACTCTGGATTACAGTGTGTTTTTCTCAAGTGTTATGTCTATGATCATTGTATGATCTTGTTCAGACAAAAAGTACTTGTACAAGCACAAATTCCTCTATAGACATATAGCACTGCTCTGACCTGGACCAGGTATCTTATGAACATATACCATTGATAAAATCCCTGAGATGGAAGGGAGCTGGTTTAACCATCATCTAATTTAACATCTTGTCTAAGCAAGTAAATGTCTCATCATCCCAGAAAATGGGCTGTGTTTTTTCTTCTAGAAGGACTCAAGGTATAGAAACCCCTTAGGTAATTCATTCCAATTTTTAGGCAAACCATTATTCCTTATGCCTGGTAATAGCCTTCTATTTGTTCTGCTACAGAAATAGGAAATAACTCATAAAAAATATTTTTAGCTTTATTTTCTCCAGGTCAAACATCCCCCATTCCAATTATTTTTTCTCTTAAGACTCAATATACCAGGTCATAGATAGGTTCCCCCAAACTATAGGATACCACTAAACTGAAAATTCATTTAAGTGAAAAAAAAAACCACTTCTGTCTGCTGGGTCACAGGAGGGAAAAGTACAACTTATATTCAGATGATTATAGAATTTTCCATTGTTCTCATGATGTACTGTTGAACCTCTCTGAAATCACTTTCTATTTTCCTTTTCTGTGTGTTGTTCTTAATTTTAATATCAATGGAGTAGCCATGAAACGCAGATGTTTGTATTCTTTTTACCAATTGATATAGGGACAGTTAGAAAAAGTAGGAAAGGGGAAAATGAAATAGAAGGCAAAGGCAATGCAAATTTCATTGAGTGACTCATTAATAAACGGTTGGGTGATATACTTTGAGCTCTCACTTTGTGAACATTTATTTGATCCAAAGAATTCCTAGCATGAAAAACTGCTTGCTGTCACATGCAAGCTTTGTTACCATGTAAGGGTAATTATCTCTTAATAAAAATATAGATTTATGGATAAATGATAAGCCTTGAGATTTAACAGTCCATAAGCTGCTGTGAACTTTTAGCCATCAAAACCTGACTTTCTTGTGATGGCATTCGGGCAGTTTTCTGTCCCACAGTGGATGACTGAACATCATTAATGAAGTGAAATAACAAGGTCGAGTGTGTATAACATACTTTGTTTGGCATTTTAATTTTGGAGACCAGTGATCCATCAAAATACCAATTCAGTGAATCAAAAGTCAAATCAATAGTCAACATGAAAAGATAAAGTCACTGATTTAATGCAATGAAACAAATTTGAGAATTACTGTAAACCAAAAGTCACATAGGAAATTTATTGAACACATGAGTTTTATATGATGCCTATTTGTTATGTTATCAAAGGCATTTTATGCTTGACTTTGTATTCCTTTTTTCCACTTTCTACTATGGTGCACTATAATTTCACTCTTGGCAACCTGCAGTGCAGAGTTGTGAACAGAAATAAATGAAAATATTTCTATTGATTTGATTGGATGACTGCTGTTAAAGCAAATACATACTTATCTGAATGCTTGTTGAATTGAGCAAAATAGTTGTGGGTTAAAATACATACATTTATATTGTTGGGCATGAGGGGAGAGTGAAATTTAAAGACCTGTTTATAGTTATACTACTCCCCTGATTTTCTTGAGATGCAATTAAATTCATATTTATTTTATTTTATTTTTTCTCAGCTTTTCATACTATTGCAAGAGTTCCCACTTATGTTGGTGGATGGAGTAAACACATGGGTGAAATCATGGAACTTCTGAAGTCAGTCCCTAGTTACTACTGTTCTTAAGAAAAAAAAAATGTTCATGTGCAAGAACTCCTTTCTAATGAACTCTCACTTCCTTCTGAGTTGTATTCATCCAGTGAGAACCTAAGATTAAAACTCCAAAGAGTAACTTCACTATGGAAGCAAACTGCAACAACATAATTCTCTAGCTGTGACATACCCCAAAGACTCAACAAGCATTTACCTGGAAAGTCCACACAGTTAAATACCCTCACCTGACCATCTTTGGATGGAGGAAAGGAAGCTGGAGAAAGTAGTCATGTGAAGCAGTTCTCTACATGCAGATTTTTAAAGGATTATATATTCAACTTTTTTCAGAGAAATGTCCTTTTCGTGGCTACATATTTCTGGTTCAGTTGTCTCATATGGCCAATCTGTAAATATTTAAAATAATCAAGATTATTCTTCTGCAGACAATCAAAAGCACAGTATGAACAAATAATGCCCATATGCTTCCCATATGAGATGACCAGAAGTGCTTGTAAACTAAGAGAAGCTGAGTCAGATTGGTTTCGAAAGGAAAAGTGCCAAACTTCTCCAAATTCATGATACATCAGGAATGTTTCATGCTGTCTTTGTTCATTTTCTCAGAAGCAGCCATTCTTATTTAGTGGGGCTAATCTTTTGTCTACCCTGCCCCTTTCCCTCCCAGATTGGATTGCCAAATTCCTTAAACAAACAAGTAAATAAAGTCCATTGAAGTGAAGTTAGCCCTAATCAACACTTTCACCCACAAGGTATATGGACTAATGGATTGTCTCATTAAGATATACTTTAGCTTTATATTTTGCTGAATTTAGCCACTCATGATTTATATCTGATCTTCCAGTCCTTGTTCTATTAAGAGTAAATTAAAAAAAAAAGTTTAAAAAAAGAGTAAATTAAAAAAAAAGTTTAAGAAAGGTTGCTGCCCCACTTCCTTTCATTGCTCTACATGAGTATTTGTAAAAAGAGGGGACAGGTCACTTTCAGAAGGATTAAAAGGTCAAAGAACTTGGTGCAGGGAAGTAAAACCAAGTCTACACAAAGCTGTTATCAGCGGATCAGCTGAAAAACAAATCCTCAAGTTAATCCTTCAGCTTGATGAGAGGAAAATCGGGTGGATTATTAGAGGCTTTTTGCCTTCACTGAAGACACTTTCCACAAATGAACCTGTTCTGTTGTCCTCGTCTTAGGCTGTCCCAAGGAAATCATTTTTCCCTTCCTTCAATTCCTTCTCACCTCTTAGTTTTTCTAAATCTTTTTGCTGCTCTGAGCTTTTTTTTTTAAGTTCTCGTACTTTTTCTGATGGATCATTTTACTCTATCCATCTTTAAATCAAGTCTATTTAGATGGCATCTGTTCTTTCTTCCCCCAATATAAACCTGGCAACAGCTCCTGCAGATGCTACGGCCATAGTTTGAAGCCTTAGAAATGAAAGTTTTTGCCACCAGCAATAGAAAGAACAACGCCAAAGTCCTTGGCTCTGCAAAATGTTTCAGACCAGAAACTAGTATCCTTTTCTCAGAAATGACAATGAAGATGAGACATTAATATCTGCTTTGATGCTGCCACCTTTAGGAGCATGGGAACTTTCCATTAGACTTGCAGCTGAAATTTTCCACATATATTGTCTCCCCATTAAAATGTGAGCTCCTTTGGAACAAGGACTGTTCTGCTCTTTTATGTGTATGCCCAACCCTTAACATAATTACTTTGCACATGGTAAACCTTTCCTTAATTGCTTCCTTCCTTCCTTCCTTCCTTCTTTCCTTCCTTCCTTCCTTCCTTCTTTCCTTCCTTCCTTCCTTCCTTCCTTCCTTCCTTCCTTCCTTCCTTCCTTCCTTCCTTCCTTCCTTCCCTCCCTCCTATAATATCTCTTCCCTTCTCCCACTGGTATTCTTTAAGTAGAATAATTAAACGAAATGGAACCATAAACCATCAAGTCTATAAGGACACCATGAAACCAACCCTCTCATTTTACCAAAGAGAAAGCAGAAGGCCAGAAACTGATATGACTTGTCCAAGATCATAAAGTAAGATCATGAGGGTTCTAGGACTAGAATCAAAGCCTTCTGTCTTTCCTTAATAAATGTGAATTAGGCAAGAAAGAGCTTCTGAAGTCACAAGGCCCTATTCAAGGAAGCTTGTGATGTCACAGCAGGTAAAGGGACTTCAGCCTGGGAAGCTTTTCTTCACTCAGTTTGAATCAGTTAAGCAAATGCAAATGATGCAAATGGATAGGAACTGGGTCTATGATTTTATTGTTAAAGGGAACTCTCAGCTGAGGAAATTCAATGTAGGTCAGCACCTTCTTGATGAATGTATAGTTTTAAAGAATTGTCCAGAACACTGAGAGATTCAGTGACTCACCCAAGGTCACACAGGCCAGTGCTTAGCCCAATGCTTGGCACATAGTAGGTACATTAATAAATGTCAACTGACATTGTGTGTGTCAGAGGAGGGACTTGAATCCATGTCTTTCTGGACTTTTAGGCTAGCCTTCTTTCTATGAATGACACCATACTACTGCATACGGTGAAAAGTGAGAATTCCAGAGTCAACTGAATCTGTGGGATGCCAATCAACGTGCAGGTAAAGGAGAGCCGGGACTCTGAAGTCACCTCCACTGCAGAGCCTGCTTCGCCCATCTTTTCTTCAGTGCACTCTCTCTTCGTCATATGCTGACCCCTTGCTTGTTAAGAGCTGGTTGAACAGAGAGAGTAAGTCGAATTGTAAGCTTGACAGGAAAAGACACAAGAACAAAGGTTTCAGTATCTTTGCACCTCCCCCTCCCCTCTTCCCTCTCGTCCCCCTCCCCACTCCAGGAAGAGTTGCAGCTGCTTGCTGACATCTTGCTCCCTTCTGTCATCAGTCAGAGGGTGGGGGATGGGGAAGAGCCCATTTGAACTGTCGTTCAAGGGGGAGGAAGGGGAAAGATTGAGTCTGATGATTTCTGCATGTTTCCTTTTAGATATTTCTGTAAGTACCAAGCCTTCCGAAACCAAAATTTGGAGGAAAGCGCCACCTTGTGGCTCATTGACCTTATTGAAGTAGAAAGGCTGGCAGAGGGAACTCTTGTCGTCTTTCAGCTGGTAATAGAGACCCCAAGGATGGCTAACACAGAGTACCTGCATCCTAGTCCCTAAGCCGCCCAGCGGGTGGCCTCAAGATGCCCCAAAACAGTTTGGGTGAAAACCCAAATTAATAGATAACTTCCGTGGCTGATGGCTGCTTCTAATATCCCATGCTTATGTGTGTAGGTTAGGACAGAGCACCCCGTTGGGGTCTGCAGCTATCCTGGACAGGCGGCTCTCAGACTCTAGTTTGAATTAGATCTTCTTAGAATACTTCCATACTAGTCTAGAATAAAGGGTTCCTTTGGATCGGGAAAACCTGAGACTATTGCGGTAACATTCCTGTGCAACTCTCATCTCCTTAAGCCTACTCTAAGGCTAAGCCACACCACCAGCTGCACCTACCCCAGAGTTTTTCCAGCCTCTCAGGTTTCAGCCTATACCCAAGGGGAACCCAGCATCTGAGTCTTAAATCCAAAAAGTCAAAAAGAGAGGTGTTTTGGTGGGGTTTGTTTGTATTTGTACTTAGAGCTAGGAAAACCAGGGTTCAAGTCCTCTTTCTGAGACATACAGGCTGTATGACCCTGGACAAAGCCCTTAGCCTCTCATGGTTCCCAATCAACTCGCTGAGACTATAAATTGCAGCAATTTTGAGTAGAGGGAATTTTGGGGTACAGGGAATTTTCTTGTTTGAGAATTTCCTATATCAATGTGTAACAAAAGAAAGTACACGTCCAATCTCTATTTAAACCCGCCCCCAAATATTATTTGACAATAATACAATAATGACACTCTGTGGAGTCATAGAACATAATCACTAACAACATTGTTAGAGGAGTAATATCAACATTAAGAAAATAACATTAGAAAGAAGCATGAACCCCTTTCAATACCCCACAGGAGTAAGGAGACTTTGGTTTTAATTGCAGCTCAACCATTCAATTGTCTCAGTATATTTTTAGACAAGGCAACTAATTTACCTGGACCCCACTTTCCTTATCTGTTAAATGAGGGGTCTGAATGATCTGATTGATAAATTTCCTCCCGTTCTAAATTCTACACAATTATGGCAGATAAAAATAGGCATAAGGAAAATCCATTCTAGATAACTTTTTCTCTTCTCCTTGATCACTCTTATTCACACTTCTTTCTTAATCTCTTTTATTTATTTGGAAGTACCGAGGTAGGCAAGGCAATTCAAGTTAAATGACTTGCCCACGGTCACACAGCTAATAAGTGTCAAGTGTCTGAGGTAAGATTTGAACTCAGGTCCTCCTGACTCCTGGGCTGGTACTCTACCCAATTGCATCACCTAGCTGCCCCTTAATCTCTTTTTTTAGTTAAAAAATTTTATGAAAAAAATTGATGCCTTCCCCCCCTTCCATTGGGAGGGGGGAAAATTCCTCATAATAAATATGCATTGTCATATTTATTTAAATTTCCTCATTGGCATGTCTTATTCTGTACTCTGAATCTATCACCTCTCTGTGACAAAGGAGAGTACTACTTCATAATCTCTGGACTCATAGATTATCATTGTGTGGAGCAGAATTTGTACAGCTTTCACTGCTGGGTTTTTTTTTTCCCCTTTCTTAAAGTGTTGCTATTGTATAAATTATTTCCCCAATTCTGTTCATTTCCTTCTTTACCACTAGAGGTACTACAGCCTCTGCTTTTACTGCTAGTAGCAAATGGCCTAGCATATTCTATTACAAAGATGAAGAAATATATTTGATGCTGAGAACTCATTTTTGTTTCAAAGTATAACTGATACATATTTCCCTTTCCCAATAACTTAAAAAGATAGTCGAATAAAACAAAGAGAGAGTGGGGGTAGAGGGGTTAAGGTTAAAATAGATGTATATCTCACTTGAATAGATATGTAAATGCTGAGCTCCTCATGATTATTTGCCTCAATTACAGCTTCTTCTCCAATCTTTTTCTCTTATATTTTCCTCTGTTGCTCTATTTTAAAAATGACTTTTACAGCATGTAGAATTGAACACTGTTACAACATTGCTTATGCTATATAACTTAAATTATATTCCTCAAATTAGAACTATAAAAAAGCCAGACATAACAGGGTTATCTTTATCTGGAGTTGTAAAAGGCTAATCTATTTCCAACTTCTTATAAGTAGGGACAAGCAATAATTTTAATATGGCTCCATTTTATCATAGCAATGTGTGTGTGTGTGTGTGTGTGTGTGTGTGTGCTCTCACTACTGATACTAAGATGAGTCAGGGCATCTGACCTTGACTTGATGATACCAGACTGGTCTGGTTGTCCCAATTTTAGTTAGTTTTCTGTCACTTGAGAAATATTTTTCACTCTATACACAGCTGTTTCATTGCTCCTTTTGTTGTTGTTAATTTTCAGTTTTTAAGAATGGATATTAATTCAAGGAAACATGCAAGTAGGGTCTTTAAAAAGTACACTTCAATAACTATAAGAAATATGAGAATGACCATTAGTGCTGGAAAGTCAAATATTTCAAGGATCATTCAAGCCAACAATCAAACAGAATCAGTCTCCCCTGCAAAGGAAAGTATGCTTGAAAATGAGAAATAACACCAAGAACTGACAAACCATTGCTGTGAAACTGCTTAATTAATTCTCAGAAAATTAGCAAAGACTTTCAAAGGGATCTGGCAGCTGGGTGAGATATTGATTTTTCTTGGTACCTAGTAGGCTTCTTTAAGATCCATGAACAGAAAGCCAGAAAAAAATGAACAAACAAAAACAAAAAAGCAAAAATCAACAGCTAACTTTTGTTATGGAGAAAAAAAATGTTTGTCTTGGGCAGACAATACAAAGATTAGTGTAGCAAATGATGGAGAAAGGCAATTTTTTTATAACTAAACTCATTTTTTAATGCAAGGTTATAGCAAAATTGTCAGAAGAATTATAGGTAAACCTGTTATATCTGAGTGTCTTCATGGGACTGCAAAAATTCCACCTCAAAAGGTTTTGGAATGTTTTCTTTTACTTCCTGTGGGTCAGGAAATCTCGTCCCAACAAAGGGCATGGTAAATTCAGATAAATATATTGTTACACTGAGAATCAGAATTGTTCTAAGATTATATAAATTCCCAAATAGAGGTGGAATACTGCAGTGCCAACACATCATGAGAAGTTATAAAGTTATCCAAGAGATGGAGATTTTCAATGGCCCAGGAACTCACCTGGTTTGGGGGAGACAGGCAAAGGCCTTCCAGAGAAAGTGTGATGTGAGTTGAGTCTTAAAGGAAGCCAGGGAAACCAGGAGACAGAGATGTGGAAGAGGAGCATTCTGGGTATGAGGTGATCAACCAATGAAAAGGCACTGAGTCAGGTAAGCTTGACTTCATAATTTTTCAGGATTTTTTCCCACATATTCTTGATTAATTAAAGAACATGTGAGAAAAATCCTATAAACTAAATGCCAAATCATATTAAATAAGTTATTATAGCAAAAGGAGGACACATTGCATATTAAACAGTTTTTTAAGATATAAAAAGTTGTAAGTTTTCTGTCATACTGTTTTTTAGTTTTCCTGGAAGATTTTGTCAATTGATGGGTTTTTGTTCTAAAAACTTGGATCTTTGGGCTTATCCTATGGTAGATTAGTGTGGTCATTTACTATAATGTAATATGTACCTAATCCATTCCCCTCATCAACCACTCTACTTTTTAGCCAGTACCAGACTGTTTTGAGAGTGACAGAATTTAGAATTTAAAACTTTAAAAAAACGCTTAAAAATGGTTTTAACATGTAATCAGGGGAAAACGAAATATTTGCTTTTTAAAAAAGCTGTAAAGTTTATTATATGTAATTAAATGTAACTGCTTTACTTTGTGCCAGTTAATTTGCATACCACTGTAGAATTACAAGAAAGCTATAGGACTTTCTCCTTGAAGTAAGTCTCTATGAAGTCTATCTTAAAGATACCTGCATTATTCATATCAGTTTGGACTTTCTACCCTGCAGGAAAGTTCTAAGTTCATCTGATACAGCAAGGAAGGGAGTCATTTCTATGCCAGATCTCTAGGAGGCCTATGTAATAATGAGAACAAAAATGTTCATCCAATTATAGCTTTTTAAAAAAATGCTGTAATTAATATTGACATTAGATTCAGTTATGCAATTCAATTTAACAATTTTTTAAAATTAAATACCTACTATGTACAAGGTTATACAATGATTTAGGGATTAAAAGACAAACAAAGGAGCAATCTCTTCTTAAGTAACTTGCATTCTACCACAGAATTGCAGTTGGGGGGGATACAATACATCTGTGGATAAGAAAATACAAGATAATTTAAAGGAGAAAGAAAGTACTTTCAACTGGGGTTGGATCTGGGAATTAGGTGACTATGGAGTTAAAGGATGAATAAGGTTTTTTGAGAACAGGAGATAAAGAGGGAAGGCATACATTCCCGGCATTGAGGCTAACTTGTTAAAAAGTATGAAGGTAGGAAGAGGCATGTTGAGTTTGGGCAACAGCTGTTAGGCCCGTTCTGTGAGAACACAGAGTACATGAATGGGACTATTGCGAATTAAGATTAGGAAAGTAATTTGGAACTTGATTTCAGAAAACCTTAAGTGTCAGGCTAAAGAGTTTGTATTTTTCTCTTTCTAGGAAGGAACTACAGAAGGTTTTTGAGTAGAGGAGTGCCTTGGTCTGACCTGTATGTTAGGAAGATCACATTTTTAACCACAAGGATCATGGAATGAATCAGAGACAAGAGGGGAGTCTACTTAATGAACATTAGAAGCAATGATACCAGTTCAGAAACTATTGTAATAGGTCCATTGTTCTTCTTGGGGGTTTGCAATGATAGATGAGGGCTAAAAATTCCTTAATGACAATTTAAACAGAAAATAATTGTTGACTATTATGAGTAGCATAATAAATTATTATAGGGGTTCAAAACACATCTGTTGTTGTTATTTTTTAAAGGTTTTAGAGGAATAGGAAGCATTGGATACCCCTGGTCTAGGAGACTTAATGAAAGCCTGAACTAAGTGAGGGTGACGACTTTGTGAGTGGAATGTAGGGAATATGGATGCAAGAGATATTGTGGTACAGGTAGCACTGAAAGGACTTGGGCATAGAGGGTAAAGGAAAAAGAAGATTGTAAGTCACTCAGAGTGTGAACTTGGGTAAATTAAATAAGGAAATTTGAAAGAAGTAAAGTTTAAAGGAAAGATGAGTTCAGTTAAGTTTGATGCATAGGTGGAACAAATGTCTAAACAACAGTTGGCTTTGGGGCCTGGGGTACTGAAGAGAGATTAGAGTTGGTTAAGTAAACTGTATAAAAATGATATTTAAACCCAAAGTAGCAAGTAAGGTCATCAAAACAAAGATTTTGGAGTAGGGTTTCTTATCCTTTTTAGTGTGACAGGACCCCTCTGGCAGTTAGGTGA
The DNA here is from genome assembly GCA_028646575.1 of Pseudocheirus occidentalis. Classification (NCBI taxonomy): domain Eukaryota; kingdom Metazoa; phylum Chordata; class Mammalia; order Diprotodontia; family Pseudocheiridae; genus Pseudocheirus; species Pseudocheirus occidentalis. The sequence continues at coordinate 137,942,108 of CM053594.1, read as the reverse complement.
AGCCTATGGACCCTTTCTTGGAGTAATGTTTTTGAATGCATAAAATGCAATGATATGATTACAAAGGAAATCAATCATATTGGAATATAGTTATCGAAGTTTTTTTTTAATTGTAAGTTTATCATAACATCCAACCATGGACTCATTCCACGAACCTTCATTTAAAAGAATTCCAGTTTTAGAGAGGAGACCTAGAACAGAAAATTGGGAGATACTTATGCTTTTGGGTAGGGATCATGGAAATAGAAGATAATCTAGGGAGATTAAGAAATGTAGAATACTTAGATGAACCAGGTGAACGCAGTGTCACATTAGACAGAAGAGGCGAGAATATGCAAGATATTGAAATGGCCAACCATGTAGAAAAAAATTGGCAAATGGTTAAGAGCAGTGTGTAGAAGATGGTAAATGTTTAATAAAAGCTTGTTTAATTGAATTGAATTCAAGGATGAGAACTAGGAAAAGACCAAGTGATTTAATAGTTAAGTCATTCATAATCTTCGAGAAGTCAGCTGATTTAAAAGCAGACAGTTATGAAGGGATGTTTTCTAGACTGTTTCACATATAGGGTGAAAATAAAAGAAACCATAATGTCTTGATTGTATTGCTTACATTGTACTTACATTAGAGTTCAAACAATCCTTGTAGGTACTTAGTGAATGATCACTATATTTCTTTAACTAGACTACAAACTAAATAGCATTATCTCATCATCCCCAAATAAAACCTTCTTAACTTTCTCAGAAGTAAGTAGATTTTCAGGTAGGTGACAGCTACCTGGGGGGTGGGGGGGAATGGGAGGGAGAAAGGCAGAGAATAGCCTGGATTTGAAGATTAGGGAAAAAATGTTCCTGATAAATATGTGGGTGGTTTGTTTGAGGGGGTTATGTGAATACATTTGGCAAGTTTGAAAAGTGACAGCTAGGAAAAGAGAAAGTCAGAGTTTTCTTTGAAATGAAGTTAAAGTATTGGCAACTTCTTTTCTCTTACCAAATTAGGCAGTATTATCTCTGGGTTGGGAGCTAATCAGGCCTCAAGTGGTAAAAAGATTGCTGTTTCTTGGTCATAATCATAGAGCATTTGAGCCTTGAGATTTTCAGTTTGGGACCATATGATATAACTTGCTGCTCTATGGCCAAGTTGCAGTCTTCATTTTTATTTTTATGACAGTGATATATGGACCCCCTCTCCTGTGGGACCCAAACTTCGAGTGGAATTCTTCATGCATTAATGTTTCCACTACAAGGATCTCAGAGTGCTATCTGATCAGGCATGGTGAGAAAATCATCTCATCCAAGGAGAATTGAAACAAATGCTACAGTCACCTTCAGTTAAGCACAGCCACAAAACTGAGTTAAATATCTGAATTTTTGTAGGTTATGAAAACCAGACTAAAGCCTTGAAGAAAATGAAACGATGGATCAAAAAGAAATTAAATCAGCATCTCTTCTTTTTCCTTTTGGTTTAGTTTGCCTGAGAGTATGTGCCTAAAAGGGAACTAGGAATGATTTGCCATAGGCATACTTGTATGCAAATTATTAGCCTTGCTAGATAGGTACATTTAGAGCAGCAAAAAGTTGTGGGAATGGGCAGGAGGGGATGATCCTGGTAAAGGTAATTGGAAACACTACATGGTTTTGAAGGTAGCTATTCTAAAAGGTGAACATTCAGGACAAGGAAGAACTTTACAAATGAATAATCTTGAAAATGCTATCCCAGATGACTGAATTACACACACACACACACACACACATACACATGCACAAACACATACATGCATATGCACACACATACACATATGTATATATTTTGCAAAAGTTGTTTTGAGATTTTACTTTCATCAGACGGGACAATCCATTGGTTTATAAAAATATTGACAATATTGACAATTATCCCCGTGGGAGAACATTGTCTGTTTCTTCCATTCAGAAACAAGAAGTGAATGTTTTCAATATTTGTGTATTTAACATAAGTTTCCTTCTCTTCGTTTTTCTAAGATACTATTTGGCATGCTAGGTTCTTCTATGGAGAAATCACTGTTCCAGTAGCTTACCATAGCACATGCATATATGGTCCTATACAACTTTGAGCACTTCATAAAACCATGGGACACACCTTTAAAATAAAGAAACTGTCTAGGACTGGGGTGTGGATGGGGTGAAATAGTGGAAATTCCTAGTGAAACAGTGAAAGTGTCACCATAAATAGTATATGTGGGCTACCCCTTCACTACCCCTTTCCCATATAAGGAGAGGAAGAAACCATAACTTCATTTCCATGAAGTAATAGGATATGCATTAATATCATTTATCTGGAATGAGGAAGGAAAGGCTCCAGCTTTGACCAATTTTCCTGAACAGCATGTTGCTCACCACACTGAAACTTCTTTCTTTGTCCCAGCGAGTGAGTTAGATACAAGAGTGAAGGTAGGCATTCCTCTTTTCAAGTTCTACTGAAACCTTTCTGCAGTTATGCCTTTTTGAGTTATTCCCACTGCCACTTGGATGCCTAGGGTATTGCTAATTATCAAGCATGTGAACATGCTAATCATCACAGATATGCCCGTATAGAAAGTGCAATCTGTGATGCCTGCCAGAATCTGATTCTTGGTAATCCTATGAGCCTATAGATGACTTTAATGGAAGGAAGGAAATATATGCTTGGAGTTTAATGGATAAAGTTTAATGAACAAAAAAATGGTTTAAAAGATCTAGTATTATGCTGGATCTGCTGGGTACTATGCACATATTTATAAAGTAAGGGAAAAAAATGAGATGTAGCATCAAATGACCTTAAAGGTAAACCTTTAGGTCAGTTTATTTTCATTCTTTTTTCCACCTATAGAAGTGACTCTACCAAGGCTAAAGCATAAAGGAGAGAGAATTTTTCTATAACTTACTGACTCTTTCTTAATAATATCTAAATAAAGGGGAGGCTAGGTGGTGCAGTGATTAGAACACCAGTCCTGGAGTCAGAAGGACTTGAGTTCAAATACACCCTCAGACATTTGACACACTTACTAGCAGTGTGACCTTGGGCAAGTCACTTAACTCCAATTTCCTTCCTCTCCCCCAAATACCATCTAAATAAATACTCAAATGAATGGAATCTTACCCCATCCTGCACATGCGCGCGCGCACACACACACATACACACAAACTGGGTTAAAATTGAATTGATTCAATAATTCCATTAAAAAGTTGTTTGGATAACCCTATAAGGCATAAGGTTAGTCTGTCAACAGCATCCATAGAATCTTCCCTATATGCAAAAAAAAAAAACCAAAACATTGTTCTAGGTACTATGAGGAGGTACAAAGAACAGAGAAGATTAAGTATCTGATATTCAGTGATTTGCCTTCTACTTTCAGTCCATCAGTCAATCAACAAGCTTTTATTAAGCACCTACTATATACCAGGAACTTTGTGTAGTCAGAGTATTCAAGCAAACAAGAAATTAAAAGAGTCCCTGCCCTTAAAGACGTTTACATTTCATAGGGGATTGGGACTGGGAGGCAAGATAAACATACATAAGTATATACTACATATACAAAATCAATAAAAGAAAACTTTTGAAGGGGAGGCAGTAGCAGACAGAAAATCAGGAAAGGCTTGAGGGAGAAGGAGGAGCTTGATCTGAGTTTTGAAAGGTACTGGGGATTCTAAGAGATGTTAGTGCAGAAAGAGAGCATTTCTACTCAGTATGAGGGATGACCAGTGCAAAGGTACTAAGAAAAGTACTTTCCAAGTATAAAGAATAATTAAAGGATATTTTTCTCTTCTGTTGATCTTACAAATGAAATAATATATCCTTTGTAGCCAATTGACTGAAAGTTGCCATATACCATAAAGTAGCCCTATAGTTTATTATATAAGGCTATTTTTTAATTCTTATTAAGAGCTAATTTATTTAATATTCATGAAAATTCACAGTAACTTGTTTCTTATTAATAACCAAGTCCTTCTCCCTTCATGTTAAAAGATTGCTTCACATTGCAATTCACTAAAGGAGTATAGGATAAATCAAGAAGGAATGAGTGTTATTTATTTTAAAGGGTGTTTCCATGAATAGGATTCATATCAATATAACACTAAAATTAAATGTCTTTGTGAAGAAGTCCTAAGTTATGCGCACACACACATACATATGTATGTATGTATATATACACACACACACACACACACACACACACATATATATATATATATATATATATATATATTGGACAGAGACAGAGACAGAGACAGAAAGAGAGGTGTGGGTATAGGTGTACATATATGTGCAAGAAATATCTCTGCAGATAATGCTTCACATCAAATGCAAAAGAAGCACTATCCATTTTAATACAATTCCAGTAAATCAGACATTGTAGTAATTATTGTAGTAATGATAATGATAGTAATACTTTCCCTAGTGCCTCAAACCATTTTTCCCCCAAAAGTCTTTTCACAATTATAGCTTCATTCCATATGGTGGATTGTACAAGCATCTTTAACATTATCAGTTAGAGAGACTGAGGACTAAGAGAAGTCAGTGACTTGCCCAAAGACACACGGTATCTGGGTAGCAGAGAGAATACATAAAGTCCCAGTTTAGTTTTTTTTTCTTTCCTTTGCATTATGCTGAGTCTCTTGGTCCTTCAAATCCCTGGGAAGATATTTAACTTTAATCAAAAAGGGAAATTAGAGCTTGGTCCATGGATTCTGGAAATTCTCAGGATGGAGTTTCTAAAAGTTGAAACCTTGCTGGAAAATTGTGTCTTTTGGGAGTTTTTCTAGCCCTTCTTTCTCTGAGATGAGGTTCTTTCCCACCAGTTACCTTCCCTCTTACATTTAAAAATCCAGATTAGATAAGCACCTCTCAGTTCTTTCAGTTCCCACCTTTATAGTACAGATAAGATCTTTTTCCCTTTGTTTCTCTAGAAGATTTGTATGAACTGATGCTGGTTAAGCAGAGCAAGGAGAATAATACAGAGAGTGACTGTGATTGTGTGAAGGCACAGAAGAACACATACCTCTCTGAGGAGCTTGGGGCAGGCTGGCCTTTTTTGGAGCAGCTTTGAACAGCACCCACGTGCTCCTAGAGGTTCCTGCAGCCTGTGGAAGGTGGGGGGAGGGGTGATGAGGGAAGGACAAAGGAAATGTGATCCTACCATGGTGTTGAAGCAAATGGAGGGTTTTTTAGAGTTCATACCAGTATTTACTAGCCTTTTACAGGTAACTGAATCTTTTCTTCATGTCACTAGTGAGTAATTGCCATAACAACCCCAGTATTTGTGTGACCCATATTTTACCTCATGCAGTCAGAAGAAGACTCTTAAAGAAACACATGAACCTCAAATAGGAGGTAGAGAAGAACAATGGTTGTGGTTGTTGTTTTGTAAATTACTTTAGACATTCTCCCTTTTCTTCCTCTCTCAAGTACTTGATTTCCCACCCTTTCCTGTGGATTTTCCACTGTTTCTACAGAGAAGACAAAATTTGTTCCAAAAAAAAAAATTGGATTAGCTGATATTGTGATTAAGGAGATAGCATTGTCAACCTGGAGCAGTAGAGATAGTTTTGGATTTGGGGGAAGATATGAGTGAATCCCATCTCTGACACTGTGGTGTGTGCAACCTGAATGTGGCATCTAACATCACTGAGATTGTTTCCTTATCCGAAAAAGGAAAATAATACCATTTTTAGTGCCCACTTATTGTGAGACTAAAATGAGATAATGGATGGTAAAGACCTTTGAAAACTTTGAAAATGCTTAGTAAATGTCAGTTTTAATAATATTGTAGCTGACATCTATGTTTCAACACCAAGCTATCTTGCTGTTTGTGCATGTATGTATGTATGTATACACACACACATATATATATACACACATATTTGTTTGCATACCTCTTCCGAGAATGTAGTAAGAGAGAGATAATGGGAATACCAGCTACAAAGACATAATCAGTTCTTTCTATAAAAGAAAAAATGTTTGGTTGGCATACTTTTTTCTCAGGCGGGTATTTGCCCATAATTAGCAATGTCAGAATCATGCTATGCCAAGAGTATTAATGAGGTCACAAATTCTATCCCATGAGTCTCAGTGAAGCTAGTAACACTATCTGGGTCAAGTATTTATGAGTGGAATTCATGACCTTGTTCTTTGTAAGAACTAGTGGGCCAAGGTGTCAGGGTTAATTTATTGGGATTAAAAATGAAATTAACTACTGTCTGCTTATACCACCTCTCTGCTTTCCTTTTTAGAGAAATGCCTTTGGCTTTCCCCAGTCCTGCTCTTCTCTCACTGCTGCTGCTGTTTTTCCAGCATTGCAGTCATAAATGCCATAAAGCTGAAGAGTACTTTGGAAGAAAAGTGCTGTAGAAGTCTGGCTAATGTCAATAAGAAATGGTAATCTAAAGAGCAGATTATACTTATATAAGGCAATGTTCAGCAGCAACTCTTTCTCTTGTCTACGGTATTGTATTTTATAATCCGTATGCAGTCAGATGAACTCAAGTCATTTTTTTGTTCTTGCTGGCTGGTGGCAATGCCAGGCATCTCCCTGGCCCACTGACTATCAGTTGCACTGAATACAGATATATTTTGGTTTGCAGCCACTGCTGCAGGTGGTTTAACCCAGATCTCTGGAATAGCTTGTCTACTTCACTTGATAATGTGTTTCCCTTAACACAAACCCTGGGCACCTACAACTATTGGTGCTAGAGATTTTGGTTGTCTGGGAGCTCTCAAATCTGTGTCAAATCAAACACTGGCAACAGTAAACGCCCAGTGTTATGAGCAAGGCAAGGGTTTTACAAGAGTTCTTGTAGAGACTGGACTCTGTTAGTAGCACTCAGGATTAGTAACCATGGTTTCCTTCCTCCCTCTTCCCTTCCCCCACTTAACAGGCCTACTCCCACCCAGGTAGTTTCTCTGAAACATGTGCTTGTAGAAAAAGTGTTATTCTCGTTGTGAGTGTAAGGCAGTCCAAGCAGGCTGCAAGGGAAGGAAAGAATAGCTACCAGACCCCTGGATGCCAATTCTGAGGATAACTGGAGAAGATTTGCTCAGGAACTGCTGAGTCTGCATATTCTGCTGGCTTGGTCTATTGACTATTTTGATATGTTTATGCAAAACTTCAAAAGACTGAAAAGGTTAGGGTTGTTTAGGTACCTAACAGAATATCTAGTGGGTCTAAGCATTAATTATAATCAATGTGTGGTGTTCTCTGCTAGCCACATGAATAGACCTTCAACTCTATATCAAAACAGTGTTTCTGAAGTGATTTGCCATAAATATTTATTCCTGTCACTAATGCTGTTGAAGAATATCAAACAAAATGAAGTCAAGTGGAAAAATTTGCCCATGAACTTTACCTGAGGTCACTAGAAAATTTTGTTTATGGGAAGAGATGGTTGGAGAAATAGAGGTTTACAGTCCAGATTCTAAGGAGCTTGGTTCAAGTCTTGACCACAAATTCTTTTAACAATGTCTCAATATCTCTTTCTATAATTTAGTGTTACAGCAATTAGAAAAATGTTAAATATATAGTCTTCATATTAAATAATAATATAAACTTTCTATTATATATGTATGCATACATATATGTAGAAATAGGAGAGAGAGAGAGAGAGAGAGAGAGACGGAGAGAGAGAGAGAGAGAGAGAGAGAGATTGACTAATTAATTAAATTACTCTCTAAGCAAATCAGTGGTGGATAAGAGTAAATGAAACTGACCAAAGCCATTTCCACAAATATGCCCCAAAATACCACATAGTGATTAACATTG
>CM053594.1:137919625-137934237 GCA_028646575.1 Pseudocheirus occidentalis | reverse complement strand
CTTTTTTTCACTTGCTCTTGCTCTCTTTCTCATCTATCAAACTATACACACACACACACACATCAGTTTCATGCACAAAGGGCTCAACTAAGATTTAAGAAACAGAGTTCTTCTTGCTGGAGGATTTTGCACAAAGCTTGATTGTCACTTTATTTATTTGTTAGCACAGTGTGCAGCACTTAGCACAGTACCTGACATGTAGTAGGTGTTTAATAAATGTTTATCAAATTGAATTGGAGTATTTTTATTTCCTCTCTGTCAAATGAAGCCTTGTACAGTGGGACAGAAATGGTGGAGAATGAACCTAGATTTGGGCCTTGCCTCTGACCATAGCTATATGACCATATAGAAGCCATTTAGCCTTTCAGTTCTCCAAGCTACTTTTCTGCTTTTCTGACCTTAATGATATGTTGTTGATTTTCATTAATGAAGGAAGTTTTACCAAATTCCTCATTGAAGAAATCACAGATCTACAAAATGCACTGCCTTCATGCAATACCCTCCCTACCACTTTGGAGGGTAAATAGACATATTGTTTCTAAAATTATTTGGGTCTCTCTATATATGTATTTCTTTATTTCTGCCCATGAGGCAACTCAATATTTTCCTAACTTTGGAGATTCAAGATTTTAAGTATATGGATGCTTAGTTTAACATGCTATGGGGCTTGGTAGAAAAAACAAAACAAAACATTGCACATGAAGTCAGAAGATGTGGGTTACAATTCTAACTCTGTCACATGCTACCAGTGTAGTAATTAATGAGTTATTTAACACTGGGGTTTCAATTTCCACATTTATAAAATTGATGATGGGTGATACTATTTGCCCTCCAGTGCTTTAACCAAGGTTAAAATCTCCAATCCAGTAGGGTAGAGTCAGGGGTGTGCTGAAGTTGTTCAGAACAGATCACAAGAGACACTTGTTAAACATTTACCAGCATATCTCTGTGTATAGTAGAAAGAAGGTGGTTCATAGGACTGTAGGACCATAGATTTACAACTAGGGCTTTAGAAATAAGTATAATCTCCTAATGAAGGGGGAACCAGAATTTGGAACCAAAAAAAAGTTCCGAATTCAAATCCTGACTATACTCTTCATTAACTGTGTGACCTTGGACAAGAAGACTCCTAAACCTTCTGGGCCTTGGCTGGTACATTTTTAAAAATGAGAATGCTGAACCAGATGACTTGTAGTTAACTTTAAATCCATGATGCTGTGCTGGGTGAGAGAGGACACCCTGACCTGAGACTGGCACTGGAATAACTTTGCAAATAGCCACTCACCTGCTCAACTAGGGTGAGTCATGGCTGGTGCTGAGAAGTAATAAAGAAGGTTGGTTTCATGTATTTTATCATATGCATGCCTTCTGGGAGAAGATGAACTGGTCAAAAGTTTAGCAAGGGATGATAAATTTGGAGTTTTCCTCAAGACTGCATAAACAATGTGGGTGTGCTGTCATATATTTCATTGCATGTTATAACAAAGGCAAACAACCAATATGCAGATTATAATCTCTCCAGCCCTACCTGGGCTGACTCCTGGGTAATTTGGAGTCCGCCCCTTTCTCTCTGTCTCTCACTCTGTAGACACTATTGTGTCTGTTATGATCATGTACACCTGTGGCTCCCACTGGGTTTTCCCCAGGGTCATGGGAGGGACATAATGGTGTTTACATTTATACAAAAATGATGTGCCTTTTAATATACACCTAGGTAATCTGTATAATTATTTTTTAGAGTATTTGTAGCATAATAAAATGTGTTGTTTTCATACCAAGTTTGTCACATATTCATGGATTTTCCTCTTTTTAACTGGGATTTTTTCACCCCTTCCATAACTAACAACCCAGATCCCAGATGAGATGAGGAGATTCTGAGGCTTTGAGGGAAAGGATGTGTGAAAGTTACCTTTGTTACAAGTGGTCCACCTAGGACACACTTTGCATAACAATAACTTGGATTTGAGTTGGATCAGTTCCCATAGTTCATACTATATTACCTCTATGACTCTGGAAAGTGTTAGAAACCCAGAAGAAAGTATTAAAAGTATAGGGGGCCAGATTTGGGACTGCTCTCTACAAGGCATATCACTAGCCTGAAGAATTCTTCATTCCTATTCTTAACTCTTTTTTTCTTCTTTGAAGGGGGAAAGGCAGGGCAATTGTAGTTAAGTGACTTGTTCAAGGTCACACAGCTAGTAAGTGTTAAGTGTCCAAGGCTGGCTTTGAACTCAGGTCCTCCTGACTCCAGGGCTGGTGCTCTATTCTCAGAGCCACCTAACTGCCCCCGCCCCCTATTCTTAACTCTTAATCCAGTCATCTGGGCATTTCCAATAACTGGAATTTCTGAGCTATTTCCAAGAAAACTAACAAGAAAAGTGCTTCCTTCATGAAAATTCTATACAATGACTGTTATTTTTTTATGGGGAGGGGCCATCATTCTGCCCTTATTTTCACCCCCACCATAGCAGCAATACTATGCAGCTGGGTTTCTTCATCTCAAGAGGAAGGAAGGGAAACCCAGCTGTCATCTAAATATAATCCTAGGTGGCGGTCATCAGTTCTTTCATCATATCATGGAGGAAAAAAGTGCTAAGGGATATCTGTGGCAAACTAGTTGAGCTCAGGGCTGGGTGAAGACATTTGTTAATGATCTCATATTGAGTGCTAATTGGGCACCAAAGCTTCACTTCCTCTTGTTTCCGTACCACCACCATCATGTTGTAAGACACATAATGACAGAAAAATAACAGGCAGCACAGACTTCATTGGAGTATTTGAAATCTTTCAATGCCATCCATCACTCTCATTTCTCACTGTTCTTTAAGACTTCATTTGGGAGTGGCTAGGTGATGCAGTGAATAGAGCACTAGCCCTAGAATCAGGAGGACCTGAGTTCAAATCTGGCCTCAGACACTTGACACACTAGCCGTGTGACCTTGTGAAAGTCACTTATACCCAATTGCCCTCCAAAAAGCAAAAAAAAAAGACAGTTTGCAAAGGGACATGATTCTCCAATCTCTCATAGTTGCTTAGTAGTAGTCATTTCTCCTAAAATATTCCCTCCTCTAACTTACCAGAGCTTCTGACAAAGTTCAAATCCTTCTTTCACTTTGGTCCTCCCTGAAGGTGAAGCAAGCCTGATGATATATGGCATTGATAACATCTGTAAAATGGGGATAATAATAGCGCCCATCTCCCAGGGTTGTTATGAGGATCAAATGAGATAATTATTATGAAGTGATTAGCACAGTGCCTGGCACATAGTGAGTACAATATAAGTGTCAGCCATTATTCACATTTATTAAATACCTACTATGTGCTAGATCCATGCTAGGTTAAGCAAAAAGATACAAAGAGAGCAAGAAAACTTACAATCCACCTGGGGAAGACAATACACAAAAAGAAGCTGAAAAGGGTAAGGGAGCATGATGATGGTGGAGTCAAATCTAAGCACAGCAGCTGGTGGGAAAGTGAAGAGTGGTAGGGGCTCTAGAACCCTCTTTAAATGGGGGCTTTGGGAGGGTTTTTTTGCTCCCTCCTCTAGTTATCCAAAGGGAAAAAGGCACCTGAGAGGGCTGATGAGATGTGAATAAAAGCAGAGGAGTTTCCTGATGATGAACTTTTCCTGGGGCAGGGGACGCATGCATGATGATAGTGGAGTCAAATCCAGGCATTGTAACTGGCATGTAACAGTTGGTGCTCTGTGCCCGGCTCTGGGCCAAGCACTGGGGACACAAAGAAAGACAAAAAGAAAAAGAAATGTTTCCTACCGTCCCGGAGCCCATAATTTAATGAGATTTGTCACTGATATAACATTAGAGATATATTATTTAAAGCATTGGGGTTGGGGTGGCCAGGTGGCACAGTGAATAGAGCACCAGCCCTGAAATCAGGAATACCTGAGTTCACATCCGGCCTCCGACACTTAACACAAAATTAACTGTGTGACCGTGGGCAAGTCACTTAACCCCAACTGCCCTACCTTCCCCTCTCCAAAAAGCAAATAACAATAATAATAAAGCATTGGGTTAGGCCAGATAAATCCAAGGGAAACGGATACATTTGGCAAATCTCATTGACAGAACTCTAAGCATTTTGTAAGAGTATTACAAAAATGTGTGTGATAAAAGGCAAACCACGACATCTCCACCTCTGAAAAGTTTGGGTTTTCTTTAAGACTATTCCAGCATCATCTTCTGACAAGATCCTTTCTGATCCCCTGGCTTCTAATTCTTTTGCCTCTGCCTCAGGTTCATTTAGGATGCCCTTGAGGCAACATGGTGGGTAGATATGAAGAACACAGGCTCTGGAGCCCTGGGACCTGAGTTCAAAACCAATCCTTAATGCTTGCTATCTGTGTGATTTGGGACAAGTCACTTAAACTACATGAGCCTCAGTTTCCCTACCTGTAAAATCATAGTAGGTCCTTTGAATTGCATTATCTCATTATTAGCGATGTCTACTTCATGTGTATTTTTACATCGCTGTATATGTGTATGCTGCCTTCCTTCCTAGGTTGTACCCATCTTAAAGGTAGGGGCTGCTATGCTTTTGCCTTGTTTCTGAAATGCCAGTGTCATTTATAAAAAACTGCATGCTGGAATTTAATCAGGCTATGGATTTCAAGGTCCTTCTAGTTTGCTATATTTATCTTAAATTCTTTAGATTCCACTTCACTTAGGGGCTACTTTAGAATAATAGTCATTTAAAGGGTAGAGCTGAAAGGGACCTTGGACCTAGAATGGAATTGTTTGAGCTGATTCTTCAATCTTAGTCTCCTAAAACCTGTCTCTTTGTGTATTGTGTTAGCTAAGCCCTTGATGTTTGAGGTTCTCATAGTTCTCTCTATTTTTTTTAATTGAAGTTACCCTTGAGGAAACTAAGGAAGGTCTCTCAGAGAACAGAACATAGGAGGTTTTCACTCCACATACCCTTTTTGTATGCCCTTTCCCATTCTTGTGCCTGTCATGTCTTCATCTGTACCTCTATCTGTTAAAAATTTTTTTTTTCCAAGAATCAGTTCTAGGACCACCTCTTCCTTGAAGCAGTCCTGATTTTCCTAGGTGAAAATTATCTTATGTTGTTTTAAAATTTCTCTTTGCCTTTTCTTTTTCAAATGTGTTTTAGAATTTTATTGATATCTTTAGTTTTTTATAGTTTTTTCCTTAAGTACATGTAAAGATGAAATTTAACATTTGTTTGAAAATCTCAAATTCCAAATTTTCTTTCTCCTATCCTCCCCTACCCCCTCACAAGGATAGTTGAGTAATTTGATATAAGATACATATATGTGTATATATATGTGTGTGTGTGTCTGTATATATACATGCACAAATATATACACATATATATATACACACATACATATATACAATCATGTAAAACATTTCCATATTAGTCATGTTGTAAAAGAAGAAACAGACAAAAAAAATTAAGTGAAAATAGCATGCTTCAATCTGCATTCAGATTCCATCAGTGATATTCTAGGTTCTACATCACCTAGATTTTATTCCTAGGTTTCTCCCAGTCTTATAATAAAGAATTAAAAAAGAAAAGGAGAAAGATTCCTTTGATATAGCAATTTTCCCTGCTCATGTATTTGCCCTAATTATACCCTGCATTGTATTTATCTGATTACATAATATTGGATCTTAGGGCTAAAGCTAGAAGGTCACCTAGTTCAATCTTCTCATTCACAAATGATGAAACAGAGGCCTAGAGAAGTTAAGGAACTTGACCAAGTTCATAAAGGTACAAAGAACCCAAACTGAGATTTAATCTTAGGTACTAAGGCAGCTAGGAGGTGCAGTGGATAGAGGGCCGGGTCTATGAGTCAGGAACACTTGAGTTCAAATCAGGCCTGAGACACTTAATAGCTATGTGACCTTGGGTAAGTCACTTAACCTTGTTTGCTTCAGTTTCCTTATCTGTAAAATGAAATGGAGAAGGAAATGGCAAACTATTCCAGTGTCTTTGCCAAGGAAACCCCAAATGGCATCACAAAGAGCAGTACATGACTTAACAACAATAGCATCTGTGATTTTGGGTTCTATTCTCTATAAAAAAAGAGCTTTCTTCATAATAATCCTATGAGGTATACTCTATTGTTATTATTATTTTAAACTTTTGTTTATTTTATTTTTAGTTTACATTGTTCATTTCTGCAAGATTTTGAGTTGCAAATTTTCTCTCCATCTTTCCCCTACCCAGCAACCCCAAACAGCGATCCCACTGTATATCCCCTCTCCCAATCTGCTCTCTCCTATATCCTCCTCCATCCCCCTCTGACTTTCTGGTAGGGCAAGATCCATCTCCCTACCCCAGCACCTGTAATCTTAATTCCCAGTTGCATGTAAATCATAATAATAATAATGATAATTATAATGATAATAATACACACGTATATGTAATGTATATATTTAACACTTGATTTTAGAACTTTAAATTATAGATTCTTTCCCTTCTTCCCTCATCACCCATCCCCATTGGAAAGACAAGCAATTCAATACAGGCCGTACATGTGTAGTTACACAGACCATCTCCACAATGGACATATTGTGAGAGACTGATTATATGTCCCTCCTTCCTATCCTGCCCCCCTTTTTTCTATTCTCTACCCTGTTCCTGTCCCTTTACAGAAGTGTGTGCTTCCAGCAACCCTCCCCTGAACCTGCCCTCCCCTCTATCTTCCCGTCTCTCATCCCCTTCCCCCCTACTCTTCTGTGTGGCAAGATATCCAATTTAGAGCACATGTCATTCTTTCCCTAAGCCAAATTCAATTACAGTAAGGTTGACCCATTCCCTTTTGCCTTCCTGTTCTTCCCTTCCATTGTAACAGTTATCCCTTGCCTCTTCTATATGAAATGATTAACTCCATTCTGTCTCTCCCTGTCTCCTCTCATTCTATTCCTCTCCCACCTCTCAATTTTACCTTTTAAAATATGATCCCTTCTTATTCTATTGGTCCTGTGCCCTCTGTCTGTGTACACATATATACACACACTCACATATGTATTCATACACACACATATATATGCCCTCCTATATAGACATATGTGTATGTACACACACACACACACACGCATATATACATTTATATTCCCTTCACCTATCCTCATACTTAGAAAAGTTTCACAAGTTACAATTATTGTTTTTCCATGTTTCCGTGTAAATAGTTCAACTTTGATAAGTTCCTTATTAATTCTTTTCCATATTTACTTTCCCATGTTTCTTGTATTTGAATGTCAAATTTTCTATTCAGTTCTGGTTTTTTCATCAAGAATGCTTACAAATCCTCCACCTCATTGAATGACCATATTTTCCCCTGGAACATTATACTCAGCTTTGCTGGGTAGGTATTTCTTGGTTTTAATCCTAGTACCCTTGATCTCTGGAATATCATATTCCAGGCCCTTTGGTCCCTTTAATGTAGAAACTGCTAGATTCTGGGTTATTCTGATTGTGTTTCCACAGTATTCAAATTGTTTCTTTTTGGCAGGTTGTAGTATTTGCTCCTTGATCTGGGAACTCTGGGACCTGGCTATAACAATTCCTAGGGTTCTTTTTCAAGAGGCAATCAGTGAATTCTTTCAAATTCAATTTTGCCCTCTGGTTCTAAAATATCAGGGCAATTTTCCTTGAGAATTTCTTGAAGGATGATTTCTAGGTTCTTTTTTTAGATCATGGCTTTCAGGTAGTCCAATAATTTTTAAATTGTCTCTCTTGGATCTATTTTCCAGGTCAGTAGTTTTTTTTCAAGGAGATATTTCACATTGTCTTCAATTTTTTTCCCCATTTGTTTGGATCTGTTTAATAATATCTTGATTTCTTATTAAGTCATTTGCTTCCATTTGCTCCTCTCTAATTCTCAAGGAATTTTTCTCTTCAGTGAGCTTTTGAGATTCTTTTTCCATCTGGCAAATTTGGCTTTTTAAGGCAGTCTTCTCCTCATTGGCTTTTTGTGCCTTTTTTGCCATTTGAGTCAATCTATTTTTTAAGGTGTTATTTTCTTCAGTCAGGTTGTTGACTCTCTTTTCATTATTTTCTTGGCATCATTCTCATTTCTCTCCCCATTTTTTCCTCCACTTCTCTTATTTGGTTTTCAAAAATCCTTCTTAAGCTCCTCTATGGCTTGTAATCAGTTTACATTTTTCTTGGAAGCTTTTGGTGTGGAAGTTCTGACTGTGTTGTCTTCCTCCCATTCGATGCTTTGATCCTTTTTGTCCCCAAAAAAGGAATCTAAAGCTGGATTGCTGGGTTTGCTCTGCTTCACTTGCTTGCTCATGTTGCTAGTGAATACTTGACTTTGGGGCTCTATAGAACTCAGCTTTCAGAGAGGAGTGCTGTTTGAAATTGCTGGGGTTTTTGCAACTGCTGGAGCTGTTAGGGGGCCGCCATCTCTGCAGACCCTATTATCTTTGACTCACTGGTCACACACCTCAGGACCACCACCCAAGACCATGATCCTGATCCAGGCAAGCTAATGCAAGATCACTTAGTGTCTGAATGATTGGTTAGCCTGCCTGCAATCTGCAGACTGGGAGCTCTGAAACAGCCACATGGAGGTGGCTGCAGGAGCTGCTTCAGACTGCTTCTAGCTCTGGAGGCAGATGGCCAGACCCTCTCCCCCAAATTTAGCAGAGCTCCACTGACCTTTCACTTTCTCCTTAGCTCTTATGGATTGGTAATTCTGGAAACTGTCACAGCTGCCAGTGATCCAGTCTACCTAGTGCTCTAGCTGCAGCTTGTCCTGGATGCCCTGGGGCTAAAACTTCGGTTTCAGCCCAGGTTACCATCATGCTGCTTCCATGAGCCCTTTCCATCTGCCTGCCAGGCTGCCTTCAGCAGTAACCTTGTTTCTCTGTCATGTTGGGCTCTAGAGCTCTAAAACTTGTTTAAAGTCATATTTTATAGGTATTTGAGGTGGTTATGGGGAGAGCTCCCAGAGTTCTCCTGCTTCTACCTATACTTTATTATTATTATGCCCATTTTGCAGATATGGAATCTGAGACTCAAAGAAGTTAAATAAATGTGCTCAAAACCTCAGAACCACTAAGTAGCAGATCACAGATTGAATTAGGGCCTTCGGATCCTATAGATCCTTGATCTGTAAAAAGTGCCTTCTGTATCTTTTTAGTAATTTTTTGTTTTAAAAAAATACACACTAGTATTTTGAAGAAGTTGTTTTTGAAATTTGTAGTAATGATGAAATTATTCATAGACATCATGATTTAAACCTTTTAGATTTGTGATAACTTTTCCAGGACTTTATCAATTTATAAAAATACATTTTCCCCAGTTACATGTAAAGACAATGTTTTGCTTTCATTTAAAAAAGTTCTTTGATTTCCAAATTTTCTTTCTCCTTCCCTCAGCTTCCCCCCTCCATAAAATGGACATTAATAATTTTTATGAAACTTTCCAACATGGTAGAAAAAATGTTGATGGGAAATAAAAGATATAGGCACTGGGGTATAGAAATCCAACTTGCCCTACTAGAAGTTAGGGAGTTGGTGAGGAAGGATAAAAGAGGGAGCAAATTGGGGAAAGGGGTATTCTGTAGGCTCACTATCTTGGGGGGGGTAGGGAAAATACAGAGAGGAAATTTGTAGCTCAAAATCTTATGGAAATGAATATTGAAAACTAAAAGTGAATAAATAAAAGATTATTTTAAAAAAAAAAGAACATTGAATTTGCAGTCGGTTCCTACCTCAGACATTTATTTAGTCATGTACTTTACTTCTTATCTGCAAAATGGGAATAATAATGATGGAATCCTAATAAAGCTGCCCCCAGGCCCAATATTCCAGCTTCATTATAGGTAGTAGGCCCACTGTACCCACCTAGCTGCCCTGCTGCCCCCGCCAATATTCTTACTTCTTCATATATGCCTCATTGCTCACTAGAACAAGTATATCTGTGAACTCATCTTTCTCACAAACCTGCAAGTATGTCCATGTGACAGGATCTTAGCCACTGCCTCTACTGCCCCAAGACCTATTCTCACAGAAATATGTGTATTCTTGTACTCAACCACAATCACATCATCCATTTAGCCCAAGACAGGACCACAATACCTCACTATCCATCTTGGCAAGACAGGACCACATTAGCTAGCAGGTGGGACCATAAGAATATTTAACCAATGAACCAAAGATAGGGCCCCTCCTTCATGACCTAACCCTTTAACAAACTCCTCCTGCTTTTATAATATTAATAATATTCCTATATTCTATATAAATTTTGATTGTATAATGAGCATTTTTACTGTATAAAAATCCATCTTGCCCTCTCTGAATTTGCTGGTTCCTCTTGGAATGTGAGAACGCCATGAGATAGCTTAGAATAGACTTGCTCTGTGAGAGCACCTTTAAATGGCCTAGCACCCCACGTGGCGAACTTGAACTTTCAATAAACTTTACTTTTTCCTTGGCTGAGAAGACTTGAGTGGAATTCTTTCCGCAGGACCTGACATGTTGGTATTTGGGGTCCCAGGCAGGCCTAAACCTCTTTGGGCACCCTCTTCATTTTTATGGTGAGGAATTCTCACTTGGAATTCCTCTTGGAATACTTCATGAGAGGTGTCAATCTCAATAAATGCCTATGCTTGGATTAGAGGTGGTCTAACTGAATTCTTTGAGACCGTTCCACCACAGTGCAGCATGAAACCCCAACAGTTTTTCATGTCCCAGAGTTTAAACTGCAATAGTTTTTGGGTAGGTGCAACTATAATACCTGGGGTACCTGTTTCCCAGGGTTCTTATGAGGAATCTTAAGATGAATCTTATGGTGAATCTTAAAACACTTCTAATTATCATTGAGGAATGGTGCTGGTCTGAGTTGTAATAATGCTCTGTAATTGGTAATAGTATTTTATACCTAGAAATGGTTTAATCTAACCTCTTTCTTTTCTCCCTTTTATAGATGAGGAAACTAAGATCCACAGAGGTCAAACAGTAGAGAGGTCAAGCAGCTGCAGAGTCATGTAACTTATTGATGTTACAGCTGCTGACTCCTAGTTCTAACTTCTTCTATACCAACTGCAGTCTGCCCACTTCTTTAATAGCGCCACAGCTTTGTTAAACCTAATTAGTGCCATGATAAAGGTAGGGGCCAATAGGACAATGCCCTGTCCCAAAGAAGGGAATTCTTTTATCTATTGGGATACTTCAACTAAATTTAATTTGATAAGAACCTATTAAAAGCTTGCTATATGTTAGCTATTGTGCTAAGCATGGGGGTACAGAGACAAAAATGAAAATAAAAAGCCCTGCCCTCAAAGAACTTACATCCTAGAGGCAGACAGGGGAGATGTTCATGGTACTTAACATGAGCACATCAGATAAATCAGTACAAATATGTACAAACATAAAACGATGGATGGGGGACCACTAAGATTTAGGAGGATCTGGAAAGGCTTGCTTTAAGATGCACTATTTCTGTTTGAGCCTTAAATGGATCAAAGGATTTAATGATAAAGAAGGACAGAATATGGCCTGGAAACAGAAGGCAGAATATGGTGAGTAGGAACAGTAACAGTAAGAACAGTTTGACTAGAACTTAGAGTACCCGGGATGGAAAGTAAGTTAACATGTAATAATTAATGTCTTCTGTATAAATTTTTAGAGGAAACACATTTTGACTAAGTTAATTTGAGTGGATATCTTCCATTCAAAGATAGGGGTTGAAGGTCGGGGCCTGCTTTGGAAAGACTGCACTTCGATAAAACAGGGACAATTTTGTATTCCTTATATGATTTTATATTGAATCAAATTACAAAAGACCTGGACCTTCCTATAGCACTTAAAGGTTTACAAATGTTTACTTGACATATTTGACCTCAAAGACATGGGTCACTGTTGTAAAGTTAAGAAAACTGAGCTTCAGAATGGGTAAGTGACATGGCCTCGCAGCTATTAAATCAGAGATAGGGTTTGGATTCAGGTCTCCTTGATGTCCTGTTTTCTATTTCTCTAAAACCATTTTATCTATGGTCTGCTGTCCATGCCCAGCACCCTTACCGCTATTCAATATTGCCTCCTACTTAGCCCATTATGTTCTGCTGTCCCTGGACCCCCAGATCAATGGCCTCTGCATTGCAGAAATTTTCCCAGTTATCTTTGTATAATGGTCCTCCAGGGATGTAATGAATATTAAAGGTCAGAATCACAGTCACAAGTATTCATATATCAAAGGTCATAGATTAGACAACAGGAAGGGACTCTGGAAATTATTTTGACCAGGGCCCTCATTTTACAGATGAGAGAACTAAAGTCTAGAAAGCTTCAATAAATGTACCAAATTTATATAGATTATAAAAGGCAAAGGTCAGATTTAAACCCCAAACCTTGAACTCCAGTTCAATGTTCTTTCCCCTATATTACTATCATCCTCTGAATTTATCTGGGCCTGAGGAACCTCATCAGCAGCAACCTCATCATCTTGCAAGATTTCATGCCTCTTGGTCCTCTCACCCTACTAGTACCCTCTGCCCCTCTGATTGGAAGGTAGAGCAGAAGTTCCTCCCCAAATGTCCTTTCCAGGCTAGCCATCTCTTCATTTTCTCCCCAGCAGCACTCCTTTTGGAGTTTCTCTATCTCAGCCCCCATTTCCCCTCCCCCCCAAAGACTTTTCAGTTTCTTTTTGTATGTCGTCTTCCCCTATTAGATTGGAAAACTCCTTGAGGACTGCTTTTTCTGTTTGGTTTTCTTTGTGTTTATATCCCCAAGCTTCACACAGTGTCTGGCACATGGTAAGCACTTAATGTTCATGGACTAACTGATTATCTCACTATGCTACCTTCTATGGGCATCCTTTTCTAATCCACTTAATACTATTGCCCTTCTTCTGTTGATGATTTCCAATTTTTCCTTTATAAAGCTCTTTTGCATGTAGTTGCTTGCATATTTTTAGATAGGAAACTCCTCAAGCACAAGGATGATTTTTTTACCTTTCCTTGTGGCCCCAGTGCTTAGAACAGTGCCTGGCATTTAATAATATGCACTTAATAAATGTTTATTGACTAACTGATTATATAAAATACTATCATTGAGCATTATTAATTGGTGAATTTTTTATAAAAAGTTCAAAAAGTAGTGTTTGGAATAGCACAGCAACTGAGTTTCAGATAGTGTGGCCATTTGCTTTTTTTTTTCCTTTGAGACTCAGCCAAAAATAAGAATCAAAAACATTTTAAAAATCTATGAGATGATATAAGCTTAAATACTTTGCCAGTTCAGTGGATGTGTGATCTCACTGCGGTAGGTACTCCTGCTAGAGAATGCAGCCTATGTGTGGCTGTATTGGTTTTCTTGTACAGGGAAATCTACCTAATCTTCCTAGACTCTTCCTGTAAGGACCGAGGGAAATTAAGACAGGCAGTATGTCAAAGAGAGAGAGGTGACTTCAGAGAGAGTTGTATGCTTCCATGGACTTTAGGGCGCCCACCTAGTAAGGCTTTGGTTTGTGATAAGAAGGGGAAAGCCGAGGGAATGGTCTTTGTGTCCTAAGTGACGAAAAAGCAAGTTACAAGATTGATAGAAATAAAAGTTAACAAGGAAACACTGGTTCACACATAGATGAGAGCTCCAGTAATGGAAATTTAAAAAGTTAAAATAACCTTAGTTTAATGGGATAACAAGAGTAATGTGTCATTTTTGTCTTTGTTTTTTTTAATTTAGGTGAGGTTGTTTTAACTTTCAGACTGCTTTGTTGATTTTTTTATGGCTTTAATTGTGTGTTCTTATGTATATAAAAGAGCCAGACAGAGATGGAGAGACAGAGAGAGACAGAGTCAGAGAGAAAGAGACAGAGACAGAAGCAGAGACAGAAACAGAGAGAGACAGAGAGACACACATAAAACAGAAACACACAGAAACAAAGAAAGAAAGTAGGTTACTGGAATGGAAAGTGTACTGAGCTTAAAATCAGAAGAAATTAAGAATCCTGATGCTACTCCAAACTAGCTATATGAACTCAAGTAGACTGTTTTAAAATGTAGTGTCTTCATCTGCAAGCTGAGAAAATTGGACTTGTTCTCTAAGGTTCCATTTTGGGTCTATGAATACCAGATCGAGAATAAAGCTCACTTATAGCTTTCAAGGGAAAAGATTCAGATCATTTTGATCATGTTTGATTTTTTTTTCAACTCAGAAATATTGAAGTGACCCTAAATTTGCAAGAAGAGAAGAAAAAATGTTAGCTTGTGAAAAGTTTATTTCTATGGAAAAATGAGATTGAGTCGGTAACATCCAGAATCCAGATGTAGCCAGACATCCTCTTGGAATGACAAGTGAGGGTACTAAAGTTTCTGCATTGAACCTGCAGAATCTACAGTTTTACTGGTAAATTAAGGTTCAAAGACCCAGTGAAAGGAACCACTTAGCAAGAAAAAGCAAAGAATCACGTAGTAGAAGAAATGTTCTTTGCATAAAACAAGAGGAAAAAAAATTGTTGGGAAGAATTATGCACAAATTATAAGAGGTTAAAAATGCACTATGTTACCTTTTGGTCTAATGTGCAATTTTATTTAAAGGGGCATCTTTCTAGGATTGCTCTTTGCCTGTATACTTTGACATTGTCCAGTCTGTTTTGAGTACTGAATCAGACAT
>CM053594.1:137858361-137919125 GCA_028646575.1 Pseudocheirus occidentalis | reverse complement strand
CTTATAAAAACTGGCCTTCTCTCAAGTCAACATGGTTCAGGGGAGTGTCTCAGCCAATACCATTCTTCCAAGTCATAGGAGAATTCACACCTTTTCACCAATGGACAGAGTTCTGGGAATTCACACCTTTTCACCAATGGACAGAGTTCTATGCTTAACACTAGGCTACTAGGATCTACTTAACATCTACTTACCATTACAAGGTGGGAAGTTGGACATCCATCCTTTCACTGATTACTATAATGGCTCAGTTTTTAGGATGTCATTTTGTGTGGTACCTTAAGCTCCTTTGCCTTTTGGAACATACTGTTCCAGTCTTTTCTCTGATTTTTCTTGTATGTGCAATAATCGCATATTATTTAATTGCTTTTCCTTCTAATTTGATTTTTTTTCTTGCCACTTAAAAATTTAGTTTTGTGTCATTGAAATTCTAAAGTATCACCACTACATGTCTTGAAGTTTGATGTGCTTGATATTTTTATTTTGTGGATCTGTGGATTCTCTCATTTTATCATTAGTTGTCTATATTTTAAAGTTCTAGACAGTTTTCTTTTACTATGTCCTTCATTGTGGTATTTAGAATGTTTTTATTTATAATGTTCTTCTAGGAAATCTATAATACTTAATTTTTTTCTGCATACATTGTCTTCAAGGTCAATTTCTCTGACTTGTATGAAATTCATGTATTTTTAAAGTAGTCTTTTGCATATCTCCTACCCAATTTTTTACATTTCTGCAGATTTGTCTTTTAGGTGTTATTCTCTCTTACATGGCTTCTACATGGGATAGATTTCTCTGTCGTGTATTAACTTTTTCCTGCTGTACTAATTTTGTTCTTAAATTTTTCATTTAGAGCTCCAATAACTGACCTTAATTCCTTCCCAATTATTTCTTTAGTAACATTTTTTTTCTTTTTTGAACCATTCTGGAATTTCTTTTTGTTTGATGATTCCTGGGAAGTCCATAGAATTCTGTCCTTTACCAGGCTTTATTGTTTCACTTTTCTTCATATTATAATATCTGTTTAAAGTATTCTGGTTTCACTTCTTATCCTTCCTTCTGTTTTTAATATTCTTTCTGTTGGTTTATCTGCCTGTGAGCTAGGCTTTTGTATTTCTGGTCCTTCTCTCTTTAACCTCTCTCCTCCCATGACTGCAGTACCCCAAGCATGGGATCTTGGATGGCCTCACAGTTCTTGCATTTAGAGTGGTGACAATTAACTGGACTAGGTCTCTGCTCTTAATAATACCCAACAGGAAAGAGGAGCTCTTGGCTGGTTTCCTAGCCCCCTTTCTTTAGTGGTCCTCTCGCTTCTAGCTCTGAAAACCAGATGTTTCTAACTCAGCCAGTTACCTTCATCCTCTTTCTTCTTTTCCTTCATGTGGTTGAGTAGAATTTGTGTCTCTGTGTGTACTATTTTTTTAATGGGTGGGGTTAGGAGTGGAGTGTGTTTCGTTGAACCACCTCCATAGCATATCCCTAAACTGTTTTTAGGTTTTTTGTTTGTTTTTGTTGTTCTTGGTTTTTTGTTGTTGTTGTTTTAATGCTCACTGGTATAAGAGCTTCTTTTGGTGAGAGTTATGAGTATGTCGAGTTAGAGCTCTTAAGTAGTTAAGTTCTCTAGTGTTAATTCATGCTTTTTGGTTGTTTTCTACCTTGTGTATATGTGTTAGAGGGAGAGGAATTGCTTTCTTCTGGAATCAGCTTATATGTATCTGGTACTTAATTATCTTTTGTTTTTATAAGTTTAGGGGTTTAAAGCGATTGTAAAAAAAACTGTCTTTTGCTCAGGACTTCAAAAATCACCTTTTTTAGGCCCTTTCTTGATCTCTCATGGTGATAGCATTTGTACTCCCATATGAATAACTAGAAGTTATTTATTCATTATTAGTTTTGACAAATATTTGTCAACATCATCATTGTTCCACCAAAGAGAGATAGCTACTCATTCTTCAGAAATTGTAGCCTTATCCCTTATGGATAAGAGCCTTGAATATCTTACAAAAACTAGATTAGTAAGTCTGTATTCTTTTCTTCTTAATAATAATAGGTGGCATTTATATGGAGTTTTAAGACTTACGAAATATTTTTGCCTCATTTATCCTCACAGTCACCCTTTGAGTTTGTTACAAGTATTATTGTCCTCATCTTACAGATAAGAAAACTGAGATTCATAGAGTTGTTAATAGTCACACAGCTGAGAATTCTTGCATTTGAACCTAAATGTTTCTTGACTCCATTTCTGAAGCTCTCTGTTTCTATGCCATACTATCTCTCCCAGAATCTTAGAAAGTATTTCAGAACACAACTAGTGTAAACTTCTCATCCAGTGAATCCCTGACAAGGGCTGCCCAGCTTCTTATTAAAGTCCAGGGAGCTTAATGCCCATCAAGGTGGTCCATTCAGCCTTTAAGAAAATAAATGATCTCAGTATAACAGAACTTTAAATTCAGTTCTCTTACTATATAAAGTACATAGTGGGATTTATATATTGAGATGACTCATTTTCATTTGACCTTTGTGCCAAATAATTAGTTAAAAGTAGCAGTGAGCCCAACTCCAGCCACAGCTTGATTGATCAGTGAATAGAATTCTTAGACACTCCCATTCAAATTATATGAATCTTAACCATTCATTGATTCAGCAGACATTTATATGATATGTAATAATTCAGTGTCAAAATTAATGTCAGGTAGTGATAATATTCCAGCAGAAGAGGTTTGAGAGGTTTGAGAGAGATTTAAGGAGGAAATGGGACTTAAGCTTGTCTCATGACTTAGAGAGGAGAAAGGAGAGAATTTTGTATCAGAAAAACAGCATGAACAAAAGCAGGGAGGTGGAAGTATTCGTGGCTTATTAGGGGAATAATGCATCAGCCTTGTTGTAAATAGAGTTGTTTTGAAGAATTGGGAATTAGGTAAGAAAAGCATATTTAGGCCAACTCTGTTACTAAGCTACAAAAATTTTATATTATCTACAAGGATATGCCCTTTAAATAATTTTTAACAGAGAAATGACCACATGTAAGCAAATGTTTTGGAACATTCAGCTGTGTCTATGTTGGCAGTAGTCATAGAACGCTGAAGTGTTTTGAGCTCCTCTCTGTAACACAAGTACACACATAAATACACATGTTATTATTGTCAGTGCCGTTTCTCCCTTCTTCTCCCCTCCCCCTCCCACTTTGCTTTCTTTGTTCCACATCAAAAAGGCTGAGACTAAAAACTACTTGCCAGGACTTTATCACAGTCTCCAAAAATGCTATCATTATTCCATGAACATTACTAATAGGAGCCCCACAGCTCATACATAGCGAATCTAAATCCTTACTTCTTCCATGTTTCGCCAGAGCCAAACATTCTATTCGAAATTCTCTAGGTTCCCCTCCAACTATTCCACTCTGAGTCATTTTCTCTCATGTTTACACACTGATTCTCCCCACCAAAATCTCTACCTTCTTGTAAGATTTTCAACGTTAGTATACTCTACCTCTTGGAAGAAGAGTTGAGAGACCATTTAGAGTTAAGATGTTCATATTTTAGAGGCACGTAAGTGGCACAGTGTATAGAATACTCGGCCTGGAGTTTGGGAGACCTGGTAAATTTCCTTCTTTTCCCTTCCCTTTCTTTCCCTTGCATTCCCTGCCCTGCCCTTCACTCTCCCCTCCTTAGAGATGTGATAATCAAAGCTGTTAAAAAGAATAAAAAGGGTCCATCAGTCCTCTGAGGAGAAGTGTAAAGAGAGTAGAACAGAGGCACAGTGTTGCAGTGAGAAACTAGACTATACAGGTAAGAGGAAGAGTCAAAGAAAGAGTGGTCAGAAAAGATTGGAGAACTAGAATAATGTATGGTTCTGAATTTGCCTTCAGACACATTCTATAGATATTGAACAGTAGATATAGGGGACAAAAGGAGGATTGGAATGATGGTAAGAGGAAGTTAAGGTAGTGGGGGCAGGAATACAGATTAGCTGACCATAGATTCCTGATAGCTAATATGTGGTGAAAACAGACATAGAAAACAACTAAAATTCCAGGTCAGACTGAAGAAGTGTGTTTACCAAGTTCAAATTAATTAGAAGTGAAGATAGTAGGAAGGCTGTACACATAGAGGAGGAGGAGGAGAAGCCCTAAATTTGAAGTCATAGAAGAAAACCCATGCTAAGTAATGATTAACTTCAAAGTATAATCATCCTGGTGTTTGATTGATATGGATTAGAGATTAAATTCAATTGAGTTATCAGAGGGAAAGAACTGTGATCTAAAGGAGTCAGGCGAGTCATCACTTTGAGTGCTAATGACCCTAAAGACTTGAAGGTTGCAAAAGAAAATTGTAAACCTGGTACTGATATAATCTAGACATTTAAAAATGTTTACTAATAATAGTAGCTTACAGTTTGCAAATTACCTTAATAATCATTTATCTTCACAACAACCCTGTTAAGTAGGCACTGTTATTCTATCTAATATATAGATGAGGAATATGAGGCAGAGAGAAGTTAAGTAACTTGCCAGTATTCTCAACACTAGCAAGGATCTAAGGCCATATTTGAATTCAAATTTTCCTGACTTTCTCCAGGTCTACCACTTTTTCTACTGGTTGACCTAGTTCCCTTGATGTCTTCATTCTGAAAATTGTTAATTCACTTAGGAAAATATTCTCATGAGGCATGAATTATGCCTCAAATTCACCTTTAAAGCATTCATATACTTAACCTTGTGTTCTTTGCAGATAATAATCTTCTGTTCCTGATGCCATGTCACTTGACTCACTCCTTTTTCTTCATTTCTCTAACCTTTAAAATATTTAATTTTTAGTTAAATTTTGTCCTTCCAGAAAAATCTCTTCTCCTTTAGATAATTGCTTGACATCTGTTGTGAAACTCCCAGTAACTCCTATTTTCTTAGCCTGCTGTTGAAACTCTATAAAACACAATACTCTTATCTTGTTTTCTTAACTCATGTAAAATTGATGTAATTAAATTAATTTGAATTAACAAAAATCTAATTAACTACGCACTATTTTAAAGAAGAAAACCAGAATCCTTGTAAAACTATTATAATAAATCAAAACAAATTGTTGCATTATCCATGACTGAAAAAATGTTTTATTCTGTTTTCTTAGTCCATCTCCTCTATATTCAGGAGATGTCAGTAGTGTGCTTCATCATCAGTCCTCCTGAATTGTGGTGGTGGTTCTATTAGTCAGAATTCTTAAAACTTTCAAAGCTGTTTATTATAGTAATCTTCTGATTTCTGGAATATCTCTTTTTTGTAATAGTGGCTGCTAATTCTTGTGTGATCCTAATTGTGGCTCCTTGATACTTGAATTCTTTCTGGCTGCTTGCAGTATTTTTTTTTTGTTTGACGTCAAAGCTCTAGCTATTAGATGATGTTCTTGAGAGTTTTCATTTTAGGGTTTCTTTCAAGAGGTCAATATAGGACTATTTCTGTTTCCGCATTACTTAAGTTTTCTTTTATCATTTATTGAGATATGTTATTCTGGGCTCTTTTTCAGTTTGCGAATTTCAGATAGGACAACAATTCTTAAATTACCACTCTTTGATGTGTTTTCCAGGTTAGTTTTCTTTGCTGTGAGATATTTTTTCCTTTTTTTTTTAAATTATTTTTTTGTTTTACTATTTCTTTTCTTTCACATAGAGTCATTAATTTCTTTTTGGTCAGTTGCCATTTTCAGAGAGTTTGTTGCTTGGGTAAAGTTTTATGCTTCTTGGCCAAGCTGCTAGTTTTACTTCGGATTATTTCTTCCATAGCTCTCCTCTCTTTTTCATTTCTTCCCATCTAATGTTCTCATTTAATTTACAAATAAATTATTAGCTTTTTTCATTTTTTAACTTTTGCTTCATCCCTTTCAGGAATTTTAGTTTATCTTGTGCTCAAGCCGCATTTTAAGTTGAGGCTTTACTTGTGGCTATTTTGAAGATTTTGTCTTGAACATCCTTGTCACCATAATGTTTCTTTTTTGCAATAGTCTTTTTTTTTTCTTTTAACCCTCTTCCTGACTTTGTACTGGTTGTTAGGGCTGGACTCTGCACATTTATAGAAAGAATATCCATGCTGAATTTGTGTCCTTTTGGCTCCTACTACTTCTTTCTTGGGAGATTATGTTTTTCTAGCATCGCAATGACGGTTTAGACTGAGGACCTCCATGTTTTCAATGCTCGCATTCTGATCTGATCCAGAGTCTGATTACTACTGTTCTGATTTGAGTTTTGTATATTTGTGGACTTAATAGTACACTGCTGCTGAACTTAGCTACTGTCAGTAATATGAAAAGTTCTGCTTCTGAGTGACAGAGCTGCATATTTCCCTTTATTCTTGGTTTCTAGCTCTGGTTATTCTGCTTCAGACTTCAGATTTGGCTGGATGCTAGAGCTAAGACCCCACTCAGCTCCTGCTATCTGAGCCACACTGCCACTACTTGCTTCCAAACTTGCTCCCAGCTCATTATGTAACAGTGTCTGGGACCACCCCTCACCCTAGAATAACACACCTAGAGTCAGGTCACCTCTCAGTTCCATACTGGATCTGTCATCAGGAACTAGGTAGTGGGCTACAGACTGCTAGTTGGCACCTTTTTCTGCATCTTGGACAAGGTTGAACCTGTCTTTGTGGGTCCATAACCTCTTCTTGCCTGGTGTACTGTATGAGCTCTCTTTAAGTGCCTCTGTTGGAATGGTCCAGAATATTCCTGGCTTGATCCAGTTCCCAGTGGCCACAGATATTTCTTTCACTTTCATTTGTCAACCTGGGCTGGAAAAAAACCTAACACATTGTGATTTTTTTCTTGAATTTACTAGTTAGAACTTGATCTGGTGCATATTTTAGATCTTTGTGAAGGAATTTTATATTTGAGAGATCAGCTACAATTACTTCTACTATTTCGCCATCTTGGATCTTTTTCCTGCTCTGTTTTATTTACAAACAGTTCCTTACTGTACTTGTTTTCTCTCTGATCATTCTCTTCCTTTTTAGCATTTTCACATCTCTTTGAAGTATAAAATAGTTTTGATTGTGTTCTTTCTTTTGAATGCACATGAGAGCTGAATTTTTAATTTGAAGGCAGAAGAATTTAAAATAGCTCATTGATGTAGAGTTGGGAAGGACCTTAAAGGCTATATCATCCAATTTCTTAATTTTACGTATGAGAACATTGAGACCCTCAAGAAATTAGGTAATTTGCCCAAGGTCACATAGGTATGGTCAGAAGAAGGATTTTTAACTCAGGTCTTCTGACTCCTGGCAACATTTTTTTCCACTCAGTCACTGACATTTTCTGTGATTCTAAGGACCAGATTGTAAACCTAGCTCAACTCTGTTTTTTTTTCTTTTTTTATTAACTACGTGATCATAGGCAAGTACCTTGCATTCTCTGAACCTCAGCTTTTCTGACCCACAAAAATGGGGCTAATAATTTCTCTGACTTAGCTATCTCATAAAAAGTGAAGAACATGGCAGTGGTTTGAAAACTGTGAAGTGTCATATTAATTCAATTTTGGGAATATTGTTATTTTAGCTTCCTAATGTCTGGGAGCCTTTTTCTTTTAAACAAGGGCTATTCTAACCTGCCACTGATCCACAAGAGGATAATCATTTGGTTACATAAGTAAAAAAGAGATTACCTTTGTTTAATGTTCTTTTTGCTTGTTAAAGAAAGAAATATAAAATTGTCATTCATTTTTAATTAAAATCAGGCACAGAACATAAAATCTATTACAAATAAACCCTGGGTTATAAATAGCAATTCATCAGCCAGAGGTTAATATTAAATATTTAGGCATTTATGTTCATGAAACATTTTTGGAAAAATTCAAGAGAGACAACCTGGCATTAATGGATAAGAGAGCTGGCCCAGAGCTTGGAACACCTAGGCTCCAATCCTGCCTCTGACACATAGTGGAACTGTGGCCTAGGCCAAGTCACTTGGTCTCTCATAGTTCTAAGCAGTTCTCCAATACTGCAGGTTGAAAAAAAGGTGTTGATCTGCATTGGTTGAAGGAATTTCCTCATCTAGGACTTCCATTTATCACTAAAATCATATGTCCAGTATCTATCATTATTCCTATTGGAAAAACTATACTGAAATAATCAAGGTCATAGTTACTAAAACTATGGGAGGCATGTTGAATGTATTACAACAAAATCTGACCACATCGTTTGAGATTACTTTAAAATTCATAGAAAAATATGCCTACACTCCACATTCCTTATTGCATAAGGGTATGGGACCCAGACAAGCATGCAGATTGCAAAATTGAGACGTTATAAAGGTTTCCTAAACATATTTCTCCTTTTGCTCTCTAGTATCCTGGCAGCTTTGGTCTGGGCAGAAGTTGGACTCCCCTCAGTTAGAGCATGTGTTCTTTGGCCATAATAAAATATAATAAACAAATAAACAAACAAAAGATTCCCCGGAGAACCAGCTATCAAAATTGTGCTATACCCAGCTACAGAAATGTAAGGACTGAATTTATAATTGTCATAGGCTGTGTCAACATTTTTGATGAGTCGTAGTGAATATCATAGGAAGGTACCAGTCTCTCTAATTGCATCTTCTCTCTGAGTATACCGTCTGATTGC
This sequence comes from Pseudocheirus occidentalis, assembly GCA_028646575.1. Taxonomy (NCBI): domain Eukaryota; kingdom Metazoa; phylum Chordata; class Mammalia; order Diprotodontia; family Pseudocheiridae; genus Pseudocheirus; species Pseudocheirus occidentalis. The sequence goes on along the minus strand of CM053594.1, from coordinate 137,910,526 downwards.
TGCCTGACTTTTGCAAATGTGCAACATTTTACACATGATAGAGAATAATTAAAAGTAACCATAAGTGATATCTCAACCTGACGCATTTTACATTTCCCAAGCTGAAACAGGTCTTAAAAGGGAAAGATAGGAAAAGGGCACCATTAGGAAAGGTGTATAGAATGAAAGGCAGAGATAAGACCACAGACATGAGCCAACACAAGGCAGAGAGATGAAATTTAATTCAGTAAACATTTGTTACAAACCAAACCTAGTGTCCCAGGGTATGGTTGTATCCATGTATAGCTATAGTAAGCACTGGGGTTGCAGACATGGTAAAGTCATACAGTCCCTTCAAGATTTTACAATCTAATAGAGATTATAACATGACTGTATATACCAGTTATTGTGATGTAAAAGAAAATGTGATAACAGCAAAGTAGAAATTTAAACAACCTTTTATGTAACATGGAATGGGTGTTAGAACAGGTTTAATGGAAGAGGAAGTATTTGAACTAAGTCTTCCACAGGTATATATAGGGAGGGAAATGCATTCTGGATCTTGGTGATAATCTCCACAAACACAGGAAAAGGCAGAATAAGATCAAAGAATGCTAACATTAATTTGTCTAGAATTGTAGAGGGCATGAAGATGATTGAAGTGAAATGACACTGGAAATCTAGGTTGAAGCTAGATTGCAGAGGTCCTTACATATCACGCTGAGGAGGTCTTTAATCTTAGAAACACTGGAGGAATCATTCAGTTCTGTGTGTTACAAATTGTATTTTGCCAGGTGTGTGAATGCTAGATTGGAGAATGTAAAAAGTGGAGGAAGGGGAAAATTTGGAGATGCCTACAAGAGTATCCCAGAAGCAGTAGAACCTCAACTATGGTGGTGCTTCTCAGTGTGAGTGAATGAAGATAATAGAAGGAGGAGGTTGGGAAGGCCACCCTCAATGGGTCTCAGCATCTGATTAAGTGTAGGAGTGAGTTGACTGAAGAGTTGAACCTAGGCAACTGGAAAAATGGCAAATAGAATTAGAGGAGGTTTTAGTAAGAAGACAGTTTACTTTTCAATATATTGGCAGGAAATGAAAGAGAGCTTTTGCAGATCACTGGTAATGTGGGACTGGATATCAGGAGAGAAAATGAGGAGTTAGATTTGGAGTTCATTTGTATCACACAGTAGCTCTTTGAACACTTAGAGACAGAAGTCTTATTCCCTGTCCCAAGTTTTCTCTTTTCTAGTCTAAACATCTCTACTTTCTTTAACTGATCCTCATGGCATGAAGTCAAGAGCCTGTGTCAATGTCCTTCCTTAAGTAAAGTACCCAGAATTTAAATACAATATTTTAGATGTGATCTCATTTGCTTCTAGTTCTCATTTCTTTGTTGGCCAAGATACTACATCTTTCTTAAGTCCAACCTAATTTTAGACTATTACATTACAGCATTAAGTCATGAGATTGTAGGCCATTAATTCTCCCAGGTATTCTTTTTCAAACATAACTGTTTTCTGGACACATCTTCCCATCTTGCCGTTTTGAAGTTCATATTTTGAAGTCAAGTGGAAGATTCTTTTGCTTACTTTCCATTTTCTCCTTTCCAAAGTCACAGATCTCAATTTGATAAAGTGAAGAAATCTCATCTCTTCTCCAGAATCCTTCGGTTTCCAGCCTAAGGTTTACTTAATCAATAAGCTTTTACTAAATTTAGCTTACTATGCTGCAGGCACTGTGATGAGTGCTAGGGATAAGAAATTTGGGGGTTGGACTGAAAATTTAAAACATTCAACAGTATGGTGTGTCAGTTGAAGAAGTTAATTTAATTTTAGACTTTATTAAGAGAGGCATATAATGTCTGTTTAGTTTCTGTTCAGAATATTCTGAATATTTTATTATTCTGTCCTGGTCAGACTAAATCTGGAGTATTATGTTTAATTCTGGGTTCCATGTTGTAGGAGTGGCATTGATAAGCTAGAAAAGGCAACCAGAAGGTGAAGGATCTTGAGATCATGCAATGATATGGCAATCAGTTGAAACTGGCAATGTTTAGTCTTGAGAAGAGCAAAAAACAGGATAGGTGGTTTGAAGGACTAGCATTAGCACAGTACCTGGCATACAGTATGTGATTAATAAATGTTGATTGATTGATTGATAGCATGTAGAAAAGGGACTTGATTTCTTAGACTTGACCCAGAGGGTCGAACTGAGATTAATGGGGATAATTTATAAAAGGATAGATTTGAGCCCATGGAAGGCCAGATTTCCCAAGAGTTAGAATATCTGCTTCTCTCCTGCCCCCCAATAAAAAAAAAGAATTATATCTTTGGAGGTTGTTGGTTCTTGTGACCTGATGATCTTCAGGATCTTCAAGCACAGGCTCAATGCTCGCTGGTTAGATATGTTACAGACTGGATTTTTATTCAAGTGTAGGGCAGAGTCTGTGACCTGAGGTCTTATAGAATTCAGATTCTGACTGCAGTCAGCAAAGGATCCCCATGACAAAGCTTCTGAGCCATCCCTTCTGAAATCAATTCACCAGTTACCCGATGAACAATCTTTAATTGGCACAAGTTTTTCAAATCCACTAGCTGAAAACACTAGTCAGATTAAAATGATTTAATCTCATAATTGTAATTATAACAGGCGACACACAGATTGCTTTGTTAGTTCACCTTCTGACATGCCTCAGTACATATGACCCCTTGTATTGCTCTGAACCTCAGGTGGCCTAGCACCCCTCGAAGTCCACTCTCTCCTGACCTTAATAGAGGCCCTTTCCCAAATTTCTTCTATTTCCACATGCATTTATGTTCACATGCCCTGTGATGCTTGCAATTTTCTTAAGGGATAACTATGTTATAGAATTTAGATGAGGGGTGGTGGTGTAGTGGATGAGGGAACTAAGAGATAAGCTCAACCCACCTGTTTTTGTCTTATTGATCGTGTCAAGTCACCCAGAGACAAATCATGTTTCCCTGACTTGTCCAAGGTTACAGAGCTACTAGATAGTAGAGAGCTAGCACGTAAACTCAGATCTCCTGCTTTTTCTATCGCACCACATTATATCTATAAATTTAATAAAAACGTGATGTCACAGTTCTTATAGATTCCTCTTTGTTTAATGTATATATTTTATCATACTTGTGTTGCATAGCATGTAAGAATTTTGTGGTTAATGTGGTACTTGTGACCATTTCCATGGCAATTATGGCAGCTGGCATTTGGTGAGGAATGTAACCCCTGTTCTAAGTGTTTTCAAGAGCAAGTTAGAGTTGACTTATGTTATTTCTGTACCTTTGTTTACAGCCCTTTTTCAGGAATGTAATTCACAAGTATGAAGAATGACTATATTGGTTTTGCAACTCAAACTGTCTGTCGCACTTGGAAAGGGGTCTTTGATAACTTATAGTGCTGGAAAAATAGAACTTATAGCAAAACTTTACATTTGCTGAAATTATTTTACTTGGGATTTGGGAGGTTGAGCGGGAGTATAGATGGGAAAAGTTTAATTATGTGAAAAATTTTAACTTGACTCAAACTACATGTTAAAATTTCAAGTTAGATATAATGAAGAATTTTCTTAAGAATGTTATCATATTACACCTAACCCAGGGATGGGGAACCTGCAGTGTTGAGGCCTCTAAGTCATCAAATACAGCCCTTTGACTGAATCAGGTGTGCAAGGACTTATGGAACCTAGAAGGCCACATGTGAACTTGAGGCTGCAGATTTCCCATTTGTGAATCCTAACCTATATATGCTTTGAAGGAAGGTGTGGAATCTTTATTTTAAGAGCAAGGAAGTACTATGGGAAACTTTAAAATATTACCAGTCTTTTGTTATAGGTGGTTTAGGTATAAATTTTTTGTTACTGACAAGATAGGTTAAATGTTGTGATTATGTAAAATTAAGTTTATTTACAGTCATGCGCCTTTTTACACTAACTACTATAAATTATAGTCTCCATTGAACATTAAAGGGTATTGTTTTCAATTCCTTTAAGGTTGAATTTTTCTATTTCTTTCAGAGAGCATTAGGTAGTCAAAAATCCAAAGTAGTTGAATTCAGCAATAAAGACACCTCTGAAATTAGCAATGAACAAGATAAAGAAAATTCCATAATGAAAAATGAACCAAGAAGAGTTAAGATATTTGATGGAGGGCAAGTACCAATTTTTATTTTTTGAACTAGCATTTTAAAAATTAATATTCCTTGTTTTGATATTTTAAAGGGTGATCATTATTTTCTAATTTTATGTTATTAGCATATACAAATTCACAGATTTAATTCAACGTTTATGTAGAATACAGCCCTTGCTGCAAAATTAGCATAGAAAAATATATATTCAGTTTACTAATTCTATTTAGTGAGGGATCAGAATTAGAATTGTTGATAGTTGCAGGAGAAAAGGACAATACTAATTATTAAATAACAGTGAGGCACTTGTGAGCAAAGTCTCTGAAATTCTGGCTTTCACTATATATAGTTGCTGCTGTAGTTATATAACAATAGATTATATCTTTTAGAATCTTGAAAATTCTTTTGATTAAACTTGCCTAGTCTGAGAAGGATGTATTTGAGATACTCACATATATTTTGGTGTGTAATATGTTGCTTTATGAGCTGTAGTGTAATAGTGGTGTGAAACTAGCCTTAGAGCCACAGAAACCTTATTTCAGTTACATCCTTTGACACCTGCTAGCTGTATGACTCTAGACAGTTAACTCATCAGAGCCCCAGGTAATAATCTTCTAAGAATATAATTTACAGAGAAGGGTTGCTCTAAATTGGTAGAGGGATTTTTCTTAGTAAGAGTTCCCTATTCCAAAGGAATCATAGACCTGGACACACACACACACACACACACACACACACACACATAACCAACTTGAACCTTAGGTTCTAGTAAAGTACAAAGTGAGAAGAACACACAGTAAAAACTAGCTGACCTTGAGAGGAGGGTTTGAATTCTCCTCAGTCATCTTCTACCTAAGTGACATTGGGCAAGCCTCTATTTTCTCATCTGTAAAATAGAAACAATAGTAATCACATTAATCACTTTATGGGTTGTTGTGAGGAAAGTACTGTGTAAAACTTAAGGTGCAATATAAATGTAAGCTATTATATAACAGAGTGTGTGTGTGTGTGTGTGTTAAGAAAGAACACTGAAATCAGTACTGAAGAAGAAAGGGATAATATTTAATAGAGGAGTTAGAGAGGATTTCAAGTTGAATTAGAATTAGCTCCTGGTTTATTAGATGTTTCTAAATGTAAACGTAGAATGATTACAAATGCACAAAAGCCTTATATGTTGAATACTCTATTTGTACCATCATTTGTTTTATTTCTTTGGGGATTGTGTGTAATCATTACTTTCCTATTCGTATTTTCTTCTTTAAATTAGATATAAATCAAATGAAGATTATGTCTATGTTCGAGGCAGAGGAAGAGGAAAGTACATTTGTGAGGAATGTGGAATACGTTGTAAGAAACCTAGTATGCTGAAGAAACATATTCGCACTCACACAGATGTCCGTCCTTACCACTGCAACTACTGTAATTTCTCCTTCAAAACTAAAGGTAGAAGAACATGATGTGTGTTTTTTAATTTGCCTTCTCTTCATATGTAATTAAAGTTTCTATACATTATACTTTGAATATCTTTAGACACACACACTTAATAATTATAAATTGCTGGGGCAGCTATGTGACGCAGTGAATAGAGCCCCAGCCCTGGAGTCAGGAGGACTTGAGTTCAAATCCACCCTCAGACACTTAACTCTTACTAGCTCTGTGTCCTTTGGCAAGTTGCTTAACCCCAATTGCCCTGACTTCCCCCCTCCAAAAAAGCAAAAAAAGAGTATAAATTGACTTAGAGATTATATCTGTTTCCTATCTTGCCAGTAGTTTGTCCACCCCCTCCTGCTCCTGGTATTTTGTGTCTGTTTATCTAGATCCTGTGGTGGGGGTTGGGGTAGGGGGGAACAGATTCTATATAATCTTTTAGAATGTCATAAATTTAAAATTTTAAAGTTAAAATAATATCTTTCCCCCACACATAAAAAGTTAGCTCTGTGGCTAACATTTTTAGAAGTAGTTACTTTGATACTGAGGAGATAAATAAGAATTTTGTTTTATAAGTAATTTTAGATTAAGAGAAGGTTTAACATGAAAACCAGAGTAAGCTTTTACACATTCATAAAATAATGCTGTTAGTTAACTTTTAGACCTCCAACACATTTCTCTTTCCTCCCTAACATCCACATACATGAATATTGTCAAATCTTAACTTGTGACAAGAGTGTCCTGCTTTCTAATCATTCTTCCATATAGTTTGTTCATAAATGTCCCTCAGAAGAAATCAGTGAAATTATACCTATTATTCCCTTAGCTGCTATATGTATAATTTTATTCAAATCATAAACATTCACAGCACTGTTAAGATAATGTCATAATGCTTGGTAAATTGTTACTATGTGTTAATACTCCCTAAGTTTGCTGTTATAGTTAAATGCTTTAACCAATACAAAGATAAACAATTTCTTATTCAATAGTGCTTTGTCAAGAAAAGTTATACAATTGGAGACTTTAAGAATAATCTGAGTATTTTTTGTTTATTAAACATTTATATTGGAAACAATCACCATATCAGAAAATAGTCTATATAAAAGAACAAGACCTTAAGATATACAGGGACATTACATTATTAAAGAAATATTTCTTATTAGTTTTTCCTCTTACAATATTTTTTATCTTTTCAGAACGATTTTTATCTATTTTTAAATAAAATGTTTTCTTCTTTAGAAGTTTCACTTTTCAGTGATGTTTAATATTTCATAATTTAGAACTTCATTATTTCAGTGGTATTCTCTTTATTTTAGTTTACAGTGGGAATCTATGAGATGAACAAAAAGACATGGGCCTCAAGGCTTGTTTGGGTTCACTTATGGTTCCCAAGTGACAGTGATGAAGTGACAGAAGGTGGACTAAGAATTGTCCAGAATATCAATGAATATTACAGAATATCAACCCATGTTTGAAGAACTCAGAGGAGGAGGAGGTACTCATTGACTCTGGAGACAGCCAGTTCCATACTTAGAGAGCTCCAGTGGTTAGGAAGGCTTTCTTAATGTGATTTCTGAATCTTCTTGTCTTAGACTTCTACCCTTTATTCCTAATTCTTCCCTCTGAGGATAAGCTAAAGAAATGCTATGTTTCTTCCACCTGACAGTCTTTGAAACACATAATAGATGGTTAACATATCTCTCCTAAGTCTTCTCTTTTCTATGCTAAACATCTCCAAATCCTTGAACTGATGCTCATCTGTCAGACTCTGTCACCTCTCCATTCTGGTTGTCTATTCAGTGGTCTCTAACTTGTCTTTGTCTTCCCTCAAGGTGGTACCCAAAACTGCATACAATACTTGAAATATGGTCTAACCATGATCTGCCTACTATAGCAAGACTCTCAGTTGGCCCATTTTGGATGCTGTACAGTTTAAAAGTCCTCTGTCCTCAACAAAAATCCTTACTTTCAGAAAAATTTATCATATGACATGGTACTGAGTCCTCACTCTATTGTTCTAGATAAATTTCTGCTTGGTCAGTGTCTCAGTTTACAATGTGACATAGGATTGTCCACAGTACTCTGGATGGCAAACTAACCGTATAGTTATACTTGATGGTATCTGATGCCATACTTCTGTTAATGTGAGGGTTTCCACATCACACTACTGACTCATATTGAACTTACAATCTACTTAAATCCCCACATATTTTTCACATGGACTCCTTCATAGCCAAATCTCCTCTATCTCTTGCTTATACAGTTGATTAAAAAATAAAACACTAAAGTTGTATGTGATTTGATAGAAAAAAATGTTGGATAGGGAGTCAGAGAACCTGGTTCTGACACTATCTTTATAACCTTGAGCCAAGTCACTTTTCCTCTGGACCTCATTTTCCTATCTCTAAATGAAAAGAACTAGTTGGCCAAGATATCCAAGTCCTCTTTGGTTTCCAAATCCATTTATGTGTACTTCTCCTTCTGCCTTGTTATTTCTGTTGGGGAAAAAAAATTCCTTTTCTCCCATGATTATAACCTGGCAGTTATCTTTGCCTTTCCCTTCTTTACCAACCTTTCATATCCATTCACTTTTCAAGCCTGATTAGTAGCAACTTTGCAACATGACTTACTCCCATCCCTTTCTGTCTTCCCACCCTACCTCTCCTAGATCACTGTGGTAGCCTCTTAAGTATTTCCATTGCCACACTGTGTTCTAATTCATCCTTCATATAGCAGTATATCAGAATAATCTTTCTTATACATGGATATAGTTTTATCATTCTTCTACTCAAAAATTTAAATTGCTTTTCTTTGTACCAAGTTCAAATTTTAGCCTGCTTTTCAAGATTCACTGTAATTAGGCACCACAATACTCTTTCCACAATTATCTCATATATTCCCTTCAATATACCCTTAATGCTGTAGTCAAACTAGATTATTCTTGTCCTGAAAAACACTCCCTACACTCCTCCATTGCTTCATGTTCACACAGTTCCATATGCCTGGAATGTCTTCTCCTTCCTTTTTGTTTAATTCCAACACATCATTATAGCCCAACTCAAAGGTTACTTCCTCTAGAAAGCTTTCCCTTGTTCTCCTCTGCCTAATAATCATTTCTCCCCACATACCCTTTGATCTCATTTAGCATTTTGTTCAGCAGCTCTAAAGCATTTAACATGAAAGATGTTACATAACTATTTATTACTCCAATATCCATGTCATTCTTCCCTACCCCACCTCCCTTTAGCTTATAGAGAAGCAGCATGACATGATGTAAAGAGAGCTGGCCTTGGAGTTTGTAAGACCTGTTTAAAGATTCCCTCTGATATATATTGGCTCTGTGATAACAGACAAGTCACTTAACTCATCAGTACTGCCACAACACTCTAACGATAAGTTGCAAGGGAGTTGCTGATCTGCATTGGTAGAAGGGGAGTTTCCTCATTGGAATTTTCATATACAGAATCACAGCACTGGTTAAAAAAAATAAATGAAATGAACAAACTCCTCTCTAGCTTGTAAGCTCTGAAGAGAATAGGGACCACATCTTATCTAAACTGTTTTATCCCATACAGTTCCTCCTACAGGTGTCTGCACACAGTTGGTACTTATTGAATGAATTTACCCCAGTTGCATCCTATCATATTTTGTCCCTCTAAAAGTCCTCTTCCACTTGCCTTATGATGGCCTGGATGTAGCATTGGATTCCCAAAGGCTATGCCACCAGCAGAAATTATGGCAAATTTTACTAAATTACAAAGACTGTTCCAGGAGCAGTTTGTCAGGGATCACCATTTGAAATTTGGTCAGTAGATGGTTGGTTCTTTAGCTCTGGCAACCAGTGAAACAAACAAAAAGACGAAATAACTCCATGTCCTGGTCAGCCTCCTTTTGCTTCTGCAGTGAAGGGGGAAGAGCAATGGAAAAGGAAGAAGAGAATGCTAAGAATTACAGTATTTATAGAAGGAACACTGAACCAGATGATTATTGTGACATTCTCAACTCTAAATGACATCAAAAGATATAATGAAGTCACCACTAAATAGAAGATCGACTCACAGGTTCTCTTTGGAAAGGCAAATAAGCGAATTTGCAGAGTTGATTACAGAATTCACTCTAAGGCAATGAGAAAAAACATTTCATGGAATTCTTCATCATCTTACCCTGAAGTACTTGTGATGTACATATGCAAAAAAGATCATATGAGATAATTACAGCTTACATACCAGCATCTGACGTAAAGATCGAAGAGACTGAGAAAGTCTATGAAAAACTTTGAAAGCGTTCTTCAGGCCACATCAAAGTATACAGTGACATTCAGTGACCTCAGTATGAAGCTAGGCAAAAGGAAAGACCTTGAAAAACATATTGGAAGATATGATTTATGATTAAGGAAAAAGTAAAAAGGCTTATAGACCACTTAGGATTCTCATGTCTATATCTTAAATGTTTTCACAAATAGTAGAAGGCATTGGGATTACTGAGTGTTAAACAAAAATGATACTGAGCGTATTTTAATAGACAAAAATGACTGATTGTACTCAGGAGGTCATTCAGTAAGTACTTATAAAGGACTTACTGTTTCTGAATCAGATCTTTGTACAATTAGACCATCTACTTGCCACCCTATACTTTTTAAAGCAAAAATTAGAATCAACACTAAATCAGAAAAATGCAAATGAAAAGATAAGACATGAGTAAATATGCCCAATCTAATTTAATTAAACTACTCATGGCTAACTTGGGAAGTGGATAAATGAACTGAAATCAATACGTCCTATCATCATTTCCTCTGTACATTTAACTATATCAATTTATAAAGGAGACTAAAAGAGCCCCAGAAGCACCCACTTAAGAAATACTTGAGTCCCATGTTAAATAGGAATATATGATAATTAAGTATAGTACCTATGTAGAATAAAAACACATATAAAATCATATGTATTTCCTTACAAAGCAGTGAAGAGTGGAAGAAAGGAAAATAGGCGTGCAAAAAGCCTGTCATAGGACCACACTGAATTAGTTTATTATAAAGCAGTTTATAAATAAAGTTGAAAGGAAGTCAACAGACAGACAAAGATGAAACCTATTTGTGATCTGTTTTTGGAGTTTGGATCTATTTTCATTGTTAATGAGTGGATTCAATGAATTTGGACACACCACTTCAGTCCTAGATGTACCATATTGGCATATGTAAATGCCATGCAAGAAGATCCAATGAAGGACAGCTGCTAAACCAGACAGTATGCACAAAAGAAAACATTTTTAAAATTCATGTATAAAGTTATACAAACTTGAAAGCGTGGGAGGAGTAAATTTAAAGATACTTGAAACATGAGAAGATAACAGACAGTGGGCCTGGGGTTGGGGGAGAGGAAGATGCATCCAATATTATTATCAGAAAAAAGTAGGCTTGAAGATATCAGTAACTACTAACTTATATACTTATTTTCTCTTCACTATAAAATCCTTGAAAATGGTCTTTATGTTTAATAAGCTTACCCTCATTGAGGATATGAAAAAGTGACCCAAAATACTTTTGCACATTATTTTCTGTGGCATATCACGTATTTAAAATTAGTAGATTGGAGAATTAAGAGGATATAAGATACTGTTGTGTTTGTTGCTTTTAAAAATATCTTGACTACTCAGCCTTTAGTAGAATGCAACTTTAAAGGTTCTCCCCTGGTATGATGTCTCTCATACATAGGTTAATATCAGATGCAATACCTTTGTAGATATAATCACAGAGAGAACTTTATCAGTTCTCTCAACAATAACCCTCTCAGTAAGCTGAGATAAAAAAAAATTATATCCTGCATAGAGTCCAAGTTGAAGAGGATTTCCCCATAAATGGAGAAGACCTCTAAATGTTCACTTTTACAGATAGCATTTTGCTGATTATATCATGTCTCAGCATATTATATTGCAGGGCCATCTCAATTGGCTCCTTTGAGATCAGTAGATATACAGGCCCTAAACACTATTTGGATGGAGTGCCCATTGTCCAGACTGTAGTATATAATTTGATGATCAGTCAGTTGAGCTGGTCGTGTGCGTGTGTGTGTGTGTCTGTCTGTCTGTCTGTCTGTCGTGGGTACATATGCAAATGGACAATAAACTGGGCTCAAAATTGAAAAAGAGAAGAGACTATAATGAATTTTGGAAATAATGTAGAACTCTCAGTAATGTTCAGGCCTTTCTCTGCAACAAAAACTCATTTTAAAAAAAAATCAGTATTTTCCCATTGAAGTTATATGGGTGGGAATCATGGAATATTAAGGTCTCTAAAGGCTCAGATTGTGGTCATCCAAAGGGAAATAGAGAATCATATAGTGTTTTGTAAGTAGGTTATTGCGTAATATCAGTGATGATTTATGCAGAAGAAATGGTATAAGAAGCCAGGATACGTGATCAGAAAAGGTGAGCCTGTCATAGCAAGAACAAGGAATACTACACAAGTGTGCTACAGTGGAACCCATAGTATGTTCAAAGATCCCAAGAAAAACTTTCTTCACATTAGATAGCTCTTCTGTGATCTACACTGATGGAATAAATATCTGTGTTGATAAAATCATCAACCCATGGAGACTTCTTTTTGGATCTTAATATTTTTCAATCCATTGTCTTAGCTCTCCTTGTCAGCTTTCTATCATCTGTAAATTTGATAAACATTTCATCTATGCTTTTTTCTAAATTCTTTGTGCCTTGCATGTTCTTTCACACCCTACTTCATTTTATTATCTAATTGTCTCTCTCACTCTCTCTCATTACATAAGTTCCTTGAGAGAAGGAAGTGGATCTTAATTCAATTCAGCATTTTGTAAGCACGTGTTATGTGCGAACATAATTTATTTTATTTTATTTGTTTTATGCCTCACTTGAGATGTTCACCACTGTCATAGAAGAGATCCAGCAGAGTTCAAGTTGAAGAAGGATTCCTTATAGATGGTGAGGTCCTTCAGATGATCCTGTTTGTGGATGCTATTGTGTTGATTTCATCAAGCTCCAAAATATTGCAGAGCCTCCTAAATGAGATTCATAATTACTCCAAAGAATTTGACCTAACCATTCAACAAGCATTTATTAAGCGCCTACTATATATTCTGGCACTGGGAAAACAAAGACAAAAACAAAACAATCCCTGCCTTCAAGGAGCTTACATCTGATTAGGGAAAATAATATGAACACCAATAAATACATACATATATATATATATATATATATATATGTATATAAAGTAATTTCCAGGAGTCAGGACATTAGCGTCTAGGGGGAAATCATCCTAGACCTTGAGTAGAAGGTGGCACATAAACTGACCCACATAGGAAAAACTAAGAGATTGAAGAAGGCCTGTTGTCTAGATTATGATGCAGAGATAGATGGGCACCTCATAGAATTATAGTACTTATCCATCAATTCACTAACTAAAAAATGGTCTTGGTTGGAAATTTCAAGCTTCTTTTAAGGACCTCAGCTTTTCCCTGAAACAAAAGTTCATTTTTTAACACAAGTATGCTTCCAGTAATAATATGTGACTGGGTATCTTGGAACACTATAGTCGCAAATGAATTGAAGTTGAAGATTCCAAAGAATATGGAAAGGTGCATGGTGGGCATAAGCAAGAGACAACAAATTGCTAACAAGAAGGTACAAAGGAGAATCGGTGTAAAGAATTTTATCTGAAGCTGTGATTTCATTGGTGTAGGGAGCTCCTGGTGAAGAAATTTCCTCAACCAATGTGGATCAGCAGCTGTTCTACTTAGAGAGTGATTTAGAGAGTTGTTCGAAGGTCCCAAGAAGTTAAGTGACTTTCCCAGGTCATACAGCCGATAGATATGAGATGGAACTTGGACCCAGATCATCCTAACAATAAACCTCTAACCACAAACCTGTGATGCTTCTCAGTGTAAAGAATTTGATCAAAGAAACATATGATTGAAAAAGTAAATGTACTGGTTATATGCAAAAATGAGCGATATGACAACCTCAAGTTGATCCCTGTTATGAATTATATGAGGACATGGATAGCCATGAATGGGTTGAAATCCACGTCTTTGGAGAGAATAACCACATCAAGGAGAGCACAGATTGATTGGGATGTAGAATACAAGCAGCTGTGCTGGCTGCTTTGCATCCTTTTCAGAGCTTAGCACAGTGCTTTGCATAGAGTAGGCACTCAATAAATGTTTGATTTGAAGTGGCAGGCTTTTCCTGGTCAATTCTATATATAATCATTGGCCCAATAAGTATAGTAATATTACTAAACACTGAAGCTAAAACTTGCTTTTTCACATGCATTCAGAAAGTGAAAGTTCTTCTACAACTTCTATTCAGCCCAGGGGCATTTTTAGTAACTAGGTTTATATATAAATAGAAACCTGTATTTGCTTAAAAAATGTATTTGTTGCTATTAGATTTTTTTCATAATTTTACCATCACGAAGGTTCTTTAAATCTCCATTGGAGGGGTAGATAAAGACCAGAAGAATAGAGTTCCATTTTGGTAGCCACAGTCTATATTTATATTTGAAAATAGCCACTTTTTATAAATAAATTTATCATCACAATGTAAATTTAACATATTTTCCCCTTTAAGGAAATTTGACAAAACATATGAAGTCTAAGGCACATAGCAAGAAGTGTGTGGATTTAGGAGTGTCTGTAGGTGTAATAGATGATCAAGACCCAGAAGAATCAGGTAAGATCTTTGTTTATCTTATGTTTTATTCCCATATTTGATTTTTAATGCCATTGTTCATCTTTCCAAAGAGTTTTGTTTTTTTAAATAAAATTCAGTTCAAATTGAATTAAATTCTACTATCTGGATGGCAGAAAGTCAGTCAAGGAAACATATCATTAATACTATCTGATTCACCAGGACTATTAAACAAGTATTTGGCATTGGCAAACAAGAGCCTATCAATTAGCATTTTTTTTACCCAAGGGTTTGATCATAAAAAAATGAGACTTCCTTATTATTGTGGAGTTATCCTTGTTTCTTTTGTACAATTTTCTGAATGAAAACTTTACCTTACTGTATTGAATGTACTTGAATTTGTTATATACGCATTTTGCAAGAAGAAAGTGGTAAAGAAATTATTTAAAATGGGGAAAAGATTAATGCTTTTTACTTCCACTTGGTAACCAATAACTGATAAAGTAATTAGCTAGAGTTTAATTCTAAATATATTGGAGCAATGACTTTCAGGCATTAGAATTGATATGAGTCATTATTTTAAGCTGAAGAAATATCTGACTATATATCCTTTTTTGATGTATACACTAATTTCTGGTTTCCTTGAATGTCAAAGAAAAAAAATAGCCATGCAGTCAATAACTAAATCTAAGACAATATGTATCATTTTTGTGGTTATTGGATGTTTGGATGGTTTTTTTTAATCCCATATAGGGCTAGGATTAGAAAAGTATGCCATATATCAATTGTGATAGATCCTTTATCACATAGCAGGCAGGACCTTTGGGTATTCGTGACCCAAATTTTCAGAACACCAGATCTAGGCAGTTTCCAGATGACCATACTCTAATAATCATAAAGGCACAAATACCTTATATTTGCATAATTGTACAGCTTACCAAGTGCTTTCATATACATTTTCAGATTTGATTCTCTTAACTGCTCTGAGAAAATCTGTCAAAAATTAGATCAAAACTCCAAGAAAGGCATACATAAGCACCAAAAAATGTTATTTTTCTGCAAGACAATGCCTTCTCATCTTTGCCCTGTTTTATTCTGTTATTTGGCATCCTTCTATGGATATGCTCCAATGTATAACTCTTATCTTAGGAATTATTTTACTAAAGTTAATAGAATTTGATATAGATCTAAGGATAATGCCTTTCCTTAATGACATTTAGAGAGTTTATAAAATAAATCTGAATATAATTCAGTATCTAAATAGTTAAAATTCAGCTTGATGAATTACAATTAAATTTTTATGTGAAAAGGAAGTTCTTTTTAGTAATCTAGAAAATTATTTAAAAGTGATATGTTAGGAAAAAATGTGTAACAGATTCAGCAAGAAATGTCATTGATTTTAATAACTTGTCATCCAGAAAAGGCACATTATAAAAACTGTAGCTGGGGCGGCTAGGTGGCGCAGTGAATAGAGCACCGGCCCTGGAGTCAGGAGTACCTGAGTTCAAATCCGGCCTCAGACACTTAACACAAAAAACTGGCCGTGTGACCTTGGGCAAGTCACTTAACCCCAACTGCCCTCCAAAAAGCAAAAAACAAAAAAACAAAAAAACTGTAGCTTAAGAAATAGTAAGAACACAATCTTATTGTACATTATTACATTTCTTCAATATAAGAATATTTAAGATGTTATAACTGACATTGATATAGTGCTTTGAGGTTTGTTGTGTCTGTTACATACCTTTTTGCATGTGATCATACAACATTCTTTTCCATCTGTCTCTCTGATTTTGGAAGGAGGAGGCTGCAGTTAATAAATAGTTCAGTTCTAGGCATAGGAGAATTGTGACACAAAGGAATAATTGATTTCTTCTATATTGATGCAGGAATTAGGAAAACTACCTACCTGACCTTTTGTGCCTCAACTAAACTTAATGTTTTGGTTAGTGCCTTCCCTCTTGAAAGTTTCAGTTTCATCTCCTTGTAGAGGTCCAGATTATTTTATGTCCACAGAATAGAGTTGTGAAGAGGAAAATATATGTAAATTTTTAACAAGTCTGAATAAACTGAGAATCTTAGAAATATTAATTTTTCTAATAAAGGCTTTTTATATTTGTGAGTTCCAGAATAATTTCATCTACTTGACAGTTGTAATTTTATTCTTTCTATTAATATTCTTCCATTATTAGGCAGCTAGTAGGTGGTACAGTGAATAGAAAGCTGGGGCAAGAGTTAGAAAGGAATGTCTGAATTCAGATCCAACTTCAGATATTAATTAGCTGTGTGACCCTAGGCAAGTAACTTAAACTTGGTTCACTTCTGTTTACTAAACCCTTGTGATGCTGATGATGACAAAGATGAAGATGAAGACATTAGGTACATCCTCAACTTTTATATAAATATTCTTTAAATTTTCATCAGTTGGGTAGAAAAAGCCCAGAAAAATACAGTCACTTTCTGTGCATATGTATAAATACCTTGTACCTTTAGTTCAGAAAAGATGGCAAAAGCAAAATCACTTAGTCAGCATGCATTTATTAAGTACCTACTGTATGCCAGGCACCATGCCAAATTCCAGGAATACAGAAAGAAAAAGCCAAAGACATAACCCCTGCTCTCAAGGATTTCACATCCTAATGGGGAATGTAACATGCAAAAAACCCTGTACATACAAGTCAAGTCAAAAGCACCTACTATGTGCCAAGTGCTAGGATGCAAAAAATAAAATAAAAGACAAAACATTTCCTGTTCTTCAGGGAACTCATTCTGATGGGAGAAACAACATCCAAACTAGTAGGTACAAACAAGATACAGGATAAATTGGAGAAAATCTCTAGCATTAAGGCAGCAGTTCTCAACCTGTGGGTCACGACCCTTTTGGGGGTCGAACGACCCTTTCACACAGGTCACAGGGGTCACCTAAGACCATCAAAAAACACATATTTCCGATGGTCTTAGGAACCAAGACACTGCTCCTCTATCCATCTCCAGGCGGGTCCGCCCACATGCAGATGCACCCACATACGAGTATTAAAGGGTTGCGGCATTAGGAAGGTCGAGAACCTCTGCATTAAGAAGTATCAGAAAGGCTTCCTATAGGAGGAGAGATTTTGTCTGGATCTAGAGCAGTGGTTCTCAACCTTCCTAATGCCACAACCTTTTAATACAGTTCCTCATGTTGTGGTGACCCCCAGCCATAAAATTATTTTCGTTGCTACTTCAAAACTGTAATTTTGCTACTGTTATGAATCATAAATATCTGATATGTAGGATGTATTTTCATTGTTACAAATTGAATATAACCCACAGGTTGAGAACCACTGATCTAGAGGGAAGCCAGGGAAGTAAGAAAGTAGAGATGAGGAGGGAGACCATTCCAAGCAGGGGTCCTTTACAGGGAAAATGCCCAGAGCTGGGAGATGGAGTATCATTTTTGTGAAACAGTAAAGGCGAGTGGATTGCTGAGTACATGGGGGAGAAGGGTGGAAGGGATAAGGAGACTGGAAAGGTAGAAAGGGACCAGGTTATGAAGGAATCTGAAAACCAAAAAGAAGATTTTACATTTGATTCTGTGATGATGAGGAGCCACTAGTTTATAGAGTAGGGACTTAGAGTGGAGGAGGGGGGAAAGGGGAGAATGAGAGACTTACATGATCAGACCTGTGCTTTAGAAAGATCAGTTTGATAATTGACTGGAGAATGGAGTAGAATGGGAGAGACCTGAGGAAGGTAGACCAGTGAGCAGGCTGTTAACAATAGTTCAGGTGTAAAAGGATCAGGGTCTTCACCAGGGTGGTGGCAGATTCAGGAGAGGAAGGGATATAGACAAGAGATATTACAAAGGCAGAATCCCTACGATTTGGCAACAGATTGAAGGGAGGGAGGAAGGGAGGAGGTATTTACAGAGTGAACAGTTAAGGATGACACCCAGATTACAATGGGTGACTGGGAGAGGATGGCAGTAATAGAAAATTAGGAAGAAAAGAGGGTTTTGAATGTCTCCAAGATAATCTAGTTTTAGATGTTCATTGCCCTATTGGATTTGTGAAACTAGAGGTCAGGAGAAAGGGCTTGGTAAATTGACCAAAGAATCATCACCCTAGAGATGATAATTGAATCAGTTGGAACTGATGACATTATCAAGAAAAACAATATAGAAGAAGAAAAGAGGGCCTAGGAAAAAGATAATAAATTTGTTCAGGCTTTCCTATCCAGTATGGGAGTTCATTCTAAAGGAGGGTAATTCAAGAGTAGAAACTCAAGGGTTGGTCAGTCTTTGATTTTATTCTGAGGCTACAGGTGTGTGTGTGTGCGTGTGTGTGTGTGTGTGCACGTGCGTGTGTGCATGTGCATGCATGTGCACATGTGTGTGTGTGCATGTGTGAAGTGCTTTGCCACCTTTGAAGTGGTATAAACTGAATTGTTTATATGACTCCTAACCTCATTGGAATGTTAGTCTCATGCCACACACTGAATTACTTATTGGTTACTCTTACTTCCTCTCAAGAATTCAAGCTTTCTAGCAGGATGACCTTCACAAATTCATGTATGCACACACTTAGACTTTTGCTCCTTTGCACTCATTCCTTGGGTTCCTCTTAATATATTTCCCTTCTTCTTGGCCCATAGAAATGGAAAGATTTAAGAAAACTGTAAAGTATATGTTACTTAGCCCTTAACTTTACATCTCTCTGTTTTCCATGTGATAGTATGCAGTGGTATCAACTGCTTTGCTGAGTAGCATAATGAATAACAAAGAAGTCTGTTATTTTTGGCATTTCTATTAACTTGAATCCAAGAACCTAGATGCTATTTTGTTTCATTACATAAAGCTTCAATGTGATTATAGAAATATATGTGCAGTCATATGTTTGTGGAGAATCATACTATAGTCATTGAGAAAAGCCTTCAGTGGCTCCACTCCTAGAGATGGTGGATACTTTGCAATTTTTTGATATTTCATCTGCATTCCATTTGTTGAAGCAAAGTGTGCTTAAATGTCTGAAAATGATTGAAGTCATGGTGCCAGCAAAACCTCAAATGTAAAGATATATGTTTGGAAGAAACACAAAGGTAAAACTTGTCATTGAATTTGTAAATAATTGACTGATAAAGAGGAGGAAAACTGAACCTAGGAGGGCAGAAGTCCCGCATGACAAAA
Organism: Pseudocheirus occidentalis; assembly: GCA_028646575.1. Taxonomy (NCBI): domain Eukaryota; kingdom Metazoa; phylum Chordata; class Mammalia; order Diprotodontia; family Pseudocheiridae; genus Pseudocheirus; species Pseudocheirus occidentalis. Next base: position 137,891,157 of record CM053594.1, on the reverse strand, counting down.
AGCGGCATACCACTTTGCACAGGTCTGTTTCTCCTCCCTTCTCATCTTCAGTGCCCCAGCTTCTAGGTGAGGTCTTTCATGATGCACCCCACCCTCCCACCTCGCTGCTAAGTCTCTTCCCCTGTTCATTTCCTCCCACCCATTTGTTTTAGATATGTTTTATGTTTACTTTTCCACATACAAGTTTTCTCCTCCCTGATAGAATGTAAATCCCTGGAGTACAAGGACTATTTCATATTTGTCTTTGTATGCCAAGTGCCTCACACTGTGTGTAGTACCTAACAGATGCTTAATAAATGTTTATTGATTAATTCTTAATTTATCTTAATATCATACAGCAGGGTTTTTTATCATACATGATACAAATGTGTATTGAGATGTATCCAATAAAAATATTCAGTATAATATAATTTCACTGGGATATTTCTACGTGAAAAATAGATAATAATGAAGTAACTGAACAAATGTTATTTACACATAAACCTTTGTTACTGTAGAACTAGAATTCTGTAGTAAGGGAGTGAGATCAGAAATCAGATTCACAAACAGTGAATTGTATTGTACAAAGAATAGTGGCAGCTGCAAATCCAAGAGCCACATGGTGTGGAAAGGACATTTATTTAGGATCTTGTCATTTCTTCATTACAGAAGTGGACAATGATCAACCTAAGTATTATCCTTTAGAATTAAAGATGACCCTCTAGGGAAGCAGAGCACAGGCCCTGGAGTCAGGAGGTCCTGAAATCAAATCTTAGCTCAGACACTTAGCACTTACTAGTTGTATGACCATGGACAAGTTACTTAACTCTGATTCCCTCGCAAAACAAATGAAACAAAACGAAAAAACAAGTATGTATATTTGCATACTAGCCTTTGGAACATCCATGCTGTCTTGGACAACTTGTGAATTTCAGTGACACCTAGACCTTTTAAATCCATTTTATTTCCTGTAGAGTTATTTCCAATTCTTAAAATCTTGTATTTTTCTATATATACACAAACACACACATATTAATTTTCATTTACCTCAAATGGAATTTATTTTGCGTTTCTAGTAATTTCGCTAGTATGTATTTTAAATTAAATTGTTTTAAATTTTTAAATTGTATTTTAAATTAAATTAAATACACTAGTGTGTATTTTAAAATTCTACTCTACTATACTGGATATCTTATCCAACTTGACCAACTCAAACCTCACCATACCCATATTCAACATCTTTGATAAGCATATTCTCTACGATCACCATTAATAGTATTTACAAAAGGATGGGTCTTTTGAAAATAGTGAATCAACAATCCTTAATTCTTTCTAATCCCTTATTACTCTTAATATTGGTTTGCTGCATACTGGGTTCTTGCACTGTCAGAATTCTCTACTGGCTTAATTCTTTAAGGGCTTAGATTTAGGAGTGTTAGAATTTGGTTATTTTGCCCAAATCTGAGAGATTTTTTCACATATTTGTCATTTTAACTGTGTAAAATTTGCTCCTTTAAAAAAGGTTACAATTTAGTATGATTAAGAATTTGACATGTCAGTCTGAATATATAGCACCAGTCATGATATATAATAAACATTGTCCTTTAGAGTGGTAGCAATAGAATGCTACTTTTATTTTTTTCCTTCCAGGAACGAAGTACATTCTTGCTCTATAAGATTATATGTTTGGGGGCTTTTTACCACTTATTATTGGGTTTCTCATCGTTGGGTATTAGTAAATAGCTTTGTTTTCATCTTTCGTGTCAAAAATTACCCCTCTAGCTATTTGCTTTTCATGTCCTGATCCAAGGAATGTTTTTGTCACCAAAATGATACTTAAAACGTGAGGAATGTTAATATATTCCTTAAACTCCCGGATGTGGTGAAGTATTTAGCATGATAAAATGCAACTGGAAACATTGTTCTTAATCATATAGTTATTACAGTGAAGACAACTTTACAGCACAGAATCTTAAGTCCTCCCCCGCTTTTTTTTTATCCCTTTAAGCTTTATGACTAATTAAAACTATTTATATGTAATAACAGTGAACTTATTACATAAATAGGGCTACATTCCTAAACCCAATAAAAATGTCCTTTTGAGAGTATTTTATTAATAATATTATTGTATTATTTTTTTAAAACCTTCAGAAAAATTAGAATTTTAAAGATTTTTTGTTTTCTACTAATATTAGTAGACTTTTAAAAAAACAATAAAATCATGTATCTGAATAGTTAGATGACAGTTGGACAGGTTTGATAGCCATAATGTTTAAATCACAGAGTAAGCAAATATTCTAACCTCTATAATATTTTTCAGCAAGTTCCTTCTGTGTGTGTGTGTGTGTGTATATATATATATATATATATATATATATATATATATACATATATATATATATGTCGTATTGTATTTGGGTATTTTTGTTGAGTGGCTTTTAAAAATACTTTATGCATATGATTTTAATGTATCTCAGAAAATCTCTGAACTCTTCTTAAAGAGGAGTTATGTGTGTTTAAAGAAAAAGTAATGAGGATATCAGGTATATTATAAAAGAATATCTAATACCAGTGGAGCAATATCTTTTATTATTTTTAGGATGAGCTCCTCCCAGCAGGTGTCACTATTTAGCAGTGCTGATAAGACTGGTTTGAACTACAATGAAAATTGTTCTTGAAGATAGTTTGTGAACTTCAGAAATCACATAGTATTGAATTATTCTATTGAAGCATATTGTCTGTCTTTGTAAAGCTTTGTTGTTCAAATTTGCCCAATTCTGTTTCCTTCAATAAAATCCAAAGCAGTTTTCTTGCATTTAGTGAGCTGTAGTTCTATAAATATATAAAATTAGATGAAATATTTTTGGAAAACTTTAATATGAAATTAACAGATGAAGTGTTAAATATGCAGATTCATCTGAGCTTTGTAGACTGGCTTTTTTCTTTCAAAATTCAGCAAGTATTGAACAGCTATTTGTGTACTAGGCAGTGTTATAGACTGATTAGGGGACACAAGTTAAAAAAGAGTAAATAACAAATACACAGCAATAATACAAGAGGTGTGACACGAAAGATAATGTGTTAAATAAGTGGTACAGAAACTAAGTACTATGGGTTTAAGGATGGAGAGATCAGTTGACTTAAGATTGAGCTAGGCCTTGAAGGATGAGAAGTTGTATGGTGTAGGAGAAAGAGCCCTGTCTGACTGGGTTCTAGTTCTCATTTCACAGTTGGCTAGTTTTCTAATCTTAGACAAGTTCTAAGACTCTTTGTTGCCTCATTTACAAAGTGATTATAATTGAGAAGCAACATGGTATGCTAGAAAGACTGCTGGACTTGAAGCAAGGTGGCCTGGGTTGGAAATCCATCTCTGATTCTTACTAGCTTTGTGGCTTTGGGAAAGTTTCTCTGAGCCTCAGTTATCTTATCTGAAAAAGGGGGATAATAATACTTGGACTAACTACAAAATTGTTGTATGAAAAATAAGTTGTAAACTGTATAGCACCCCATTAATGTAAGTTATAATTCCTTAGCCTGATAGCAGAAGTTTTGCCCAGGTTATCTTTGAAATCTTTTCCACCTCTAGGGTGTATGATTTTATTAAGGAGAGATAGCTGGAGGAAGAGCACTCCATGTCCAGAGGTAGAAGTGAGTAGTGGTGGTAAGAGATAATAAGTGGACTAATCTGACTGAGTTAGAAGGTCTCTTTTTAAAGAGTGTAGAAGGTAATGTTGGAAAGAAAATCTGGGGCCAGAATAAGGAAAGCCTTAATACTAAGGAATTTGTCACCTGTAATTACCCTGTAGTTAGCAGAGATAGAGCCTTCTTCCCTAGTTAGGACTGGACTCCATGGTTAAGCGGTACAGGAGTAGAAGAGGAAGCAGGCCATGACGTATGACAAGTGGGGTTTGGCCCTTGTTTCATTGTTGTACTGTCTTTGATATAATTATATATTGTTATGATTTGCTTTTTAACATACTAATTCTATAGGATGAAATTATTTCGTGTTCAAGGTTGAATCTTTTCTTCAAAGGCCATGTATTGATTATAGTTTCTATTGTGTGGTAGTTAGTGGAGAAAGTATTTGATAATTTTGCTTTCTTGTTTTTGTTATATATCTGTCAGGTTGTCCTGCCCATGTAGCTTATATATGTACACATACATTGTCTAAATCTGGCTAGGGGAAGGTATTGATAGGCTCCGTACCTCTGGAATATACTATAGGGGAGAGACAGGGAGAAAATTTGTAACTCAAAATCTTGTGGAAATGAATGTTGAAAACTAAAAAATAAATATATAAATTTTTAAAGAAACTAGGTGCCAAATAGAGCAAATTAAATTAGTTAATGTTTCTTGACAAGGAGCTTATAAGAAAGGTAATCTGAAACAAAATTATAAGGAGAATATATAGACAGCTAAATTTTTAAACTTAAGACTGAACGAAAATAGGTATTGACATTTCATGTAAGTAATATAAAAAGGATTGTTAGCTATAGATTTAAACTGGAAGGGCTCCTGGGTCATCTAGTTCAGCTCTTAATTCAAAATATTAGGAAACTGAGGTCCAGAATCATTAACTGACTTACCCAAAGTCACATAACTACTAAATGGCAGAGCTGGGATTCAGACTGAAATCAAGCCTTCCAAGTTTGAACACCTTTTTTTTTTTTTAACTGCACTGGCAACTTGAAAGTTTAGTTAGATGAGAGCTAAGAGAAACAGTAATTTTCCTGTTGGAGTTCATTTCAGGAACCACTTATTAATGGAAGACAAGTGGATTAGCTAGCTGCAGCTACCAAAGGATTACTTTATATATAAAACCAGAAAAGGGGTAATGAAATTCATAAGGAGGGGAAAAGTAGAAGAAAACCTCAAGGGAAATAAAAAAGAAGTGAGAACTAAGGGGGGCCTTGCAGTGACAGATCTCAAACTATACCACAGTACAGCAGCTCTCACAATGATTTGGTTTAAAAAATAGATCAATCAGTGGAATAAATTAGACATGCAACATATAGAAGCAAATATACCTAGGACCCTCATTCAAGAAATATCAAGATCCAAGCTGATGGGATGAGGACTAACCACTAACTGGGAAAATTCTATGGAAGAGATTAGACTTTGCCCAGTACTTCATGCCTTTTACCATGATAAATGCTAAGTGGAAAGGTCACATCATAAAGAAATTAGAGAAACATGAGGGAAAAATTACCTGTCACATCAGCGGATAGGAGAAAAGCATGTGACCTAACAAGGGATAGACATGGAGGCTTGCAGAAAAGAAAGTGGATAATTTTGATTGAATAAGATTTGAAAATTTTTGCAGAAACACATCTAATAAAGCTAAAATTAAAAGGGAAATAATTAACTGGGGAAACAGTTAGCAAGTTTCTCTAATAAAGGTTTCATTTCTAAGATATATAAGGAGTTGATTCAAATTTATAAGAATAAAAGCCATTCCCCAATTGATAGAGCTCAGATATGAATAGGCAGTTCATAAGAGAAAAAAAACCAGGCTATGTATAGCCACATGAAAAAATGCTTCAAATCACAAGTAATTAGAGATATGCAAATTAAAGCAATTCTGAGATTCCACTTCACACCCAGCAGATTGGCAAAGATGATAGGAAAGGGAAAAATAAAATTGTTGGAGGGGCTGTGGAAAAGCCAGGCAAATCAGTGTTCCGTTGGTGGGTCTATGAATGGGTACAACTATTCTGGAAAGAAATGTACAATTAAACACAAAACGTTACAGTGCATGTCCTTTAATCCAGCTATACCATTGCTGGGCCTATGCCCAAAAGAGATAAAAGGAATAGGAAAAGTTCCAACATGGTCAAAAATATTTATAGTATTTCTTTTTGTGATAGCAAAAGCAAAACAAAACTGAACTAAAGGATGACCAGATGATGAATGGCTGAATGAATTATGGTTATATGAATATGATGGAACACTATCGTACTGTAACAAATGAGGAAATAGATGATTTCTTAGAGATCTAGAAAGATTTTTTATGAATTGGTATAAAGTAACAGCAAGCAGAGCCAAAAGAACAATTTATTCTGTACTATTTATAATATGAAAGTAAAGAATTTTGATGAAGAATGAAATTAGCAGAACCTGGAAAACAGTATCAACACTGTAAAGACAAATAGCTTTGAAAACTGTAAGAACTTTAATGATTACCAGTGGTTGCAAAGGACTAATGATGAAACACACTGTCAACCTCCTGACAGGTGGTAGATCTAGGGAGCAGAATGAAACATATTTTTTGTATGTAGCCAACAAGGAAATTTGTTTTGCTTTACCATACACACACATACATGCCTGCATAAATATATATATATGTATATATATGTATGTATACATATGTATGTTTCAAAGAATTAACTTTTCTTCTTTTCAATGGGGTTTAGATCAGAAGGAAAGACAATAGATTTCATTAAAAGAATAGAAAAATGCTAGAAATTTGGAATGTTGGATGCACTTTCAGTTGAGGTCACTGTCTTGTAAGTTTTGCTTTGTTGAATGAGAGCCCTTCTAGAATAGTGGTAATCTGGAAAGGTTTGTAACGTAAAAACCAAACACATCAGTAAAACTTTCTTTAAAAATAGTGACTAGGAAGAGGAGGCTTAAGTGATAAGAAGTATGGAGACTGGAATAAGGATGGTCCTGAATAGGTTTTCATGAATGGGACGGAGATCGGAAGAGAATGGAGTGAAGTGCAATAAATAGTTCTGGATGCCTTGGTGATGAGTGTTGAAGTAGAACAGTGGTTCTCAACCTTCCTAATGCTGCGACCCTTTAATACTCCTATGTGGGTATATCTGGGTGTCTACGTGCGGGTGGACCCTCCTGTCGACAGATAGAGGAGTGGTGTCTCGGTTCCTAAAACCATCGGAAATATGTGTTTTCCAATGGTCTTAGGTGACCCCTGTGAAAGGGTCATTCGACCCCCAAATGGGTCACGACCCACAGGTTGAGAACTGCTGAAGTAGAACAAGAGATGGCTATACCAACATACATGTGACTTCAAGGTTTTTGTTTTCTTGGCTCCTGTCCTTGTAATTTCAGTCTCCCCGTTCCACCCCCCCCCCAAACTTTCCATACCACCTTATTTGTCTGAAAGGATCTGCTAAAGCTCATTCACACTAAACAAGTTTCAGTGGATGGTTCTCTCCCCTTGCTGTTTGTATTTGTAACTGTCAGTGAAAGGAAGAACTAGCGTAATGAAATCTCTTTCTTGCCAAATGTGTTGCATTATCCATCCAGAAGTTGGAAGAGGTGATGGAGGAAGGGGGGAAAAGTCTTTCCCTTGACCCTGAAATTATGTCACATATATCAGCCATATATTTATAATGCCAGTCCTAAATCATAAAGTGAGAATTTCCATTTATTTTGATGTTTTTCATCTTGTAGGAAATATTTATTTTGGTTTTACTGTGGTTCTTCTATAAAGGATTTGTTGGAATCACACAATAAGAATCACACTATATGAGTCATCACAATTCCTTGAATGCTTCTGAAGCTGAATGCTGAATTTCTGTTCATTTACTTTCTGAATTGCTTTCACTTATTATCAGATGGTTGTTGGTTTTTGTTTGGTTTTTTTAAAGAGTTCTATAGCTGGGTACAAAGGAGGCCTTTGGTAAATATTTGACTGAATCTTGTAGCAAAGATGTTAGCTACAACACTTAAAAAAAAGATTGTAAAAATCCAAGTGGCAGCCTTAGATCCAGTGCTTTATAATGTAAAGGACATATTTAACAAAAGTGTACAATTTTCAGGCAATTTAGTCATCCAAGAAAAAATACTTTTTGCTTGTTTCTTAAATGCTTTCCTTTTACCTCCCTCCCCCTTTTCCTCCCCCTTTTAAATACATGTTCCATAACGTGCCACCAATAAAAACTGAAACAAACTGACTTATTTGTTTATATTTTATATTTAGTGTCTGTAATCTTATATTTTAGTGTCAAGGGGCTTAGTATGCATATGCTTATTATCTTATATTTTATATTTTATATAAAATCTTATATTTAAATGTAATCTTATATTTTAGTGTCAAAGGGCTTAGTATGTATATGCTTATTGTGGGTAGAAAGGTGCACTGTTTTAAAAATTTTTGGTTGTTATGACCTTAAAAGAAAGTCACATCAGTTCAACAAACTTTCTTCAGCACCTTCTCTCTGTGTATGAGTTTGTATTAGGCTCTAGAGATGCCACATAAAAAATTAATGTAATCTCTGTCCTCAAGCAGAAACTTTACAGGTTCTTCTTTTTGTAGAAAAATTGTATGTGAATTTATATAAATGTTGTGCTTTGGGAGAGGTCTCTGGCAACTAATTTTGCAGTTATCCTCGATTAAATTGGCCTACACTGATCTCTCTTCTGAATTTTGAATGTATTTAGTTCCATACAATTATTCTCCAGTTGTTTCATGCATGTGTCTTATGTCCTCAACTATGATGCATTGGGAGCTATATTCACATTTCCACAGAGAAGAAACACAATATGTGTGCAAATGTTGATTAGTTATTGACACTATTTTCAAAGCACTTTTACAGCATATCAGTTTTTTTAACAGGTGAAAAACAAAAGTTTGGTTATGAGCAGTCAGGATGTGAGATTGAAGATTCTGATGGCCCTGATGATGATGAGAATGAGAACGAAGAAGATGATGAAGACAGCCAGAGTGAATCAATCCTCTCCGCAGCACCTTCAGCTACAGCCAGCCCTCAGCACCATCCATCCAGAAGTGGTCTTCAGGAGTCTCTAAGTGCTGATGAGGAAAGTAGAATGTCAGGATGTTTTCCTGGGGTACACTCAGATCCTATGGATGCTCTGCCTAAAGCCCTACTCACAAAGATGACTGTACTTAGCTCAGTACAGTCAGAAGGTAGGAGCTCAAGATCCCCAGTGATAACAAGGCAACACAGTACAAAAGATGAGGCTACACCAGAGAAGGTAACTAGTGGAGACGCGGCCCGTTCCTCCCAAGGCGCTCCCAGGTCACCGTGCCATCAGATGTCTGTAGACTATCCTGATGGAGAAGAAGCGGCAGAAAGCATTACAATAGGAAAACCTGCCGGTGGAACACAGGTAAATAGATTCTTTTTCTTTTTTTACTTACACATTGAGTTTTTAAAAATGTATCTTAAGAGGAGCAAGAGCCTTAGAATAATTACTGTGCTATCCAAGTGAATTACAATGGTAATATTGGGTTTGTTGTAGCTTCAGCAAAAGCATTTATTATAGGTAGATCGAGATTATTGATTTAATTTGTTCCCTCATTTATCTCATCTATTTTAATCATGTTTCACATCCTTTATTTTCTTTATTCTTGTGTCTAAACAAATACCAAACAGTTCTTCATAAGTTATATTAGTTTTTTTATTATTATTCTTTTATTTTGTATATGTCACATTATAGCAAAAAACCATGACAAAACAAAGACTGGAGCCAGCTGTTTGCCTCTTGCCATGTCGCTTCTGTGGCCTCTGGGAGCTGGTGTCCTGACTTGTCAGATGGAGATATTGTTACTTGCACTACCTATATAGTGTTTTTAAAAAAAATCTTGGAAGTGTTAATGTGAGTTACTGATGGTAATGATTGACGTGAAGAATCAGAAACTCTCTCCTTTGCTACTTTCTCAAGCCCCTCCCACTCCTTAAGCTTGTCCTCTAGAAATCTAATCTTGTCTTAGTTTTATTTATATTCTCTCCTTTGAAGATCTCTTTTATTCCAACGACATCCTTTTTCACTTGTGGGCAGATGACTCTAATCTCTCTCTCCCTAGTCCTGTATTTCCAAATGCCTGCTACTATCAAAACACCAACAGTGAGAACAACAAAAACAATGAGCATTTATGTAAAGCTTTAAGATTTACACAAAGCTCTGCAAATATTTTATCCTCCCAGCTGACGTAGATGTCATCATTATCCCCCTATTACAGATGAGGAAATTGAGACAAATAAACTGATTCCAGGTTCATGATTTCTTGCTGATTTCATATTCAGTATGCTATCCATCCCTTTGCTGCCTCCTAGATGTCTTCACTGTCTCCTTAGCCCATCCCCTCTCAGTCCCCACTGCAGCCTTTCTTACTCAGGCCTTCATCTTTGATCATTTAGCCAATGACAATCACTTATTTTTCTGCCTTGTCTTTCTCTTCTCCAGCCCATTCTCATATTTTTGTCTAAATAATCTTAGTGATGTGTTGCTTCTATTAGCAAAAAAAACAAATGTTTCATAGTTCCTATGTGTGAAAACTACTGCCTGGCATTGACAGTCTTAGCCAGTATTGCTAGTCTCTGCCTAGGAAGTCTTATCACACACTCTCCCACTAAATGAATTCTAGTCCACCTTGGATTTGCTCTCTAGCCTCCATTCTCAACCTCTTCTCCTTCCTATATCTGACTCACCTCAATTAATCAACAAGCATTTATTAATCCTACCACACAAAGAACTCTTCCCAGTGCTAGGGATATAAATACTGAGAATAAGCAATCCCTGCTCACAAGGAGGTTACCATGCTAAAGGAGAAGGAAACACAGGGCAGCTAGGTGGCACAGTAAAAAGAGCACTGACTCTGGAGTCAGGAGGATCTGAGTTCAAATAGGGCCTCAGACACTTAACACTTTATCTGTGTGGCCTTGGGCAAGTCACTTCACCCTAATTGCCTTGCCTTCCCCCACAAAAAGGCAACCACAACAAAAAGAAAACAAGGATCAGTATTTTCAGAATAAAGGATTCTGCATACGTGTGATTTGGACCAAATGGCTTTTGAGATCACTTTCAATTCTGAAATTCTGTTGATTCTAGGTCACATGATGTTCCACAACTTGTGATTAGCCCACTTTATCTTTATCATATAGTGATTATCCCTGTGAAGTATCTGAGATACTATTATCACAGAAGGGGACCCTGGCCGAAAGATATTTTAGCTTACGTTAGGTTAACACTGAATAAAAGGAACTGTTGTTTCAGAATTTGGTTCTCCAGAGATCTTTTAACCCAACCAGTATATCCTTCAGTTATACTCAGGAGAGTCTTGATGTCCAGAAAACCAATGAGAAACAAGAAGACATAATGGGAAACGCCATGTATTGGTAGTCAGGGGACCTGAATTCAGATTTTGACTTTGCTGCTTTGTACCTGTTTGACTTGTGCAGGTCCCCTCAACTATTTGGGCTTCTGTTTACTCACCTGTAAAATTGAGAAGGTAGATTTAAATTACCTCTAATGTCACTTGTAGCTCTAAATCTATGAATGGATCTGTAATCTTCTATGGGAGATAGGACCAAATTGCCCTTCACTCTGGGACTCTTCCTGTCATTTTATGATCTAGCCCCAAAGTTTATATTTTCTTGATATCTCTCATGCCTACAGTTATATCCTTGTGACAAATCCATTTAAATTTTTTGATGAAAGATTTCATCGCAGTTAATTCACCAAATTATCTCTTTGTCTTGTGTTAATTTGTTGCCAGAAAAAAAAGAGAATCCACGTTGTTATTTTGCAGAATTTGAGTTCATTGCCATACAAAACATTACAAAAAGGTGAATTTTTATTTCTCCATGTCTCTTTTTCTCTTTTTTTCCCTTAGAATATACTCTCTCTGCAACTTCCTTCTCCAGCAGTGGACCATGGCACCCAGACAACAGTGGTGGTCCCTTCGGTGGCTTCACCTTATCCTAAGATCCAAGATCAGAAACAGCAAATACCTCTGCAACATATTACAGAATTGATGCCTCCACAGACTCATTTATTTAGCCATCTTCCTTTGCATTCACAGCAACAAACCAGGACACCCTTCAGCATGATTCCAGTCGGGGGAATCCATGTGGTTCCTGCTGGCCTTACTGCATACTCCACATTTGTACCAATTCAAGCTGGTCCCATGCAGCTTACTCTTCCAGCTGTTGGGGTGATTCACAGAACTACAGGTCCCCCTGGGGATCCGGCCACAGAACTTTCTGGCACTACAAATCCAACTGGAGTTGCTGAATTAAACAGTGTCATGCCATGTATTCCCATTGGCCAGATTGGTGTTCCAGGCCTTCAAAATTTGAGTGCACCAAGCTTGCAAGCTCTTCCACCATTAAGCATGGAAACTGTAAATATTTTAGGCCTAGCCAACACAAGTATCACCCCCCAAGGACATCCTTCAGGACTCGCACTAAATGCTGTAGGTCTTCAAGTTCTGACTGCAAACCCTTCAGCCCAAAGTAACCCTAGCCCTCAGACACACATTCCAGGCCTACAAATATTGAACATAGCACTGCCTACCTTAATTCCTTCAGTCAGTCCAGTAACTATAGATGGACAGGGAGTTCCTGAAATACCAGCTTCCCAAAACAAAGCGTGTGAAACTCAACCAAAACAGACTCTTGCAGTGGATCTCAATCGGATTGCCGCTGCTCTATCTCCTCAGGGGTCACCTAAAGCCCATCGGTACAATGAAAAAGACTTAGCTGAGCCCACTCTTGCAAGAGAACATGGAAAGCTTGATGGCACAGGTAAAACTGACATTGAAACAACTGACTTGGTGAATCATGGGACACCAAAGCATGAAACCCCTTCTCAGCAGGGCAGACAGGGCTGCAGCTCAGAGTCCCTCCTGAGCGCGCAGGCTGAGGGGGCAGCAATGTTGCCAGGCCGTGGGGCCCGCTCTCCAGAGAGGCAGGTGCACAGGCCCCCCAGCCTGCCCCGCAGGCAGAATACAGTGCAGTTTAGTGATGTCAGCAGTGATGATGAGGACAGGCTTGTAATAGCAACCTAGATTTTTTTTTATAACACTTAAAGGTTTCTTTGCAAACCTATCTTTCCTTAAAGCACATTTTTTCTGACACAAATTCATTATTAATCTTTGTGCAATCATGAAATTTTGACCAATAATTGTTGTTTCTTGTCAGCTCCAAACATTTTTGTACATGTTGTATAGACAATTGTGCCTTTTTGGAGTTTTATGTTTAGAAACTTGTACAGATTGTTGAAAAAAATATCTATCTATCTATATAAAATACATATTATATATGTATATGAAAACCAGGTAGCTGCTTGTGTTTAGTAAGTAAAACATCTTATGTCAAATCAAATGATTAAATTATATGTTGCACTGTTAAATGTAAATTTTTATGGTTGTAGGGGAAAGTTTTTGTGTACAGATTGGTATGTAAAACTCCATATTTATTGTATCCATATTAGTCTTGGAAATGGGTCTCTCCATCTTGTGTAAAATAGTAGCTTTACACTTCAGACAGAATTTCTCTGTGTTATGAAATGTTCCAGTAAAATTTTGTTTACTGACTTTACCATTGTTCACGTTGTGCCTTCTTTATGCCATCCAGGGATTGGGGAGCAGCAGACTCACCTCATGCATAGGTTTGGTCTCCTGCCACCCTCTTTTTTTTTAAGTAGCAAAGTGGGGAGGGGTGTAATAGAATTGTTTTTGCCATTTGAAACTAAAGGTAATTCCATCAAGAGAATTTTTTTTAATCATGGGCAGTACTTTATTATGCTTGGCTATTTTGACAAAAGCCTTTCTAAAGATATCTTTGCACTAAGTTAAAACGACAAATGGGATTTAGTTTAAAATGGGCATTTCAGTTGTAATTTCAAAATGTGAACATAAAGATGTTTTATAAAAAAATAATAAAACATAGTACAAAAAAAATTTGTATCTTGAGAGCATGGTTTGGATGCAACCAATGAAAAGTAGTTCACTGATAATAATGTATACACAGGATTTATTATTTAGCAAGTTTCCTATTGTCCTGAAGAATCTTTTTCACCTTTAATGCACCTTTATAAGCTTTCTTCTAAATTAGTCGCTTTTAATTTTGTTTCAGGAAATGTTAACTTCGAGCTTTAAGAAATTTAATTTCACCATGTTCTTTCAGGAAAATAAAATGAGAATTTTTTGTTTACCAATACCTTTGAACAAAGAAGTTGCAAGAATTTGTCACAATGCCTCCGTGAGACGGGTAGTCTTTGAAGAAAGGAATTTTTAAATACCATAATTGAAAGAGGTTTGATACATGAATAAGGAACGCTTAATTGAATTCTCTAGAAATTCCTAAAATGCTTACTCCTTGAAGGTTATTGGCAATTTGAAGTTGACGTGATGTTTAACGTGCAAATTTAATTTGGGGGGATTTAACATAATGTAGCATGAGTTATAGTCAGCATTTTAAAAATCAGTTAAACACCAGAAAATTAAGCATCAAATTTCATCAAAATAATAAAAATTGGCTTTCCACAATTATGTGTTTTGTTTATTATATGCTATAATCAGTGATTGATTTTTAAATAATCCTAGAGCTGTAATGGGACTGCATTGCCTTGTAAATGTATCCCTTAAATAATCCTAATAGTTTTTTTAAAGCCACATTTAACAATATGTATTGCCTATATATCAACCTTTTATGCTTTAATTGTCTGGATTTTCAAAAAAGGTAACAATAGCATAAATGTGCCCAGGCATGGTGACATATTCTTGTAACCCTAGCTTTTGGAGAGGCTTAGACTGATGAATTTCAAGCTCTGGAGTTCTGATCTGTAGTTGGTTATGCACTAGATTCAGAATCAATATCATGAACCCCAGGAAGCAGCAGAAGTCACAGTGTTACCAGAGGAGCAAACTGGCCTATGTCAAAAACTGATCAGTGGTGAAATCAAGCCTGTGAGTATTTTTTGCACTTCCAGAGTGGGTGAAATTTGGAGACCCATTCTTTGAAAGAGATAGACAGACAGACAGATAGAGAGAGAGAGAAAGAGAGAGAGAGAGAGATAATATAATAGATAATATATATACTATATATACATATAGGATGCATACCTATACATATACATATGCATTTATATGTGTATATATGTTCATATAGACGTGCTTATATATGGCATGAACGTGTCTGAAAAAAATAAGATTTCTTCAAATTTGAAGTGTCTGGAGCTTGCAAGATGATGCCTAATAATTCAGAGTTGAATCTTCATGTTCATTTTTATTGAACTTTCTTAATATAAAATATTTAACATGTTTATATATTCCTTTGCAAACTGTTTTAGAATACAAGGTACAATTAGTGTGAAAAATGACCATTAAGTGGTCACATTATTTGAATCTGCAGTATCCAAAGATCTAATTATATGTAAAATGATGATAATTAATTCCAACCCAGTAGAAATATGAAATCAATTTTTAAAATAACTTCTTTATTAATATAACAAAGGGTAATAAAATGTATTTCTAATTCAGATTTACTACAAAGTAATGAAGTACTTATGAAAGGAAGTTTTTAAAATGTTAATATTACCTAATATATTGCTGAAGGTAAGGCTACATTGATATGACAAAAATGTCATTATTGATGTCTAAACTATTTCAGCAATGCATATTGAACTGCCTTCTGTTTAAATCTTCGTGTACTAGCAAGTGCAGAGAACTTTATGCATGTCTTGGTGAAATTTGCCTTTCTCAATCAACAGGATCAACATCCATAATTTTTGACTTCATGACTTTTGCAGCTCAAAAAAAATCTTCAAATTGAGAGTGAACATTTTGCATGTTATCTGTTTCTTTACCATCATTGTCAGTTTCTTAAACACTTTAACATCTTCACACAATGAATCAAGTATAATTGGATTATCTGAGACATTATCTAAAATTAGTCATTCAATCTTTCCAGTATTTTTCAACATCTGGACTTGAAAACCAGTCTTCAGCAACAGTTTTGAACACCCAGTCTTGCCAGAGAGCTAGAAACAATCAGTGGTTGCAGCTTCTCAAAGCAGGAGGATTTCCAGGCTGATAAACGAGCTTTGGTTGTCATTTAAAATTCCTTTTTATATTACTTCCCAATATAAGTATCAGATTATCCTTAGACACTTTAAATCAAAGTGAAATTATTGCTGTTTTTTTTCTCCTAGAGAGGTATGTTTTGAAAAGTATCCATTTCCAAAATTAGCTCATTTCATCAACGTTTTTAGTATCCACCTTTGATTATTCCAAATATCAAGATAATGCCATGCGCTCATCTACACTGATTGCCTCTCCAGTAATTTTAACAGTTGGCAATGGCACACAATTTTTAAAGCAATTTACCAATCCAAATTTTCAACAAAAGTTACTTTAGTGTCCATTCCGTTTCTATTTTCTTTCAGTGCCCTAAATAATTTTACAACTTTTGTCTGAATCATGGCTGTAATCAGAAAAATGTGTTTTTTTAATTGCAGGCTTCACACAGTTGAAAGGTATTTCAATCATTGTAACACTTCTGTTCCTCATAATTGTTTGCAAACCAAAAAAAAAAAAGATAATGCAAATTTACCTTTATTATTTTATTTCTCCTGTATGTTTCATAATATTTTGTGCCACAGATTCAGGCATTCCAACATCTTGTCCTCTTTTAGAGTTACTTGAACCTATTCATGCTGTTCAATAGTATCAGTTTTTATTCTAAAATAATAAGCTTCTCATTTCTGTATTGACAGTGTTTCCATCTGAAGTATTCCTCCTGCTATCCATTTTTAAAGGTTCTTTAAAAAGAATTAATGTAACTGTTGGCAGTAGGCTACGTAGCAGTATGTCACATTCACAGGAGACGTTAGGCAAGTACAGACTGATGGTGCACTACTGGGTTAAAACCCTGGAGAAACTCATGTGTGGTGGATCAATTTATACTTGGCTCCTGCTAAGTGCAGCTTGATATCAGATTAGACTCAGATAATCTCATTCTGCATTTTCCAAACTCTAACTACTTTTATTAAGGGTTCTTAGATTTTGTGGGATTGAGTTTAATGGTAGTATCCTTAAGCATTATCGTACAAATAAACTTTTAGTATTGATTATTGTTATTGCTTTAAAAATTAAGTATTTGCTTTTAATTTGTTTAGGTGTTGGCACTGGAATAAGAAAATGTGTTAATTATAGTATATTACCTATTAGAAATGTAAGTAATATAGACATTTGAGCCATCACTTTTTAAATGAACAAAAATCATTTGCAAAGTGGATGTTAGAATTGCTATAATTTTGACCTGCTACTTTACAAGCTGACTTTTCTTCAGGAAGCTCTGCTTTTCCTTGATCTTCCTTCCCAATATGAATAACTCACAAATAATGAAATACAGGGAACTGCCAAATCGGACAGAAACGTTACTTTGTTCTGGGTATTATAAAATGTCAAGGTTAGTGGATAAGTAGCATATCCTAGAGGACAGTGCAAATTTATTAAGTGCCAGCTATGTGACAGGCACTGTGCTAAGTGCTGGAAGTAGAAAAGCAAAAAACAGTCCTTGTTTTCAAGGAATTCGCTGTCTAATGGGGAGATATATACAAACTACTGTATAAACAAATTCTACAAGATCAATTGGAAACAATCAACAGAGGGAAGACATTAGAATTAAGGGGGCTCAAGAGGCAGAGATAAGAGAAAATAGTTTAGGCATGGGGGGAAAGCCAATGAACTTGTGCTGTTGAGAGATGGTGTGTCACATGGAAGGAATCCTAAGAAAATCAATGAAAGGTAAGGAGGAGATGAAGTGGGGTGATTTACAAAGGGTTTAAATGTCAAAAAAGGGATTTTAAAAATAATTGGATCCCCTGGAGTTTTTTGAGTAGGGAAGGTGATATTGTCAGACTTGTACTTTAGGACGATCCCTTTGATAGCTGAGCAGAGAATGGACTGGGGTAGAGATGGTTGGGGCAGAGAGTTCAACCAACAAACTATTGTAATAGTTCAGGTGTAAGATTATGAGAGCCTTCATCATGGTGGTGGAAGTGACATAAGTCTCACTTGTCAAGTCTATTGACAAGAATGGAGGTTGAAAAAAAACAACATTACTAGATTCAAGAACTGGACAAGCAGTGGGGCAATAATTATAATTTCTTCCTACAGGTATATATTGTAATGTCACAAGGATGCATTAAGTTAATTATTTATACAAGGAGAGGGAGAATAGTCTCATAACTAGCACCAGAAAGACCTCAGGCCATCTCGAGAAGCTCATGTCAGTTAAATAATTTGCTAGAGGACACAGTCGTAGTGGAATTTGGATCCAAGTCCTCAGAAAACAGCAAAGTTAAATAATTTGCACATGTCCGTATAGTTAATAATTTCCAAAGCAGTCCCATTCCGCTTTTGGAAAACGCTTAAGTTTGGGGAAGTTTTTCCTTATATAGCAAGCAAAACATGTTCTGCAAATTTTACACAATGCTCCAAGTTCTGTCTGTGGCAGGAATTTTCAACTTAGAACATGTAAACTTATGATAGGGAGACAGTCAGATATAAGTAGGTACATTGATAAATAGATGATAGGGAACTTAAATTTCTTTCCTGTAACCCTGTCTTTTGCGAATTATGAATTATACATTATAAAACATTCTTAGGAAAGGTCCACAGGCTTTATACCCATAATGTTAAGAACTCCCATCCACTACCAAGAATAAGTTCAGTCCTTTTTCTACATGAAAGCCTTCCAGATTCAAAGATAGTGATTTGTCCAGCCTTTGTCTTTTTTCCCCCTCCTCCAGCCTAAACATCAGTAGTTCCTTAATCTAATTCTCTTGTAGTATGATCTCCAGTTCCCTCACCATCCTGCCTACCCTCCACTGGATGTGCTCCATATTGAAAATATGGTAGCCAGTACTGAACACACTACTCTTTACATGGTCTGATCAGAAGAGAGCACAGACAGATTATAATCTTATTCAGTATATGTTGCCTCTTTTAGCATAGCTGGTAGTAATATTACCTTTACTTTCTTTTCATATTATTCTATTGATTCATAATCAGCTTACAATTCAGTGAAACCCACAGATCTCTTTACACGCAACTTTGTCTTCTTCACACCCTACTTGTCTAGCACTTGTGGACTAGATTTTTGTTATTATTTATTTTATTCCGAATGTTTATTATTTTATTAAGAAATAGAAAAATATTTCCTTAACAGAAGAGAAAAAAAGATGATTATATGTGAAATTTGCAAATCTGTTTTGTACAACTTTGTATTCTTTTAAAATGTATATTAAAGTTATCATGTAACTTTCTTTTTTCCCCTTTTTTTCTTCCCTTCTCCCTGTTCTAGAGATGGCTACCATTAGACACAAATGTGTGTGTCTGTGTGTATACACACACAAATCATATACAGAATTCTATTTATCAGTTCTTTCTCGGGGTGCATTACTGTCTTCATAGGTCCTTTGTAATTAATTTGGGATTTTTTTTAAACCAAATTATATGCCTATGCATCAATTACATTAGATTCAGAACATTTTTCTAGTCTATACAAATTTCCTTGCATTCCTACTCCATCCAACAAGTTCATTATCTCTCTGAGCTTCACATCAGTAAGTTTAATGATGTCATCTGTAATTTTGTCCAAGTCAATAATAAAAATTATAAACTTCCCAGGTTCAGGGATAGATTGTTGAGGCATAACATTAAACCCCTTTCTCCAGAGTGGCAGTGATCCATTGATGAATACTTTTTTGTGTCCAGTCATTCAACAAGGTTCACAATTTACCTAATATATTATCATCTAGAGCAGAGATGTCAAACACATGACCCAGTATAGCCAATTGTGGCCCATACCGAATTAAAATGTAATTGGAAAATATTTTAAAAGATAAATAAAATAAAACATTGATAACATTTCACTTTGAAACCAAGCCAATACACAACACACAGAGATCCTTATTTAGTGGCTCCTGATTCTGTTTGAGTTTGACACCACTGAACTGGACCACGTTTTACTATGTTATCCATAGACAACACACGAAAGACTTTATCAAATGATTTGATGAAATCTAGGAATATGTCTATTGCATTCCCCTTGACTCACTGGTCTAGTAATTCTGTCCAAAAGGAAATGAAATTGTCATATGACTTAATCTTGATGAAGCAATGGTGTCCCTTAGTGATAACTGCTTCCCCTTTTGAATGTTCACATATCATCCTGTTAAGAAATTTTTTTGATTCTGCCATGAAATAAAGTCAAGCTCGCAGTTTTCATAATCTACTCTCTTCTCTTTTTTGAAAAATGTGAAAACATTTCCACTTGTCTTGTTCTGGAACAGCTTTCTTTCAGGACCCTAGAATATACTTCAAACAGGTGGTGCAATGGATAGAGCACTGGGTTAGGAGTCTGGAAGACTCATCTTCATGAATGCAAATCTGGTCCCACACATTTACTAGCTGTGTGACCCTGGGCAAGTCACTTGACTCTGCCTCAGTTTCCTTATCTGCAAAATGAATTGGAGAAGGAAATTTTAGTATCTTTGCAAAGAAAACCCCAAATGGGGACAAACAGAGTCAGAGACAACTGAAAAATGACACAACAAAGAATATAGTTCATCTGGAACTGTCGCCTCTTAGCATTTTCTCAGTTTAAATCTTTGATCACCACTTTTCTTCTAGTCTCCCCAGGCCGAAGGCTATATCATCATCATTGTCATCATTGTTATAGATGCTGTCACTGTTGCTTTTGTTTTTCCATAATGATACAGTCCTTATTAAGGAATAATATTTTAAAGGTGGATGCTTGCTCAGAAGCTTCCAGGGTCCTTTTAATTTTAAGATATCCTAATTTTATTACACACATACACACACACATACGCATGCCCTTTTTATTCTTATAACGGGAGAGACAGTCTGGATGAATAGTAATTATATGAATAGTATTATGAAATTAATTTTCACTGTAGATATTCACTGGCCTAAAGATAATAACTTTCCTTTTCTCAAAGATATATATTATTTTAAGCATAATTCCTACTGTGTTTACACTTTGAGATTATGTATAATTAGTATGATAAAAAGAAATAATTAGTTTGTAATGTAATATGTGTATTTTAGAGGAGTTTGCATTTGCATCCACAAAACATCTCATTTGTTTTCTTCTGAAATCAGAATCAGTAGTCTGATAGCATGCATGTTTGGAGAGATAACATCATGATGATGATGATGATGATGATGATGATGATGATGATGATACATGTATTTCTAAATGATCTCCTGAGAATAGAGATGAAAACAAATGTTCAGTGGGCAATATTGTAAGTATAAATACTGTAGATAAAAGTAGAAATCCTAAGAGTATTATTTTAATTGGTTATAATTTATATTTGATGTCTATATTAAGTAAACTTCCACAATTCATTTTAACAAAATCTGATCTTTTGGTGAAAAAGCTAGATTACTAGAAAAAGAGTAGGGATGTTAGATTCTCATCATTCTTGGAACAATTCCCATTTAACATACTGAAATAAAAGTCCCTAAATTTCTATCTTAGGGATTTATTTCCTAAAAGAATGCACTCAGTTTTTATATATCTTTGATAAATAAACTAATTATTTGAGTCCTCCCATAAAAGGGAAAGAAATATTGGGATATTCTGATTTTCCCACATTTGAGAACTGAATAGAATTTAGAGAAAGCAATACTACGAATTTAGGAAGAAAATGAAAAATTTATATATTCTACTTTACACAAGATGGTGTTGGTTACAAATGAAAATTATAAGATTTTCCGTGTTTTAGAAATAACTTTCAAAAAATGGTACTCTCCTTAATCCTTTTCCCCTTAGTTTCCTTCCTGTTTATTCCTGAATAACTAAGGTTGAAAATGAGATATCATTAGACATGTCAATATCTCACAATACATTTAAAATTATTTAGTGAAGAATTAAATAGCCACTTAGAGAATTTGGCAGCTAATGCCTTTTAATTCATTCATTTTTAGTTATGTGAAAGGGAGTGTTTTCAATTAGCTAATCTTATAAATCCTGCTAAATGAGATGTGAGAAACCTGTGTTAAATGCAAAATTAAAAGGCTGTCCATTCCTAGTGTTCAGTCATGGAAAGAAACTTTCTTGAGATCAATCAATTAGCCAATCATGGTAAGTTTTCTTTGACAATAGCAAGTATATTTTAGCCAGAAAGGTCAAATGTTAAGACTGATTTGGATTCAGAAGTTGCTTCCTTTAAGATATTTGAAGTCAGTTCTTTTTCATTGTGGCACATTTAAGCTTTTTGTCTTTAAGTACATCCTTATTAGTCAAAATTCTAGACTTGTATTTCTTTTTCCCCAGTGGTATGAAGGGAGCATTTTAAAAGAAAGAGGAAATCAACTTTGTAAATTACAACTGGAACCTTGTAGATCCTCATTAGCAGACCTCAAGCCCCCATTTGTTATTTATAAATATAGTTTAAAACCTATCTATATGGTCTATAAATATATTTAAAATATAGTTTAGATATAATTAAAATATAATGAGGATGTATTTATAGATAGCCAGTCTTGGGCAGTAGACAAAATAGACAAGAAGCATTTATTAAACATTTACTAAAATGCCTGGGGATACAAACACAAGCAGGAGAACAATAGTCACTGCCCTCTAGGAGCTTACATTCTAATGGGAGAAGACTACATAAAGAGGACAACTAAAAATCAGAGGAGAGAGGAGGATTGATGAAGATACCTACTCAGGGACATGACTGTAAAGTTCAGAATATCAGAGGCAGAGCAGTACATGTAAAAATAACTATAATTGCAAAGCAAAAACAAAATAGAACATCTTTTGCCTCATTTTTTCATTAAATAATGAATCTTTATGTAGAAACCATCAACTTATACATGTGCCTGTTGTACTAGTCTTTTGATTTCTTACCAGTATATTAGGTTAAAAATTATAAATAACATATTTTTACTGTTATAATATTTAGTTACTTTTTAAAAGGAGGAACAGGGAATAGTCATAGCTAAGGTATGTAGCAGTTAGTGTCTTATAAAGCACAGTGTATGTATAATTTTGTTTGATCTTTACAACATATGTATGAGGAAAGTACTGCTTTTAGCCCCATTTTATAGATGAAGAAATTAAGATTGAGAGGTTAAGTGACTTTACCAAAAGTTACATAGTAAGTAAACGTCTAAAATGAGATTCAAATGCGCCTCTCCTGGATTCCAAGTCCAGAAGATGCGCATTTGGCTCTCACTTTAGACATTTAGTGGCCTCTTAGAGTCCTACCCATGTCCCCTTCAGTGAAATATCAGCATAGTTTCTGCCCCAAAGCAGAGGGGTTTATAGGCAGAGTAACATAGAGAAAGGAAAGCGTATTGTTAATGGATTTTTGCTTAATGGGAAGATCTTTCCCATCCATTGATAGGCCCATGTGACCTGCTTGAGTCACATGGAAACCTGAGTCACATGATTCTGTGGTGGGAAGAGCTTGCTGAGCAGGTGGAGTAGGAAGGGGTAGAGCAGAGCTGAGAGGAAGTTGGTCAGAGCAGTTAGAGTTGAGGGAGAAAGAGGAAGCAGGTAGTGAGTTCTGAGTGTTCATCTGTGGAAACGCCCTAGCAGGGGGAAGGCTTGAAGATGGTGATGCCCCCTGCATTATTATTGTGTATATATTTATTTGTTGCTATTATGGATTTGGCTTTCTGGTGTTTGAATAAATGTTTTGGTTCTGTCTTCCACGTGGAGAATCTGTTATGTTTTGTGATTCAGAATTATGCCAGCATATTTATAGCCACTATAGGTGCTGTGAACATCATGTTGGTGCTACAGAAAGGCTCTGCCTCTGAGCTTCCTTCTTTAGGATCTCCCTCTGCTTTTCCTGCTACCTGATTCTTCATCAGCCTAATAATTGATATATTTAGGGTTCCTTATATGGCCTACAATTGCAAGTAGGGACCATGCTCCATGGAGAGCATCAGAATACATGGGGTCAAAGAAGAAATAAAGACTTTTGCTTTGGAAGGTGAGACAGGAGATAGGGACTGATACTGTGGTTTCATATATATATATATACATTATATATATATATAATGTATAGTGAATTCTCTTGTGAGAAAATACCCTCTAGCAATGCAAGTTGGCACTTTATCTGCAACTTATAGTCCTAGGGACTTGCCTAGAGTACTGAGAGGTAACATGCCAAGCGCATGGCCCCCACAACCAGTATACGGCAAAGGCAGGACTTGAACCCAAGATTTCTTAGATTTCACAGCCACCTCACCTTGCTACCTCTCTGAATGGGAATGGTGGGTAGTTCATTCTAGGAAGCAGTTGATAGGGATTTTTAGGAATGGGGTTGTATAATGAGACTTTTTCATTACATGGCCCATATGGGGAATATTTTTTTTTTGCTTTACTTAACATATTTCTTATAAGAGTTTTTCTTTCTCTATTTCTTTTTCGCCAGTGGTGTGAAGGGAGGGTTTTAGAAGAAAGAGAAAATCAGCTTCTGTTTATTGAAAAAAAAACATTGTTTTAAGAGAAAGAGCCTCAGGTCCTCCTTAACAAGCAAAGCCTAAGTTAAATATCAGACTTTCAAGAAATAGGGAACCTTCAAGCATACCCAGGCCAGACTAAAATTCAACATCAGTTTACTCATCTGTATAATGAACTGGAGAAGTAAATGACAAACCATTATAGTATCTTTGCCAAGAAAACTCCAAATGTGGTCATGAAGAGTCAGACATGACTGAAATGACTTTCATGACTGAAACAGAGTACTACTATGAGACCTAGGAATCAGTTGAGGAGTATCTCTTAAATTCCTTTGCAAATCTCCCCAAAGATGAATGGCAGAGTATTCTAGAGAAGACCGAGATATTTCCAATGAAGCAGACCAACATGTATTAGAATGTTTACCTTAATTCTCACAATTCCTCATGTGATGACATTTTTGCCAACTAAACTTCTAAATGAATCTGGCACTCTGCCTAGTTCTCTTCTCCATCTTGAATATCTGAGCCTACCCCATCTGCAAAAAGTGACCTAATGACACACTAATCTGTTAATCACATTCACTTCCCTCTCTCTCATGATTAATTTTCATCTGTGTTTTCATCACCTAGCCTCACTGTCACCTAATCCTACTCATACTTCTCAGAGAGGTTACTTATACTTTTTATATGGATTTCTTATGAATCCCTTCCCTTTTGCCATGAATTTCCCCCAACTAAGCCATAAATTCCCTGAGGACCGAGACCAGTTCTAATTCATTGTGCCTTCTGAGAGAAATGATTACTAAATAACCAAGTATTGGGGAGAGCCAGGGTTTTGTCCCTTCCTACATCTTGAGTTCTTTACAAGGACAAGCCAGAATCTGAAGTTATAATAAGACTGAATAATAAGACACTTTTTTGCTGGGGTGGGGGATAGGGGGTGGGGGGTGGAAGGCAGCAATTGGAGTTAAGTGATTTGCCCAAGATCACATGGTTAAGAAGTGTTAAGTATCTGAGGCTTAATTTGAACTCAGGTCCTTCTGACTCCAGGGCCGATGTTCTATTCCCTGCACCACCTCACCAAAACCCCCTTCTTTTTTATATATATTTCCTGTGTGTGTGTGTGTGTGTGTGTGTGTGTGTGTGTTTTGGGTTTGTTTGTTTTTTTGGAGGGGGGGGAAGGCAAGGCAATTGGGGTTAAGTGACTTGCCCAGGGCCACACAGTTAGTAAGTATGTCAAGGGTCTGAGGCCAGATTTCCAACAGGAAACAGAGTTCACACCCTATGTCTCTTTCACAGAAGACAGAGGTCACACCCTCTTAATTGATTACTGTTACAACTTCTCAGCTTCCACCCTATTGGTCTTCTAATGCTGGCAATGGCTTTACCTCTACGGTCTCCTCCTCTGATGGGTGAAAGTATATAAGAGCATAAATTAGAATGATGGTTGTGTGAATAAAAAGGAAGAGACTTAGGCAAGAGATGTGGTAGAGATAGATTTAACAACATTTGGCAACTAATTGGATACATGGGATAAAAACCAAGAATAATATGAATTTTGTGAACCTAGGTGACTGGAAGGATGATGATGCCTTTAAAAGAAATGTTGTTTGTCCTTCATTCTCAAAGAAGACCATACCATGACATCAAGGAGGTGATGCCATGACATGTAAGTGAATTGGATTTGAGGGAGAGAGGGATGTGCAGTCACCAGCCTCCCTCAGAATCTTTCCCTATGCAAAGGAAAGATTGAAGATCAGAAAAAGAGGAAATGATTATGAGTGTAGCCTTCTGGAGAAGACAAGAAGGGATGGGATACTGTCTGTGGGTAGAGGGTTTAGATTCAGTGAAAAGGCCCACCTCTTCATTAGAGATTGGAGCAAAGGGGGGAAAGATAAGGAATGATATCAATGGTTGGGAAGATGAAGAGGGGAAAAGAGGGTGTTCTCTGAAAACAGCCACAATTTCTTAGGCAAAGTCTGAAGCAAGAGCTTCAATTGATCAAGTTGCAGAAAGTATGCTATTGCAGGCTCAAGAAGAGTAGATTTGGAATAGCTGATGTCAACAGTGAGAGCAGTGAAAAGGATTGCCTTGCTATTCTGAGGACGTAGGCAGGTTTAGATCACATAAATTTGTAATGTACAGCATAGCAGTGGCTTCCTTTCACTCTGTTCAGCAGCACATGAGCAGGAATAGAGGAGGGAGAAGGTGTGAGTGAACATGCGATGGGGTTTAGCAAGGCCAGAGCTGTGATAGCACAAGGATTAAAAAATAGAGGACAGCATAGAATAGATTCAGCTAGATGAGGGTCAGAGATTCCAGGTGAGAGAAATGACAAAGAATTTTTTGAGAGCTAAAGTATAAGGAGAGGTGCAATAAGTGAGAAGAGATTGTGATAAAATAAAGGAACTTCAGAGTTCTTGACCACGGAACTCAAGCAGTTATGGGAAATGGCAAATGGCAAAAGCAAGGATATAAGCATCTGTGTGTGTGTGTGTGTGTGGCTGAGATAGAAAAGAAGAGAAGATCATAGGAGCTGAGGAGACTGAGAAACTCAGGAATGAGTGTGTTTGAAGGACTATCAACATTTATGATGAAGATCCGCCGTGTAGAGGGTAGGACTTGGGATAGAGTGGTATACTGTAAGCCAGGGAATGAACTCATTGAGAAACTCATTGAGAATGGAGGGGAAATGCCTGGAGATCAAGAGACAATAGGTACTAGGACTGATAAATTTGGACAGACTGAACCTCAGTGGAGGTAAAGGGACAGTCTGAAAGTGGCAATAGTTGGCAAGAAGTTTTCCTGTTCTGCCTCTAGGACATTCAAGGATATGAGAAAAGGTGCAAATATTACTGGCTGGAGTGTAATGTCATCTCGGAGAAGCCATCTTTTAGCGAGAGATGGAAGGTATCTCTGCATGAGAAGCCTAAAATGTAGCTAAGTTTGTTGACTATAGAGAAGAAGTTGCAGAGGCCACAATGAAAGGAGCAGTTACATATGGAATGAGACATGGAACCAGTGTTGAAGTTAACAGGAACAAAAGAAGAGGCCGCAGGGACGAGAATTGAGGGGAAAATGATTCTCTTTGGTAGTCTAGGATGCAGTATCATAGCAATGGGGAGAATATAAAGGGATGAGAGTTTGTTATGCATTGGAGAATGAATTCAAGCAGAATATCAAGATGAGAAGAGCTCTGCTGATGGATGTGGGTATCTCGGATGCTATATCTTTAACTGTGGACATGCCTCAAGGCTCTTTCCTAAGGTCTCTTCTTTCTCAACACATCCAAAAATTAACTCAAAAATTAACTTCCTTCCTGTTCAGTGACTTGTCCAAGGTCACATAGTCATTAAGTGTCTGAGGCCAGATTTGAATTCAGTTCCCCATGACTCTAGCACCAATGCTTTACCACTGTACTACCTAGCTACCCCCAATTCATTATCTTTCTATCCAAATCCATTCCTCTTCTGAACATCTCTTTTTCTGTCAGGTGTGCTGCCATGCTTCCAGGTCTTCAGAATCACAACTTTAGAGACCTGCTCAATTCTTCTAGTTAGTTACCAAATGTCATCACTTCTGTCTTTGCAGCATCTATTGTATGCATGTGTGCCCTCCTCTTCACTTATAAAGCATCACCTAGCTAAGGCCCCCATCCCCTTTTAGGCGGACAATTGCAATAACCTCTTAACTGTCCCCTTTCTCGCATCTGTCCTTTATATAGTTACCAAAGTGATTTTCCTAAAGCACATCACCTGGTTGACACAATAATCTCCAGTGGCTTTTGTTACTTCTATGATCAAATATGAATTCCTCTGTTTGGCAATTAAAGTTCTTCATAGCCTGACCTTATTCCATATTTCTAGCCTAATCCCACCTTATTCTTCTCCCCATACTCTATGGTTTGACTGAATTAGCCTTTTTTGCCCTTCAATATATATGATACTCCAGCTCCCATCCCCATTCCTTTGCAGTCTTTCCCCCTTCCCCCCTCCCCGTGCTTAATAATGCTGTCTCTCCTCACCTCTTGGAATCCCTAAACTCAGTTCAAGTCCCACCTTCTACATGAAGCTTTTCTTGGTCCCCACTACCTTATGGTGCCTTCCCCCAAGAGATTGCTTTATTTCTGCTTCATATGTGTTGTGTGCACCTAATATACATTCAGGATGTCTCTCCCATCAGAATATAAACTCCTGGAGGGCAAGGACTATTTAGGGATTTTTTTTCCCTTTGTATCCTGATCCCCCAGCATAGTGCCTAACACAGAATAAGTACTTAATAAATGTTTGTTAGTTGTCTGTGTAATATCAATATAGAAAGATAGAACTGAGCTTGGAAATTCCCCAGACAAGTAGTGTGAAAGAAAACCATAGAAACTGTCATTTTTCAATAACAGTGGATTACATTTTATATCATACCCTAGGTTCTTTACAAACCCAGCAGTTAGTGGGGGTTTCTATTTCCTCAGCCCATGGGGCTGCCTACTTACGTGCTTCAGGAGAATCTTTTGCACATGTTCCAATATAATCTACTGGACCAGGAGCTAGAGAAGCACCCTGGCTCAAAGGAGAAATCATGAGCCCTTTCTGGTTCATGGTAAAGTGAAACCTTGTCCATCTGTCTGGCAGTCTGGCTGCTTGTCTGTGAACTTACAGAAAGGAAGACACAAATGTGTGTCTGCTACTACAGCTTCTGCAGTATCTCAGCTGTCTGTCACCTGCAATACCTACCAAGCGCATACACAATTTGCACCTGTGTCTAAAAGGGTAGTTATTTCTTTTCAGTTATTTTGGATGTTTTTTTTAAGTGAATAGCCATTCATTTCTAACTTACTTCCAGAAAACAAATCCATCAGATGAGCTTCTTTAAAATAAAATAAGAGCATTTCTCTAAAGTGTCATTGTAATTTCTCAGCATAATTTTCAATGGCATTAATATTCACTCAAGAAATTTAAGGGTATTTTTCCAAGCTCTAAGGCTGTCAGTTGATTATCCTGCAGACACGCATTTTAAATTTATATAAGCCAAATTATTGTGTCTTTGCATAACAATTTGCAGCAATTCAAGATTGTGGATCATCATTAACAGAGGAAAAACAATTCCTATCTTTATGAAAACCCAGTAAACAATAATGATCAACATCCTGTATATTTTAGTGGAAATAAATATCTATTTATATAAGACATTTAATGATAAGTCACTGGTCTTCTGAAATTGTTAGTTTCTGAAAAAAATTACCACAGCTTTTCTTAGATGATAATTATAAATTTACAATGATAAAAAACATCTAGAATATAATAAGCATCATCAAATTTTCAATTCACCAGAAAGGTTTTCGAATAGGAAGATAAGTATACTTTGTATATGTGATTGAAAAAAGAATCATCCTTTGGGATAGTCCTGGGTGCTTTGCACCTCCCAGTTTTACTCTGCAGTGAAGGGAATTTAACAAAATAAGAAATATGAAAATACATGAACTCAATTTTGACTTTCAATTCTGGCAAAACAAATTTTCATCATAGGTACTATATAAAACTAAATAGATTTGAAGTAACATATATCAGGAAGAACGTAAGTATCATTTGGCATCACCAGAATATATGTAACATATTTAGTATTAAAGCAGAACTGAAATTTTTTTAATGTTTCTGTAGCTTCTAAGAGCCAGCAAAGATATGGGTGAGTTTTAATAATAATAGACATTTATATAGCAATTCCAAGTTGCCAGTGTACTTCCTTTGCTTTATCTTCTAGTAATTTTATAATATCCCTGCAAGGTAGATACTACAGATGTTATTATCCTAATTTTACCAATGATATTAAGACCCATAGAGGTTAATTTACCTGATGCTGGTTAAGTGTCAAATGTCATATTGAATCATAGACTTCTGGGAGAAATGGTTTGTACTAGTTGTTGCTACTATACCACCTTGGTTTTCCTGAGTGCTTCCTGGGCCATCTCCAGTTGTCCTGATCAATATCTGGCCTCTTAACCCAGATGGCTCTGGAGGAGAAAGTGAGACTGATGACCTTGCACAGCCCTCCCTCAAATCAAAGTCAATGCAAGTTATGTCATCATCTCCCTGATATCATGGTCCTCTTTGAGAATGAAGGGCAAACACAACCTTGCTCTTCCTAATTACAAATTCAACACTTCAACACTCCAGTTGCCATACCAAGATGAAGAAAGGTTGAGTGCTTCTTCTAATTTTGTAGGTACTTCACATTTGACTTCAATCTGACTCAGAAAGGCAAGTTGAATACCGCTGTATAAAGCTCTTAATGCAATGTGCTGATGTACCAAAGAAATGTTCCCAAACACTGATACACTAAGCTCCAGTATTGAGAATGATATACATAAAATCCTAGGCATCATTGTGGTGAAGTACATTGGAAAGTGAAGAGAAAGCCTACATGGGTTAAGGCATATGTATCACTCCAAAGCAACAATGCTGTCCCCCAAATTGATGCCTATTCCCTGAAAATATCAACCTTTTCCATGCAGGGGGTGGGGGAGTATTGGTGTTCATATGGCTTTAGAAGTTGCTCTGAAATCTTCTGAGATGCACTGAAGAAATGTGACAACATGCAATGTTTTTTTTTTCTGAAGCAATTCACCAGATAGGTTAAAAACTTCATCGTACTATGGCATATTCTCAGCTGTCTAAAATGGAATTAGGAGATGAATCTGGGTTGTGAGAGCAAGAAGTTTGTTGTTATTCCTATATTTAGAATGTGAAACAATTAGACTTAGACCAACATCTTACACCATATGCCACAATATATTCAAAATGGATACATGACCTGAATATTGAAAGTCGTACCATAAACCTATTAGAAGAGCAGATTATATGACTTTCATAGCAGTGGATAGCAGGTGTAATCTTAACAACATATGAGACAGAGGCTGTTACAAAAGAAAAGTTCATTTTGATTAAATGAAATTTAAAAGTTTCGGCAAAACAAGTTAAAATATTTAGAATAACAAAGAAGAGAGATGATCAAATGGGCAAAAAATTCTCTGTAACAAAATTTTCATTTGCTAAGTTTTAGTGACCACAATATACAGAAAATTAATAGAAATATATCAGACCAGAAACGATTCCTCCGTAAATAAGTACTCAACAGATATGAACAGAGTCCCCAAGATTAATTGCCAACTCTTAACAACCATATGAAAAAATGCTTTAAATGACTAATAATAAGGCAAATGCAATTAAAATCAACAATTAAATAGTCAAAGATAACAAAATAGTCAATATTGAAAAGATTGTGGGGGTGGCTGGGTGGCACAGTGAATAGAGCATTGGCCCAGAGTCAGGAGGACCTGAGTTCAAATCGGGTCTCAGACACATAACACAAAAACTAAGCTGTGTGACCTTGGGCAAGTCACTTAACCCCAATTGCCCTAAGTTCCCCCCTCTAAAAAGCTCAGAAAAAAAGCTCCTCAAACATGGTAGAGTTTCCTTTCTGGGTTTCTTGTAGAGCTGTGAAGCTATATTCACTCTATCCTTGTCAACCAATGCAAACACCACCATCAGCTGATCTAGGGACACTGCTAGTTTAGGAATGGGATGATGGGAAATATAGCATTAAAAAAACTTTTCATTTCTTTTTTTTAATATTTACTTTTAGTTTATAACATTCAGTTCCACAGTCCCTTGAGTTTCAAAATTTTTCCCTTTTCCTACTTCCCCCCTTTCCCCCGTGGAGGCATGCAATCAAATATAGGTTCTACAAATACCTTCACATTAAACATTAGTCAAATTGTAAAGAACAATTACAACCAATGGAGTGAACAATGAGCAAGAAGGGACAAAACAAAACACGAAAGAGAGAGAGCAAGTAGTTTGCTTCAATCTGCATTCAGACTCTGTAGTTCTTTCGCTGGATGTGGATATTAATTTCCATCATGAGTCTTTAGTAGTTGTCTTCTAACCTTGCATTGCTGAGAGGATCCCAGTCTAGAGAAGTTAGTTATCATTCATACGATGTGTATGAAGTTCTCCTGGTTCTACTCTCCTCACTCAGGATCAGTTTATATAAGTTTCTCCTGGTTATTATGAAGTCCATTTGATCTTCATTTCTTATAGCACAATAGTATTCCACCACATTCATATACCCTAACTTGTTTAGCCATTCCCCAGTTGATAGGGATCCCCTCAATTTCCAATTCTTTGTCACCGCAAAAAGAGCTGCTATAAATATTTTTGTACATATGGGTCCTTTTCCCACTTCTATGATCTCTTTGGGATATAGCCCTAGAAGTGGTATTGCTGGGTCAAAACTATGTCCTTTGGGCAAAGTTCCAGATTGCTCTCCAGAATGGTTGGATCAGTTCACAACTCTACCAACAATGCATTAGTGTTCCAATTTTTCTACATCCTCTCCAGCATTTATCATTTTCCTGTTTTGTCATCTTAGCCAATCTAACTGGTGAGATGTGGTACCTCAGATTTGTTTTGAATTGCATTTCTCTAATCAATCACAATTTATAGCATTTTTTCCCTATGCTTATAGATATATTTCATTTCTTCCTCTGAAAACTGTCTGTTCATATCCTTTTAACATTTTTCAATTGGGGAATG